>BTPG01000007.1:58703869-59068869 GCA_036245525.1 Semisulcospira habei
TAGGGGTGACAGGCGTAAGTAAGTAAGTAAGAGGCTGAACACAACCAGGGAAGAACCAGTCTTGCTTGCTGGCACCCCGTTGGAGGAGGTGGAGTCCTTCATCTATCTCGGGAGCATCATAGACAAAAAAGGTGGCACTGATGCAGATGTCAGAGCACGAATCGGTAAAGCCAGAGCAGCCTTTCTCCAGTTGAAAAAAGTGTGGAGTTCCAGAGAGCTGTCACAACATACCAAAGTCCGGATTTTCAACTCCAACGTAAAAGCAGTTCTCCTATATGGAGCAGAGACTTGGAGATTGACAAAAACCACAGTCAACAGAGTACAGATCTTCATAAACAGTTGCCTTAGAAGAATTTTGAAAATCCACTGGCCAGAGAACATCAGCAACGTCAGACCCTGGGAGAGAACAGAGCAGATAACAGCAGAGAATGAAATTGGGTGGAGAAGATGGGGATGGATTGGTCACAGTCTGAGAAAGCCAGCTTCCAGTATCACTAGGCAGGCATTGTCATGGAACCCCCAGGGAAAGAGGAAAAGAGGTAGGCTGAGAAACTCCTGGCGTCGAGACCTCCAAGCAGACATCAAGAGACTGGGAACCACCTGGAGTAAAATCGAAGGAGAAGCACAGGACAGGAGTCACTTGAGGTCTCTTGTCGACGGCCTATACCCGGGTAGGGGTGACAGGGGTAAGTAAGTAAGTACACGGCAATTCCCGCCATTCGTAAGCTCTGTGGTCTGGGGTAGCATAGCTATTCTGAAGAACTTTGCATGAGCAGGGAAATGATGTCACTTCCCACGACGCTGTGTTCATAGTGACGACTCGATGTTATACATCACTCAGTACTAACATTTGACGTATCAGAGAAGCAACTTTGCAATTTTATTGCAGATTTTCACACCTAGGGCTTACAGGTCACAATTTGACCTAATCCTACCCCAGGGCCGGGACAAATAGCAGGCTTATGCAAACACTGTTTATGAAAAATCAAGTGAGTATTAATGAGAAGATATTTTTTTTGTTCATAAAAAAAATGAAAATTATGTTATCTGTTTTACAAATGACTCCTAAAACGTGGTGCATTACATTGTTTGATTTTCACACCTAGGGCATACTGGTCACGATGGACCTAATCGTACCCAACAGCCAAGAAAAACTCTAGGCTTATGTAAATACCGTATACGAAAAAACATGCGATTATTAATGAGAAGATTGTTTTTTTTCATAAAAAAATTCAAAACCCATATAATTCGTGAAATTAATCCCAAAAACATGAAAATATATATATATATATATATTGTTTAATATTATAACTCAAAACGTTCTAGAGGTACAAAGCTGGTTAACGAACTCATTCAATATCTCCCTTTTATCTAGATATACGCAAAATATCTAGTAAAAATACGAAAAATTACGGACTCCAGTGTGGATCAACTGGTTGTGTGAAACAGCCATTTTCTCGCCAATGATCATCTTAATCCAAAAATCGAATAAAAGGTCCCGAGATAATTCCTTTAGGGACAATATCCTAAAATTTAAAGCTTGTCCGTCCTCAGATGCAGGCTCTAGTCGCTGTCACATACACACACACACACACACACGTACAGCGCTTTGGCATCAAAAAGACGTTCTCTAGCAAGGTTTGTGTACTAAACGTGACATCAATTTTATCGTGGTACTTCTTTGCCAGAATCTCTACGGCGCAAGCCAAAAACGGCATGTGCATGCTCCGGAATGCGCTCCGACCCAGCCCCATTTTAAAGTCTACCGTATTTTGCCCTGATCTCTAGTAACAGACAGTAATGTGTGAAAAAGCTATCATACATACAATTCAATCAGTCAATGATTGATTCAGTCAATCAAATGGAAACACTAATAGTATGTGCAGCCTATTTCTCTTGAAAAATCATAGTTGTGAAATCACAAAATGGTGAAAACATGGTACTGTTTACAGTGCCTGCCCTGTGACTGCATGCACATTAGGGTGGACATTGCAACTGAACCAAGTGATATGTGTGCATAAAATTAACTGTAAACTCACACACACACCAATACAATGAGAAACAATACCTCGGTGCTCGAGCACTTTCAACCTCTGGTGTAGGCCCATCACCCCCTAACAAACTGCTCATTTGACCCTTGCGACCTTTATCATAATTCTGTCTGGCCTCATAGGAAACACAGCGTGGGGAGGGGGGCGGCCCCACAGAATGTGTGTTCTTTTCATCGCTGAACAGGTTGATGGAGCCAGCATTTCTTGCGGCAAACTCTTCAGCTTCAGGTCTGACGCGGGGAGCCTTGCGGGGAGTGTAGTAATCTCCTGACTGATCAAAACCTGGGTAAGGCGACACGCTTGGTGCATCCATCATTGGTGCAGAGTCTGAAAACATAAACATAACTAGATGTATTGTAAATGTATTCTCATCACGCAATGAAATATCCATCTTTTCTAAGAACAAGAACAAAAGCGGAGGAATACTAGTGCACCTAACCCCTTCACTGCTGAGAAAACCGAACACAAATTGCAAGAAACATTTCTTTATGAGCCCCCACACTTGCTGGGGCTCATAGGGATCTATGTCTCTTGCTGACATCACTTTAGTATTAACTCTTACGAGATGTGCTGCATCCGGATTTGCAGCTTTACGCCGCGAATCCGGTTGCGGCACGCCTCGAAAGAGTTTATATTCTTTGGCGCTTACACACTGGCACACAAATAGCGCTGCTGTGTCAACTTAAATAATGCATTAGTAATCTTTATATCTTCCAATCTTGTTTTTCCTTAATTTGGGCCCTTTGGAGTGTTGCCCACAAAATATAGGCATGAGCATTGTATAATCCCATTTTTTCCCTCTCTCTCCATGTGTGTTTTGTGAGTTCCCTTGTACTCTAGTACAACTGTACACATATTTCATCTGATGTAAGCTGGCCAGTATGCCTAAATAAAGAAGAAGGTGAACACAGTTGAACGCATGAATGACTACGCTGGTAGCAGAACGGGGCAAGCAAGGAAAATTCCTGCATTTCGAAATAAAATGAAACCTTGTTAAAGAAACATAATTGTGTTCATAAAACGTAATGATACTTGTATCTCATTATGCACTTTGCTTGAGAAACATCGTCTGTAATCGCAAAATACAAACACATTTACACGTACACTCTTGTGGTTGAAGGTTTCTAAGGTAAACACTTCTGCTTCCGGTTGACAACTGTCTTTCTATAGAAATATGGCGCATATGAGTGGTCCAGTGACTTGTATTTATAGATGAAAAATACGTCTTCAAAGAAAACGAAACACAAATTGGAATAGCGAAAGATTTCAGATCAATATTGAGACAATACAGTACAGTTTAGTTGGTAAGGAACATTTTCACTATATAAATTTGAAATTGCTGTTAGTAGCCGCAATTAACGAGAAAGGAATTTCCGGTTAAGAGGGAAAATGCAAACAGCATCGAAGAGTGCAAGAAAGTGTGCTTGTGTCGTTGATCTGAAGCAGTTATATTGTGAATAAGACTTTATCTTGTGTCCAGACGTGCGAAGAGGAAAATTTTGGTAAGTCTGTAGCTTCAGATTTCTTGTACAATAAAACGTTTTTTTTGTGTGTGTGTTTTTTTTTTGCAGCGCGACGGTTAGGAATGAAATCAGGACCAGATGTTCCGTTGTCGTTAGCTGTGTTCTTCTTTCCACTAGTCGCTGAATCCGTTATTATCAACATCTGCCGCTGGGTGGACCGTGGAGAATCAACGCTTTTGTTTGTTTTTCTTGTGCATGTATTTATTCCGTTTTCTTCTTTTTATGCCATAGGTTTTTGCGTAAAAGGTTGTTTACTACTAATACTAGAGGTTGGGTTCACAAACATACTCCGCACACGGAGTAGATAGGGGTGAAATCAACAATGGCTGAACATGTCTTCATAGTGTACGCGCATCACTTTGTGTGGACTAAACTGGACACGTGTTCATGAAATGCCGGGGGCAACATGTGGTCTATGATAATTATATGCATCTTATCATTTAGGGCGTGTCTGCCATGTACTTTTGTTCACTGTTGGAATGCATAATGCGCACAAATGTACCAGGCCAAAATAACAATAACAGGCATGCCTATCAATACGGAATTTCCGAATTTTTTACGGAAATTAAAAAAATCGAGCTACTTACTTACTTACGCCTGTCACCCCTACCCGGGTATAGGCCGTTGACGAGAGACCTCCAGCGACTCCTGTCCTGTGCTTCTCCTTCTATTTTACTCCAGGTGGTTCCCAGTCTCTTGATATCTGCTTGGAGGTCTCGCCGCCAGGAGTTCCTCGGCCTACCTCTTTTCCTCTTTCCCTGGGGGTTCCATGACAATGCCTGCCTAGTGATACTGGAAGCTGGCTTTCTCAGACTGTGACCAATCCATCCCCATCTTCTTCGCCCAATTTCATTCTCTGCTGTTATCTGCTCTGTTCTCTCCCAGAGTCTGACATTGCTGATCTTCTCTGGCCAGTGGATTTTCAAAATTCTTCTAAGGCAACTGCCTGGTCTGTTCAGTAACTCTTCAAAATACTCGGCCCATCTGTCGAGTTGGTCTGCTCTGTCTGCAATAGGCTTGCCTTCTTTGTCTTTTACTGGTCTTTCTGTATGGCCATACTTACCCGACAATCTTCTGGTAATGTCGTAGAGCTGTTTCATGTTGCCGCTGCCTGCTGCCTTTTCTGCCTCTGCTGCCAGTCTGTCTGTGTAGGCCCTCTTGTCTGCCCTGATACTCCTCTTCACCTCGCGGTTGGCTTCCGAGTATTCCTCCTGTGCCCTTACTTTGGCTGCTCTCGTCCGACTGTTGTTGACCGCTGCTTTCTTCTGCTTCCTCGCTTCTATCTTCTTCAAGGTCCTCCTGCAATTAGTCAATGATAATTAGCTAGCCATCCAACTTGGTTTCATCTCCTGTCACTGGCAGTGAAAGTGCGAGATGGGTGTAGTAGGCAGAACCCATCTTGAATGACCACAGCACAAGAGGTGACCTGTCATTAATGACTATCATTTGCCACCTAACTGATGGTATTTAATGAGAGGTGACACTTTCTACCCTTCACGACTTCTCTTGAGTGTGCACCTGTCTTTTAATAAACCTTTTTTTTTTTTTTTCAAAAAAGGTCATTGCTGAAAACAGGTTCAGCTGTGTGTGGCTGAACAGGTTGAGCCCCAAGGCCGGAAGTCCCAAATTGTCACTTGTCCTTCAACGGAACGTTACAAGAAACGCTACAAGAGTTGCTAGTTTGCGTGATAGGGTCAGCCATGATCTCTCTAGGGTGGTGTCAGCATTCTGGCACCACCCTTGAGCAATCATGGTCGACTTCTCTTGAGTCTTGAAAAGGACAACTTTGGCACCACCCATGAACTATCACGGTCAGGCCACATCTTGTTACTGTGCTTCAGGGCTGATTATTGTAAATGGGTTGTGGCATTGAGGCATCTAGCAAATGACCTGAATATATTCAGCCGTTTCAGTTTCTGAAATCAAGTAGCCAGTGAAGATGGTCAAGGAGTAATGAAAGTTACGCCTTTACAAGACTGACCATCTGCAAGAGGCATTGATCCTCATGAGCCCCCGCAAATGCGGGGGCTCATGATGATCAGTGCCTCATGCTTGTGATGTTTACATCCGTTTGTTCTTTTCAGAAGGAAAATGTATTCAGGTCTCAATTTTCAGGTGTCAGTCGGTAAATTGAGAAGGAAAATGTGTGTCTGTCCATTTTGTGTCAGAATGTTTCCTTGCTCCCACTTTTACCAGTGTCGATCCATGTGTGGCAAACATACTAGACTTGAGAAAATGTTAAGCATTTAGTGCTTTACATATCTCTTGTCCACTACAAAGTTGATTTAACCCTTATCATCCTGATACACCCATTGCTTGAAATGAATTTGAACTATAGCTATTCTGGCACCACCCTTGAACTAAAACAGTTGATCTATGTCCTGATATGTAATGTAGCATTCATAGGAGAGTTAACAAATTTGACAAAATACGCCTCATGATGTAATGGGTTAAATGCAGGGCACCAAAAAGAGTCTAAAAGACTCCAGCTGTGTTCGAACTCGCAGTCTTTCTCTGCCAGAGTCAACACTCTACCACCTGGGCTACCCATCTCTTTTAGGAGGGATGAAAAGAGAAATAGCAACTCTACCCTAGAAAAAGGGGGCAAGTCCATTTTTGGCTCAGCGTGAAGCAAAAGTGAGTATGTTCTGGGCCAGTGGTCATCTGTCGTCCGTGGTAAACTTTAACTTTGGCATTTTCTCGGAGACTATTCAAGCTTCAGTCTTCAAACTTGGCCCAAAGATACTTTGTGGCAAGACCTTTCTAAGCATACCAATTTCAGTGACCTCTCACGAAGGTCACAGGGGGTCAGGAAATATATCAAAAATAGCTAAATTTTGACATAATTTATTTTTCCCAACTATTATTCACAACTTCAAAGCCAAACTTGGTACAAAGATACCTGATGGTAAGGCCTTTCTATGCATACTAAGTAGTAATTGGGTTGATCCCACGGAAAGGTCAAGGGTCACAAGAACTCAGGAAATAGGTAAAAAAAATAACCATATTTTGACAAAAGATGTTTTTCCTCAAATTCTATTCATAACTTCAAAGCCAAACTTGCTACAGAGATACCTGATGGTAAGACCTATCTATGCATACTAATTTGGATGACCCATTGGAAAAAGTCAAGGGTCACAAGAGGTTGGCAAATAATTATAAAATGTCAATTTTTGATAGAATTGTAGTTATTGCCGACATTTTTGCAAACTTTTCAATCAAATTTGGCTCAAAAGTAGCTGATGATAAGAGCTTCCTATGTATGCTAATTTAGTCAACTCATCGCAAAGGTCATGGGGGTTTGACAGATGTGTGAAAACTGATTACATTTTGAGAAAACATGGATTTTGTTGGTGCAGAAGCCATCCCTTTACTTATTGTCACATGTGGATCAGTCATACGCATGAACCATAAGGGTGTTGCCTTTCTTGTTGTGATAAGTGATAGTTTAACTGTATGATACAATGAAAAATCTTGCTTTTCACAAAAATGGAGTGGACTCAAATGTTTTTTGCCCTCCCAGGGCAACACTCAGGCAGATATGAAACGGCTTTGCACCCATACAATACTACGTGATCCACACAATCTGAGGACTGCAATCAGTATGCTGTATGCGTACAGTGCAAAATTTGTACAGGTAGCAAGGGCATCCAGCCAACTGTGGATTGTTTTTGCTGACAGGTCTGTGTTGCCCTTGTCACTAGCACTTTGGCAACTGTTCATATGCAGATTTAGCAATAGTATCTTTGTGCACACTTATAATCCCTCACAATCCCTCATTTGCCCCTGGCATTGTTCACTGGAAGGCACACTTGTGAAGAATTAAGTTAATGTTGATGTAGTGATTTTTCCCAGATATCCCACATGCCCAAGCCAAAATGGTGTGCTGGGGACTGATGTATGGACAGAGACTAGAGCCTAAGTCCGAAACTATCTTCATACGCCTGAGACTAACATGTTAGTAAGACATGCATGAACTGAGACTAGGCCAAGTCTGAAACTATCTCAGGGACTAAACAGCCCAAATTTAAGCCCACGATTTACTAGGTGTAAAGCGTCTAGTCTCTGACTAAAAGCGAATCAAAATGGCAGCCGCTGTCTACATGATGTTCCTATCTCGATGAAATCTACGCCGAAATCGAGTATTTAGAGACCGTCGACACACACTAGATGAGTTTGATGATACGAAGCTTCACAAAAAGTTTCGTTTCAAGCGCCGTGAAATTTATCTTTCTTGTACTTTTTGTTCTGTGATTTTTTGATCTTGTAAAGCGCTTAGAGCACCATTTATTTGGAGGTCAAGCGCTATATAAATGTACAATCAGTTATTATTATTAATATTATTAAAACCAAACTCGATAAGTACAGTTTACAGGCAGAGTGAAGATGGAAGATAGTGGCTGTCAAAACAGGTGCAGGGCGAAAACTGCTCCCAGCGGCGCATGCTCAGTGGCATTTGGAACTGGATATTCCCAAGTTAAAAATAGCACCTGACGCAAGTCGCTGACTAACCATATCTAGTATTGGACTTGATAGTCTGACTCAAGTCTCAGTTCATGCATCGGAAAAGTATGCCTCAGTTAGTCCCTACGTAACAAGTTTCCGACTAGGGCTACGTCGGGGACTTGTCTAGTCTCTGTCCATACATCAGACCCCAGTTCAGGTTATTTTTACAAGTGAGAGACTTGGGTGAGTCGTGCATGGAGGCTCAAAGTCAAATAAGTTTTAGGCGAATTGTGACTTCATAAACTTTAGCCAGGCTAGTGACCTCAATATTTGGAGCTTCGAAATAACATTTTCATTAAAAAACAAAAGGGCTACTAAATTTTGTTTTTGGTTGCTACATTTTAAATTTTGGTTGTCTGGGGTCTGATGTATGGACAGAGACTAGACAAGTCCCTGACGTAGCCCTAGTCGGAAACTAGTTACGTAGGGACTAACTGAGGCATACATTTCCGATGCATGAACTGAGACTTGAGACAGACTATCAAGTCCGAGACTAGATATGGTTAGTCCGCGACTTGCGTCAGGTGCTAATTTTAACTTGGGAATATCCAGTTCCAAATGCCACTGAGCATGCGCCGCTGGGAACAGCATTCTCCCTGCACGTGTTTTGACAGCCACTATCTTCCATCTTTACTCTGCCTGTAAACTGTACTCATCGATTTTGGTTTTAATAATATTAATAATAATAATATTGTACATTTATATAGCGCTTGACCTCCAAATGAATGGTGCTCTAAGCGCTTTACAAGATCAAAAATCACAGAACAAAAAGTACAAGAAAAATAAATTTCACGGCGCTTGAAACGAAACTTTTTGTAAAGCTTTATATCATCAAACTCATCTAGTGTGTGTCGACGGTCTCTAAATACTCGATTTCGGCGTAGATTTCGTCGAGATAGGCGGAACATCATGTAGACAGCGGCTGCCATTTTGATTCGCTTTTAGTCAGAGACTAGACGCTTTACACCTAGTAAATCGTGGGCTTAAATTTGGGCTGTTTAGTCCCTGAGATAGTTTCAGACTTGGCCTAGTCTCAGTTCATGCATGTCTTACTAACATGTTAGTCTTAGGCGTATGAAGATAGTTTCGGACTTAGGCTCTAGTCTCTGTCCATACATCAGTCCCCTAATTTTGTTGGATTTTTTTCACACCAGAGCTCAACAGCAAATTTTCAGGTGGGTAGGAAGTAGGTATGTGCTCATGAAATGTGTGTATCAGTATGAGTTTGACAGACGAGAACATGTGCTTACAACATTTGTGAAATTGATTAGGTGTTGAGGGGAATAGTTTATGAGTCTTCGTCATTTTAGCTTCTATTCATCATTTAAGTATGGACTAGTCACTGAATAAACATGGTGTTTAACCCATTTAGCCCTGATATACTACAGCAAGAGATGGAGTGTCCATGATAATTCAAGGGTAGTGCCAGATTAGCTTGGAGCTTTGTGGCACCAAGCTAATCTGGCACTGCTCTTGAATTACCATGGTTGCTCCATCTCCTGCATTTGGGACAGTCATTAGGTGATGCCTTGAAATGTTGGGTAATGCGGCATGTGGTTAACCCATATCATACTGAGGCTAAAAGCTTCAAATGTGTACACTGTCATAAGCAAGCTACATTATAGTACTTACAGTTACAGATAAGGATTTAGACCAATGGCTTTAGTTCAAGGGTAGTGCCAGAATAGCTTGGCGCCTCTAGGCGCCAAGCATTCTGGCACTACCCTTGAACTATTTTAGTCAAACTTATTTCACACACTGGTGTATTCCGAATGATAAGGGTTAAATGGGTTAAACGTGTCACCTTGAAAAGGTAATTGGATATAGTAGAATGTTAACCATTTCACTGTGGGAGGCGCATTTTGTCGCGGTGATTCCTGCAGGAATCATTGCGACAAAACTTCAAGTGCCGCCGACAGCCAAAGGGTTACTGGCACATAGCCTAAACAGGTATGGCGTGCCACTTTATGCCTGGTATGGATAGGTCTGTAGCGCAGTTTCACACTCGTGTGCTACCAGTACTACAATTGGTTACCAGTAGTATTGTACTGGTATTCAGAAGAAGAAAGCTATAATTGTAGTGCAGAGCACACGCTTCACGGCGGCCTGTCTTGTGCCCTATGACACTGCCTAAGCCGGCTTTTTGTCAGGGTTTGTGTTTGCTATTTTTACAGTGGTGTATGGTTACAGCAAGCACAACTCCGCGCAGGACTTGTTATTGTTCGGGCGTGAGGATGGGTGTGTATGTGTTGGTGGAGGGAGGGTTAACGTGGACTTCGTTGCTCACTATAGGGGCAGTGGATTTAACCCCTGACTGCAGGGAAAGGTTGAACAGCACCCAACAGCAAGAGGTATAGATCCTCATGAGCCCCCGCATGCGGATTTAACTCCAGACTTCCCATACAGTTTTCTCTATATCAGCTCTGTATTCCCAGAAGATTTCTTACATTTTAGGTAGTTTGTGGGTAAGTTTGTGAAAACAGACCTTGTGACTTAACTATTGATGTGACTGAGACTAAACTTGGAGTTATCAAGAGAAAACTTACAGGTACACGCTGAACTTACTTTGAATCAGATTTACCTGCCCGAAGATGAAATTTGATTAATTTAATTGAACACAGTGTCACTCCACTCATCGTCGGAAAGAAGTTCATCAGTTTCACTCAAAGTCAAATGAAAACACTCTTGATCCGACAGGTCACACGTGTGCACACTGCTAACACCTGACACTTCAACATCACTTTGATCCTCACCAAGTCCTAGATCTCTGTCACGGATAAGTTTATCAAATAAGTCACCAAAATCCTCTTCGCTATCGGAGTGCATGGTCGTCATGATGCTTTAAAAACTTGCACCAAAAAGTCACAAAAATCGACATAAACGTTCACAATTCAACTCATTTTTTTCGGAAAAAAAACAACCCTGGACCTTTCCGGAAGTGACTTTATATGCTCTCTATGCACAGGAGAGCTCTCGCTTCCTGTGAGATAACTTTCTATTTTGGTCACAAAACCAAGCGATCTCAAGCGGTACAGGAATACACGACACGAGTGAAATGGCGTGGTTTGGGATGTCAAGAGTTAAAACCTCTTTGGATCCATTTTCATTTGATGTCTGGTGATCTTTCAACGTTGTATTTACAATGATTACACCAAAAAAATACAATCTGCGTACCCTGGTGGTGAAGGGGTTAATTGTAACCCATTTAGCCCCAACGTTCTACAGCAAGAGATGTAGTGACCATGATAATTCAATGGTAATGTCAGGCTAGCTTTGCAAGTGAGGTATAGTCGGAATTTGGGAAATGTGGCCGTGGGGTTAAATGGGTTACAATAGGAAGATAGGGAGATATTACCAATAGTTCAGATGGTTTGTGCATGGTCCTCAGTGATTCATATATCATTCTGGTCATGGCAACCTTTACACCATGATCTGGAAACTATGTATGGAAAACCAGAATTCCAGATCATGGTGTAAAGCTTGCCATGGCCACAATGGCAATACTAATGGACGTTTAACAGTCTGGCTTTGTGAGTTTCCAATAAATGCTGCCACTTGTAATGGCCCTTTCACAGGGTCTTGAATGTGGGGAAAAATCCACAGTAATATTTATTATAATAATATTAATACATTTTATCTGTAGTGTAAGTATAGCGTAATTCAACTAGAACTTAGATCTCAGGTATTTGTTTGGCACACTGGGGTACCTACAGTTTAGCTTAACTCATTTTACCCCAGACACACCACAGGACGATAAGGATCGACCATGATAGTTCAAGGGTGATGCCAGAATAGCTTGGCGCCTATGGGTGCCAAGCTATTCTGGCATCACCCTTGAACTATCATGGTCGATCTGTGTCCTGCACTGCAACGCAGTCTTCAGAGGACACCGGCAAAATTTGGAGATTTCGGTGTTGGGGTAGAATGAGTTAAAATAAATTCAGTGCCTAAAGTTGCTTTTCTTTTTGTAGTCACCAGTCCAACTTATTTCCTTTGCGGGAGACAGATCCTTATGAGCTGCTGCAGGGACTCATGAGAATCTGTGTATCGTGCAGGTGACGTGGGCTTATTCATACGCCGTCAAAGCAACGGCCATGATAACTTTTATTTGGCTCAATTGTTTATATAATTTGAAATAGAATTAGTGAAAGTTCTGCATTGTTCTACGTGCACATTTCCATCCAGATGCACGCAAGGGTTTACATTGGGTCTGTGTTTAGTTAGGCTGTGGGCACAATGCAGCAGCCCTTCACAGAACAACACAGAATCTGGCCACCTGTGTTTGTCTTTTTTATAGTCTTTGTGTGGCTGCTCTCCAAAAATGCAGTTTTGTTCTGAGTGTAAACCCTATGAAGTCTCCAAAATCTAGAAAGTCCAAAAATTCAGACAAGTTCTCACAACAAGAGGCATTGATTCTCATGAGCCCCTGCATCTGCAGGGCTCATGAAAATCTATGTCTCTTGCATGTGGAACTTGGAGAAGAGGAAGTTGTTTTGTTCTAGGTCAGTGCCACTGCATAGCACTGCTGCATAACACAGACGCTTTCTCTGTTATCAGTGTCACTTGTCAGCCTCTGTAGCCAAGTGTGTCCGTTTTGTCTCAGGTCACAACACAGGAGAATCCATTGTTGACCTCATGTACATAATGTGCTAGCCGTTTTATGTGAAGAAACCCCAGTCTTGTTCCATGAGCGGAGGTTATTCAGGGTTGACAAAATGTCAAATCACACAATATGCTACACAGACACTTCTAAAGTTCTAGTGTTCTGGAGGGGAAGGCAGACCGTGTGACTAGCAAATCTGAAGATGGCAGATGATCATCATAAACCCTTAGTACACTTGCCTTTTACATGCCACATGTCATTTGCATCAGTGTTCATGTCTGAAATGATAGGACAGCTCTGTCTGCAGTGGGCGTTACCCGTTTTTGCGTGTGGAGGGGGTGTCTTGCGACAGAAGGGTTGTCAGCCTAAAACAGACAATTTAAGTATCAATAAGTTATTTAACAGTTAAATCTAGGCTCGTCAAGGTCCAATGAGGCACTATACATCAGCCGCCTTGGTCAATCCAACTTCAGCACTAAGTACAGGCCCGATGCAGACATTTGATACTTAGGTTCTAGGCTGAAAAGTCAAAAATTACATAACCGCACACATTCGTAACTTGTGATAACATCGCGCAGCGGAAAAGACGCGCAAGTGCATTTGTGCACTTTGAAAACGGCGCCACATCTTTGACTTGAGATATCCAATATCTGGGGACCAAATAAGATGGAGACAGACGGATTTTACTCTTGTTTAGTGCAGACGACTCACTTTAATTTTTGAGCCTCAGCAAACCTGTTGAGAAGTGCTGACATGTTTTTTTTCAAGCCTATAAACATGTAAATTTAC
Organism: Semisulcospira habei; assembly: GCA_036245525.1. Lineage (NCBI taxonomy): Eukaryota > Metazoa > Mollusca > Gastropoda > Semisulcospiridae > Semisulcospira > Semisulcospira habei. Next base: position 58,717,342 of record BTPG01000007.1, read on the forward strand.
ACTTGTGTGTGTCACTGATTGTCTTAGTTTGTTCGCGTTTTCACCAGCATAAACTGTATGTGTCTTTCCCGCTGAGCGGTATCGTCAGTACTAGTCAAGGTGTGTAACACAGATTTTCAAAATACACCTTTAAAAAAAAATCTACCAGGACTTGACTAAGTCTCTTGAGCTAACCAGCCCACATCAGTCGTGCTAAGTCCACCCTCTTTGATGCAAAGTAAGTGAATTCCTCGCTCTCTGTTCGTTTCTGTTCCGCAATGACTCGATTCCCCCATCTCGATAGAGTGAAAGTATGTAGTCCTAAAGCCAGTGTTGCCCATCTCCAAGAGGCATAGATTGGCATGAATCCCTGCAGGTGCAGGGGCTCATGAGAACCTACGCCTCTAGTTTAATATTTTATTTTATAATGTTTCTCATACGGATCAATCATTTAGGTTTAGGACTGTGGCAAGTGGGGTGCATGTGCACGATTTACTCTTATCTCGAATTTAACCTATCTACAGAAGTTCTAGATCTTCATAAGCACACTCGGGCAACAGGGGTTCATTTGGATCTACACTTCTTCCAGCATTGATTTACGTTTGTGTGCGCCGTAAGAGCAAGGGCGTTCGCTGCTGGGTGCAAGCGATAAACTAGGCAAATACTGTAGACCAGACCTGCTTCTGTCGGTCAATTTCGACCACAGCACTCGGTCAGCATGCCCTTTTCATCACCAGGAACTTAGATCCTCATGAGATCATGAAATTTGCAGGGTCTCCCTATGGTGCAGGTAGCCCTTGGGGGCAAAGATAATGATTTTCTACAACTGTGTTTCTCCAATGATCTTTGGGATGTCACTTGCACTTTCAAGTCTTTTGGCTCCCACTAGCAAATGGAAGCGAACCGCTCCATTCTCTATCAGCAGTAAATGTCTTTGGCGTGATTTGGGGGGGGGGGGGGGGGGGGGGGGGGGCACGACATCCTCACGAACCCCAGCAAGGTGATGGTGCCCATGAGAATATATATAAATACTGTTAACGCATCATTCACTTCAGTATACAGTAGAACCTGTTTTGGACAACCGTCTTTCTTGTAAGAAGAAAGACAGATGCTTTCTCAAGAGAAGTCTTTAAGGGCAAAAGGTGTCACCTGTCATTAAAGACCATCATTTAGATGGCTACAGCTACCTATATGATGGTCTTTAATGACAAATGACTCTCACAAGTGTGTCCGCTCGAAACAGGTTCTGCTGTATTATTCTTGATGAATTGAGTCGGGCACTGCCACCGCTGTTCGGTCTAGTTGGAAGCGGTCCATGGCATTAGATTTGAAGCTTGTAATTGCAGGCTGAAGTTGAACCCCGGTAACTTTCTCCGAGAGAGGCATTGAGACGTAATTGGGAGACCTATCGCCTTCAGCAAGAGGCGTAGTTTCTCAAGAGCATCAGCGGATGCAGGGATCTTGCAAGTTTTATAAAGCACGATGAGGGACTGTTCAGTCACACTTATTTTCCGGCGTACGAAACGTGCAGTAGATGCCTTAGCGGTTGGCCATGTCCGCAAGAAGCGTAGATTCTGAAGAACCCCTGTATGCAGGGACTCTTCGGAATCTATGCCTCCTGCAAGATGGAAATGGGTTCTTTAGGATCAAATGGAAGCGAGACTTCAATCAAGGTAGATTTGCAAGAAAGGCAATACTTCTGACGTAGGCTAATCAGAAGCAAATTCAGTGCTTGTGTAGGCTCCAGGAGTGATCAACGCCAGTGTTCGTTAGTAGGGCATGAAAAGGAAAATAATTTATTAATCTTACTTATTCTTCAGTGAACTTCGATAACAAAATGCCAGTGGGTCCGAATTTTTCCTGTTGGCCGTGCTCTATGTCCGAAGTTTGTTATAACATTATTAACCACAATAATTTACAATTACGTAGCTCAGATATTGTGGTTGTGGCTTTCGAATTGTAAGAGCTTTGTTTATATCCAAATTTTGTTGTATCTGATCTTGCTGTCAGTGGATTCGACTTGTGAAATTTTCACTTTACTTAAGTTGTAAACAGTAAGAGATGGCCGCTCAACCATTCTGGTAGAAAATAAATGTTTGATTAGTGTGGCGTGTCTCCAAAACGAGTTGTCCAATCTTTATGTTATTTCTTAGCTTCTTATTTTTGGGGCATACATTTAGGTTTGAAAGTTTTGGTGTCCGTGCCCTAAGTTAAATGACCGTTGTTGTCATGGTCAGTCCATCTCCTTCGCTGGATGTAGGCTCGAAAATGTAGAAAAGTTTTACTTTTGTTGGTATCTGCGGTACTGCATGTCTCTGCGTTGGAAATATGAGATTGTTTGGTTATATAGCTGTCCTTGTTAACCCCTTGACCACCACCAAACTGCAAGAGGTATAGATCCTCATCAGCTCCCACAGTTGCAGGGGCTCATGAGAATCTATGCCTCTTGCTGAAACCACTTTATATCCATGTTCCAGAGACGGTTGTGTATCTTTCACGGTAAATTAACAATGATTTCATAACACAATCTGCATCCATTGACTGAAGAGGTTATATTTTCCCCCGTTAGCATGGTTAGACGACAGAAATATTATGGCAGATGTATACATGTACAGGTCTAACATTGTTGTCTTTGCGAATGCGACCCTCCCCTCTCTCTCTCTCTCATGTTCACTGTGTGTGTGTCACTCTGTTAAGTGTGAGAGAGATGTGTGCTGGTCTGTGACTGTTGAACACTCATCCATGCTTTAATTCTGTCCTGACTGGCACGACCAATTCAAAAGTAGAGCAACTTAGAATGGTGGTCATGCGTGGCTTCAGAAGCCATTTAAAGCTATGCTACACCTTTTAGACATGCACCAAGCTTTTACAGGATTATTTTGTGCGAGGCTGTCAAAATTTTATTGGCACATATAACTTTGTGTTTACATTATCAGATCATAGTAATGCTTCAATTTAAACTTAAAGGACCGGTTGCCACCACGCTTGAGTTGTGAATAAAATAATGGATAATTTATCATGACATCTTTTATCCCCTTACCCGATATAGCTGATATTTTTCAGTGATGGTGAAACTTTCATTTTGAATTTATTGATGGCCGATGTAACAGAAAAGAACTCCACTGCCGGCAGCGGTTTTTGTTGCGATGATTCCAGTAGGAATCATCGCAACAAAAACCGCCATCGACGGCCAAAGGGTTTAAAGCTCTTCGTTGCACTGTAAGGTCCTAGATTACAGTTCAGCACATACTGATGTGTGTGTGTGCAGTGACGCAACGTAGTAGAATTGTTTACTCTGTAGAGTTGTTTAGGCAGTGTTCGGTGGTAGTTTCGTAGTTTGTTACCAAGGACAAGATGGGAGATAGTTCAGTGCAAATGACTCAAACACCTCGCTCTTGCTCTATCTATGTCACACACACACACGCGCGCGCGCGCACACACACACACACATACACACTTCACCTTGACACACCTGCCTACAAAGATACGTGAGCCGGTGCGCCCTATGCCTGCTGCCTTGTCACGGTAGACGCATGCCCCTCCTCCCTCCCTGTTTCCCTCTCGGACACATCCCTCTTCATTCGTCTCGCAAACTAGCGCACCTTGTTCACCTAGACGGTAACGCGTTCAGAGACCCACGGCTTCCTCGGCCTGAAACACAGGTACGTAAATCAGCGTTGATCTTGTAAATTGCTGCCGCAGGGCCACATGATAATCTACGCCACTTGTCAGTCATCAGAGTACCTTTTGCGGCGGGCGAGTGGATGGTTTATGCGAGGGATTTCGTTCATTTGGGACATGGAACTGTCGATGAGAGACTGACTTTTAATAGCAGTAACACGGAACTACGATCCGGGACAAACTACGTCGCTGTTCAAATCTTCGTGTGAAACTCAGGAGACGTAACTGTCATGTAAACAGCGCCCGCAACAGCAACTGCAGGAGCTCATGAGAATCTATTCCTCTTGCAGTTGATATTATATAGTGCTGGTCGAGAGACTGCCGGGTCCCATTCTCCCTTTCGGCGATTTCGCATCAGGTGTAAGGTACGGTACGCACACTAGCTAGTAGCTACTGGTGGGTCAGGCTGGCGAGCAGACGACATCTCGGCTACCGGTGACAAAAACAAAACCGCTTCCTTTAACGAGAGGATGAGACGCTATTTTGAACCAGTGACTCACGGTGAGTGAGGTTAGACGTGGGAACGAGCTTGCTGCTCAAGCCTTTCTCCATTTGATCGGCTTATTTCACGTTGCAAGATAGGATAGAACTGAGAGAACTTGCGGTGACAAGGGTTAGAGGAATGTCTTTTCTCAGCGAGTTTCACGCTTCCGTGCTCGTCATATCAGGTGTGATTTTACACTACAGGCTTTGGAAGGAGGGTACTAGTACTATTACGCCGTTCTGATTGTGGATCTTCCGCATAACTGGCACTGACGGTAGGCAAAAGGTGCTCGGGCAGACATCAGACGTAGTTGGCTCGCGCACGGCCCTCCGCGGGCCAATTACGTCTGACATCGGCCCGATGACGTTTCCAAGTGCTCACACCCATGTGTGTCAAGTAGTCCTGTCAGAATCAAATTGCTTCTATTTATTTCAGTCGTGGCCGTACAGGTTTTGTGCATGTTGCGTGACTGAGCACTATTGCATGTTGCGTGACCGAGCACTATATAGTGCTCGGTCACGCAACATGCACAAAACCTGTACGGCCACGAAATAAATAGTTATAGCAATTTTGATTCTGACAGGACTACTTGACGACACAGGTGTGAGCACTTGGAAACGTCATCGGGCCGATGTCAGACGTAATTGGCCTTTGCACGGCCGTGCGCGAGCCAACTACGTCTGATATCTGCCCGAGCACCTTTTGCCTACCGTCAGTGCCAGTGCCATCTCTCAGAAAGCAGTCCTGTCAGTGTCGGAATCAAAGTAGTTTTTGTTTCATCTTCCATGCCTGGTTTCATGCGTGTGCTTCGTTACGTTGCCGTCCAGCGTCATTGTTTTCATGCATGGTGATATACCATTCGTGCGATCATTTCATTATTATAAAGTGGCACAGCCTACAATCGTTGAATAACTCCTGTTCGGCACTTCTTCTGCCAGTTGTAGTAATTGTATTAGACGTGATGCTAATACTGTAGTTTGCGAATAATGCCGGAGTGGTCACATTTTAGAAATGTCTGCTTAGGGCATAGTTTGTAGTGAGAGGAGATTGATTGACTATAGAATATCAAACTCAGGAGTGAAAAAGTTTTTCGAACTTTTGATCACGGTTCTTCAGGAGCCGATCAGAAACCACCTTGAGTTGAAGAGATAAGCTGACACGGTCTATGTATCTCTTGCAGTTGGCGGTGGAAGAGGAACAGATGTGGGGGAGGGGGGGGGGGGTACTATTATGTGCTGGTCTGTGATTTTGAACTTTAGGGCTTGATGCCACAAGGTCCAAAATCACAGACCACCACACAGTGATGGGACTCTGGCTTTGCCAATTGTAAGATTTCAATGCAGAGAGTAGCACACAATAGGCTGAGCTATTCCTAAACCAGAATCAGGTTAAGGACATTAGTTGTGTCCCTTGACAGGGCATCTAAGCTATAATAAACTTTCAATTGACTGTTCAGGCAGGATTGCCCTGAACATTGTGTCATACTATTAACCCATGATCAGTGCCTCATAATGTGGATTTACATAAAGCAATGTCTTGTCAGCAAGAGGCATAGATTCTCATGAGCCCCTGGGGCTATAGGTCTTAAGAGAATATACCTTGCTTGTGGATGGAGTGGGCAGGATGAATCTACGAAACGTTTAAAGTCCTTTCACGTTTTGACCCACTTCTTATTTAGTGATAACCTCTATTGCTCATGTGCATTTTAACTCTTGTAATGTCATGAACTTTGGTGTTGCAGAGAGAGAAGCTTAAAGCCATTTCTCAGTGTCGACCAGTACTGCAAGGAGCTGTGTCAACCAGGCAGTCAAGGATTACTTATTTACCACTTTGAGAGACAAAACCCTGAATCAAGACTGTGGAAGCATCTATCTGTTGATAACCTTCAACGTTGACACTCCAGCTTGTGAGACCAAGTTTCAACAACCTTCTGCTTTGACTTTAACAGCAGTGCTTCACTGCACAATAGAAAATGTCTCAAAACGGATCAGAAGATGGAGAATACACCCCTTCCCCTCGTCCCCACCCTCGTGTCAAGCCGGAGGCTGCGGCGTACGCAGAGCGAAATAGGGGAACGATGGAGCGGTGGTTTGATTACAGTGACAATGTAGACAACTACAATTCTCCACGCCCTGGGGAAAGGCTGCGCTCAGAGACCGCTCGCAAAGTGGCTGAAGTGAGTGTTTCTGCTTGTCAGTTGTTTTGTGTTTTTTTTATTTTTTATTGTTTCCTACACATAGAGCCTAATGGGTTAATTTTGTTAATTAATTTTTTTGACAATCTGTCTCTTGGTACCAGCAGCAAGAGATGGATTGACCAGATGAGCCAAGGATTATGTACGAAAAGCCATGGTACTGTGGCCTTGAAGCACGGCTATATTGATCTACTATGATAATTTGAGCGTAATGCCAGAATAGCTTGATGACTGCAGGCGCCAGGTATTTCAGGTACAATCTTGGAACTTTCATGTTCACTCCATTATCTCGTAGTGTGTCACACCTAAATGGGTTATATTTCGCAGTTTTCAATATATGGGAGTTGTCCTCATAAAACGTGATTTCAGTTTTTGAGACCGATTGGACCATGATTGTTAATGGCATGGTGCCTGAATAGCTTTACAGGAAATCCTGCACTGCACTCGAACTATATTGGCTGATCTGTATCCCCCTGTGTTGTCTATCACGTTAATTTACCATAGGATGTCCAAGTCTGTCTCTGACCCTCTCACCCAGTTCAACATGTGTTAATTAATGCACCACCAGGCATGCCTACCTCCAATGTAAAAGCAGTTCTCCTATATGGAGCAGAGACATGGAGATTGACAAAAACCACAGTCAACAGAGTACAGACCTTCATGAACAGTTGCCTTAGAAGAATTTTGAAAATCCACTGGCCAGAGAAGATCAGCAACGTCAGACTCTGGGAGAGAACAGAGCAGATAACAGCAGAGAATGAAATTGGGCGAAGAAGATGGGGATGGATCGGTCACAGTCTGAGAAAGCCAGCTTCCAGTATCACTAGGCAGGCATTGTCATGGAACCCCCAGGGAAAGAGGAAAAGAGGTAGGCCGAGAAACTCCTGGCGTCGAGACCTCCAAGCAGACATCAAGAGACTGGGAACCACCTGGAGTAGAATCGAAGGAGAAGCACAGGACAGGAGTTGCTGGAGGTCTCTCGTCGACGGCCTATACCCGGGTAGGGGTGACAGGCGTAAGTAAGTAAGTAAGGCATGCCTACAGTGTGAGGCTGTTTACCAGCATCTTAGATTTGACTTGGAGATATATTCTCTGATGGTGTGTATGTTTACACTACAGTAGGTACATGTTTCCGTAATGCACCTACAGCAGAACCTGCCAGTGTTCAGCGACCACTCTTATGATGAGAGATCACCTGTCGTTAAAGACCATCATTTAGGTGGCTATAGCCACCTAAATAATGGTCCTTAACTGACAGGTGACACTTTTACCATTCAAGACTGCTTTTTGACAGTGTCTTTTAAGGCCACTTCTTTCTTGCGAAAAATAAAAGAAGAAAGGTTTGCTCAAAACAGCAAAACAGGTTCTACTGTACTTTGTACCCTCTTCCCCTCCCCCCTCCCCCCCCCCCCCCCCTTCTTCTCAGTTTCAGCGTGCTGCCTGCCAGTGTGTACACACTTACGGGTAATTTGAGCAAAGCTTGAGGCCGACCTTGATCAGCAACTCACTTAACCCCATGCAACACCTCCAGACTTTATGGCAGGCGCACATTTACTGTGTTTCACTGAAGCTGACATGTATTGGACAAGTTCCATTTATTGTTTTGTGCTTATAATGCAGTCGTTTTTACATTATTTTAACCATTTGGCTGTCAGTAGTGATTTTTGTTGTGATGATTCCTGCAGTAATCTTTGTGACAAAGAAATGCTGTCGACAGCCAGAGGGTTAATTTAATCTTTTAAACTAAATCTGTTGGTAATGTAATGGACCACAGTGCACACATGTACACGTGGGCTGACTCGCTTGTATAAATTTGTTGCACTCTGCTAGTTTGTATGTACGTCTTAGTGGACCCTGCCCCTGTGGCTTGTAATTATACATTGGGCTACCATGCAGAAGTACAGCTGTGTAAACACACTAGTGGGTCAGTAATCATAATAATATTAACAAGTACTGTTAGTCCAGTCCTGGCCTTCACCAACGCTTTCCATCTGCGAAAGGCATAGAGCCTTACATTGATCTGTGAAAGTATAAGGTTACACGCATGAATGCCTCCCTCTTCCCAGTGATTGGATGTCTTTCTGCGACTTTGATTGTAAGAGACGTGCATACATCTTTATAACTTATAAGCCCAAGAGGTGCAGTAATGAGCCAAGAGGCAAAGGTCTTCATGGGACTTAGCCTATGCATGATCCAGCTGCAATAGGCATAGATCCTTATGAACCCACGCAGGTTGGTGTGTGTGTGTGTGTGTGTGTGTGGGGGGGGGGGGGGGGGTTGAGAGGATCTGTGCCTCATGTTTTGTCCGTATGTACGTGGGTTGCCAACTCGGAGTAGATTAATGGGCGTTCAGTGCATGGGGGATATTTTACGTTGAGGAAGTAGGTCAGAGAGGAATGTTCATGCCATGTGTGCACAGGTAGCCACTAATACAGCAGTTAGTAGGTGCGACCAGACTCCCCCTGCCTTCTGTGATGTTGGACTTTACGGTTGTTAAGCCGTTAGTGGGCCTGGTGGGACTCCTGGCCCAGCCTCCCCACCCCACCCCTCCTCACTACTGTTTCTGACTAAAGTAGTAGGTGGGCCTCGTTCATCTGGCTACCTTTTATGGTCAGTGAATTTGTATTTTGCGTCTCTGGTCAATAACACTAAAAATGACATAAATCTTCAGCCTTATGCCAATCACATGAATTACATTCTGGATTAGTGATGGGTTTTCCAAATCTGGATACTCCGTTTAAAGGTAAACGGTTACATCTAAGTAAACAAATTGCCCGCCTGAGTTCACAAGAAGTCAGCTGCCCTATGTAACTTGCTCTAAGTATTTCTGGGTGGTAATGGCAGTATTCTGTGTTTGATGTAAGGGATGCATGCCAGTCCTGTCGGAAACAATCCATCAGCCGATCTTTGAATATCTGAATGAACAGAGGAGTGTTTCCAACTGACTGCATTTCCCACACATACCCAAACCCATGCATACACAACAGAGTCTTTATTTGCGTAGCCCAGTTCGATCTACCTGAGGCATCATGCATACATAACATCGTGTAACACTGTCTTGGGTATCTGTTTTCTGACATGGTAAGAAGTCTGCACCAATACTTCACCATTCGAACATAGGCATCAATATACATAGGAAATCTTCCACACTCACCCAGCGCAATATTGTTTTTTACATCTCTTCCAACACCAAGGACCATTTTACAAACCTTTATATGAACCTGCTCAATTACATCATGCCTCTGGAAACCCCAAACCTCTGACCCGTATAGCACAATGGGCTTAATCTTGACATCAAAAATGTGAAAAACAGTGTCAGCTGGCAAGTTTTGTAATTTGAAGTATAGTCTTTTGATGCCTGCAACTGCTCTCCTGGCTTTTCCAGCTAAGTTTTCTACACATCTAGCCCAGTTCAGAGTAGAGGAAAATATCACACCAAGGTAAGTATAACTGGACTCGACTTGAATCTGCTTGTCAGCATAAAACCATTTTTCACAATTTTTCACAAAACCTCCATTTTTGAAGACCACCACTTTTGTCTTGTCCATGTTCACAGTGAGACCCCATTTTTTACAGTATTTTTCTAAACAATTAATTTTCTTTTGGAGATCTGCTACAGAGTCAGAGACAATGGCTATATCATCAGCATACATAAGAAGGAAAATACCCAGTGGGTCCGCAAAAATATCAATGCCACGTGCACCGCACGATGATATTTCTGTCTCAAATTCTGAAAGAAAGATAGAAAATAGCAGTGGGCTCAACACACAACCTTGTCGCACCCCTGACATGCAATCAAAGTAGTCGGTAACTTTGGTTCCAACCCTTACAGCAGCTTTTACATGTTTGTACATACTCTCCAGTGTCTGAAGCAACTTACCATGAACTCCTTTACGTAACAAGAGATACAACAGTTTTGTCCTGTGCACACTGTCGTAAGCCTTAGAAAAGTCTACGTACATGGTGTAAAAACGGCCACCCTGCTTGCTAAGATACTTTTGCACTAGTGCCTGTAAACAAAAAATGTTGTCTATAGTACTGTACCCTTTACGGAAGCCAGCTTGAGCCTCAGGAATACAATCATTCTCTTCACAAAAACGAATCAACCTGTTGTTAATGACAAAACTGTACAACTTACTGATAACGTTCAAAAGAGAAATTCCTCTGTAGTTGTCAACATTTATTATTATTATTATTATTATTATTATTATTATTATTATTATTACATACAACTCAACGCCCCCTCCCCCGCCCCCTACACACATACATAACACACACACACCTCCTCAGCAATTGGGTAAATAGGCACAGCATTTCTTGCTGCCTTGGCTGCAACAAGTGCAAAGATAAAGTTATGTAACAAAAGAGATTACCTGTACAGTTCCTCAGGCGATTGGTGTCAAAAGTGCTTCCGTCAGCCGATTTGGTCAGCCAGTCCTTATCAGTTATCTGGAAAGGGGTGTGGGGGCGTCGCCAGGGTTACATTGCATAATTTCATGCACCTGTGAGATGCGGGGATGTCCCTTGAGGCTGAATACATAGCTGCTTTAAAATTCAACCCATAACCTAGACCACGTTATTGCAAATAATGGCATTTGTTGATGTTTAATGATTTGCTAGCCACATGCTCAGCATACAGAAATTAAATAGCTTCATCACGAATTTAAGTGCATATTGATTACCTGTGTGCTTAAATAAATGTTTGAAACATCGGAATCGCTTATGGTGCCGCAGTTCATAGCATGAGTAGTCAGAGTTCAAATACTTAATGAAATCCGTGTCATGAGCGGCAATACCAGTGAGTGAAACCCTTCTGTAAGCATCCATAATTCGATGTATGTCGAGGTCACCACATGTGTGACTTTACCTCAGATGACTGTCGCATTTAGAAGACAGATCGACCACGGTAGTTCATCTTTGTTGCCAGAATAGCTTGGTGCCAAGGAGTGGGAAAAAAACCGACCATGGTAGGTCATGGGTGGTGGTAGAATAGCTTGGCGCCAGTTCGGGATATTAAATCGGAACATGGTAGTAAGCGTGGTGCCAGAATAACTTGCGTTCCACAGACATCCTTGAACCGTTATGGTCGATCCTTATGTTGTAGAGTGTCACAGCTGCACGAGTTACATCACAGTATGGTGTCAACACATGTATAGTATCTGAGCTTGAATGACTTTAATGACATGGCACATGGTTGACTTATGAATGTCACGCATTCCATTCATCCATTACATTTACACACGTATGCTATGACCACAACCCAGTACAATTCCCTCAGTTTAGGGAACAGCGCGAGCCGATCTAGGGCCACAAGAGGCATAGATTCTCAGGAGCCGATGCGGCTGCAGGGGCTAATGCAATTCTATGCCTCTTACTAGTACTAGTAGATTGGTCTATGGATCTGATTATGGTGATGCTTTACTTCAAGGATACATTTGCTTCCGCTTGCCTCAGTGCAGCAGTCAAAGATGGATCAAGTGACAGTATTTGTCCTCAGATTAGTCCTGTCGCAAGCCAGTAAGCAAGGTGCTCCGTTATAGGTCTTCAGCCGCCATCTTAAGAGGATACCATAGTCATGAGATAGTAGCGAAATAGTGTTTAAACACGCCTTTTCTTCATTTTTCTTCCTGTTTGGAAACAAACAGATTCTGGTGAGCGGTTTCCTACAGTGATGGCAAGAGTTGCTGCTATTGCTTATAAATACTATGTCAGGACTTTCCTGACATTACAAAAGCAGCGATTTCCCTATGAGCGCTTAGTCCCGTATCCTCACAAGATGGCCGCCACGACTGGTGTGATGTCAGCTTCCCGAGCCCTATAGTGGAGCACATTGCTTACTCACTTGCAGGAATGAAAGCTCTCTGATACAACTCAGTCCTGATCAATAAGTTAGTGAAGACACATCCCTACGCACATCCCAGTGTCTTAACCCATATCAATTGAAATACACCAGTGGTTGAAATAAGTTTGACTAAAATAGTTCAAGGGAAGTGTCAGAATAGCCTTCTTGGCGCCTTTAGGCGCCAAGCTATTCTGGTACCTCCCTTGAACTAAAGTCATTGGTTTATATCCTTATTTGTAATTACTATAATGTAGCTTCCATATATGGCAGTGTACAAATTTGAAGCTTTTAACCTCAGTATGATATGGGTTAATAAAGATTTATGTCTCTTGCTTACATATGTTTAGCGTTCAATGTTTAGCGTTCAATGTTTAGCGTTCGCTTTTGTCTAGACAGTGTAATGGAAAACAGATTGCCAGTGTGCTGGTATTTATTAATTATGGAACTTGTCACATAGCATAAAACTGTAGGTTCCAAAATAGCAGACCAGCACACACATACTAATTACATAATGAACATATTGTCTCATTTTTTCCCCTTCCAAGCATAAAACTATAAAAGGAAGAGTGCACAGGTTAACCCTTATCATCCGGAATACACCAGTGTGTGAAATAAGTTTGACTAAAATTGTTTAGGGTAGTGCCAGAGTAGCTTGGTGACTATAGGGGCCAAGCTATTCTGGCACCACCCTTGAACTAAAGCCATTGGTCTATATCCTTATCTGTAAGTACTATAATGTAGCATATATATGGCAGTGTACAAATTAGAATCTTTTAGCCTCAGTATGATATGGGTTAATGAATGGGTGGCTCGGACTCATCCACTCTTCTTACTCTTAGCTTTTATTTGGAGAGTCTGGGTAGCAAGATAACCAGATACAAACTTTTTTTCAGGCTAATAAAGGGTGCATGGGTGAACTTATGGGTGGCTACCCTGACCCAGTCATCCAGCAGCCTATCCACCCTCGCAGCATCAAACCAGAGGCAGCAGAGATCGCTGAAGCCAACAAGGGCGGGGTTATGAAGGATCTGATAGTGAACTATGGGAACATGGACCTTGAGGACCGACCTGCTCCCAAGGTCAAGGGCACAGAGGCTGCTGAATACGCTGAGCGCAACCATGGCAATGTGAGTGTGGGCCCAGTGTGCAAAAGTTCCTCTGGTCACCATTGGCACATACATTGCTTTGCATGGAACACTGGTGGCCGACAGTCTCTTGAGGGCCTTTTGTGAAGTGTTGATGCAAAGAAATTTGTTAGAAATGATTTGCTTTTCGTTACAATACATGATACTAGATTTCTCAACTTACCTCATTTTATGATCATGAAGTACAAAAAACATCACAAGACATTATTGCTTCCTTTACTTCTGCTTACAGGTAGACCATATCATCAACAACTATGGTGTGGTGACCCCACCAGAGCGGCCTGCTCCAAAGGTGTTGTACGGGGGTCAGGAGAACTTGGACAAGGCCCAGGGGGCAGGCATGGGGCCCATTCTACGTATGGAGGGCTCCAAAACACCCAAAGAGGTCAAACAGGGACGTCTGCACCAAGAATCCATTGGCGGGTGAGTTATTTTTATGGCAGTGTTAAGCCCGTTCTTAATTGGACAAACCTTTGATCGGCAAACCTGGATCGGAGAAGATAGTGATCTTTTGGTTTCTTTCTTAATTGAGGTTAAACGAACCTAGGCGAACTTGAGAAAACTAGGTTCGCCATGGTTCTCTTTCTTAACTGAAGTGCTTGGTTCGGCATAAGTAGATCTGCGAAGGTGTTGAAAATGGCTGCCGCAATGCCGCTTAGCGATTCGGAAGATTTTTGTTTTTGTACTCCTTGCAGGAGGGATCCGACAAACAGCGTTGCCCCTCCCACAAATCAATAAATAAGTCTGTTCTTCGCACGAAAGTGAAATATCGCCGTCCGCCATGGTTGTTGGGTTGGTGAGTATCTTCTTATCTCCAACTTAGAAGAGGGTAAAAGTTTTGACCAATCAGAGAAAGGGATTGCCTTGGATTGCTCAACATGTCATGCAATCTTTTTCTGACAGCGAACTATGGTTTGTTGAGGTTCGCGAACTACTTCAAACTAGTTCGCCGTATCTTTGGATCGTCCAACTAAGAACCAACCTGGTTTGCCCAAGATAGCGAACTCTAGATCGTCAGAGTTGGCGAACAAATGTACGGGAAGGTTTGTCCAATTAACAGGGTGGAGAACTCTCCTCGGATCCGCGATTTTCCAAGGAAAGGTAGCGTCACTTCCGAGAAAATGAAATAGAGTTCCGAGAAAAATTCGCGAAACACATTTTGTCCAAGTCTCGATCCGAGTTTAAAAATAGGACGAGTTCAGGTCTGTGTCCAGCTTTTATTTTCTCGTCACTGAACGTGGCGCCCGCCAGCGAGTGTAACATTGTATGCACGGCCCAGTATAAGTATAAGGCTTACTTACAGGGCTTTTTTTTTTTTTTTTTTTTTTTTTTTTGTTTTTTGGTAACAAAAAAACCCCACAAAACAAAACAAAAAAAAAACCACAAAAAACAAACACAAAAAAACCCCAACAAAAAACAAAAACAAAAACAAAAAAAAACCACAAAAAAAAACAGAGTCGCCGTAACTCAGAACCCTGACCACTCCTTCCCCTGCAGCCACTGCGGTCGAACCTGCCTGTCCTGGATTGGCCTCTGCAGCCACGAAAATGCCTGCAGACGACGTGGGCAAGCCCTATAGAATCTTCGTTCGCGAAGTCAAGCCAAGAGACGGGGCTTCTATTTTTAAAACTCAAAATCATGTACTGAAAATGTAACTAAGGGGTAGTCAGAAACACTAAAATTCAGTGCATCTGCGTCCGAGACACATCATCCTTGCGCCACCGTGCGTACCCTAACAGAGGTCGGTGACAGTCGTTCCGAGGCTACTTTTAGTGGTTCGTTTAGCCGCTCGCTTGGTCGCGGCTGCGTTCAGAATCGCCCTGACTCCGGGGTCCGTGCAAGTCTCATACTGGACGGGCAAGTTTACATTTTGGTGTCCGCATGTTATTACAAAGTGCGCGTTACATGTTGAACACGTGACTTGCTGTAACGTCACCATACATACTATTATGGGATGCGGCATCAGCGTTTCACTTTCGATCTTGAACAAAGTTGTAAATGGCGGAGAGCAAAAGCAAAGGAAGCTGGAATGCTTTGGATTTTTCAATCCGGCACCGTCTGATCTTGATAATCGCTCCACTTCGACATCGCTGTCTCCATTTACAAACGACAGTACCAGAAATGATACCACTGGGCCGTGAGTGGCACCGCCGCTGCAATGCAGTTTCAGAGTTCACGGCTGCGTGTATTTCCGTGGCTAAAGCACGACGCCACACGGATGACATGCGCAATATGCATGGAGGCAAACTCAAAAAGCAAGTCCAGAAATTTGAATAGAAATAAGTTTGTCAGTTTTTTTTTTATCATGGTCGATCCATCTTCTTGTACACAGTTATTAGGCAAAAGCTCTAACACTGGAGAAATACGTCTTTCGGGTTAAATGGGTTGAAACTAACTGTTAAAAAGTACATCAGTACACACACACACACACACACACACACAACACACACACAAAAAGAGAGAGAGAGAGGGGGTAACTAGTTTAGACAAGTCGAACTTTGGTTGTCAATCTGCATTCAGCAGAAAAGGCTATATTCTCAGTTACAATACATTATCAAATGATCATACAAATATTATAAATACAGGCTTTGACACGACAGCTCACCAGTTAAAGAATCAGTATCGTGGAAAGGACACACAGACACTCAGTGTCACAACAGATTTAAAGAGGAGAGAGCAAAATGAGATAATTTATTTTAAGAACATACAGATGATGCATTTGTTCTTAAATAAATCTGCGGACCCTCTATTATGCTCAGATGGGGTTTGTGTACCCTCTAAAATGTATACCTGGGGGTCTACAGACCATTTAACCTGTTGTGAAAACAGAAGCCCTGTTAATAAATACTCAGCACTTGATTACAGTGGGTGACAGTGATGTTGAATGTTTGGCGGTTCACCGGAAGTTCAGTCCTCTGTGTCGGCCATTGTTAGTCTATTGTGATACTGATCAAAAGCCTACCATGTCCTGCTTTTCACACGTGATTAACCGGGGAGACCCTTTGATGATGTATTTTACTCTGTAATCTTGAGTTTGCATGTAGTCAAATTTGAGCCTTTTCTGTGTGCTATCTCTCACAAAAAGACAGAATATTTACCTCTAAAAATGAAAAATATCAATTTTTTTTACGGGGGGGCTATGCCCCCCTGGGCCCCCTACCGGGGCTTTGCCCCTGGGCCCCGGCCAATTTTCAGAGATTTTTACTTGAGCTTGTTCTCCACCCTGAATTAAGAACAGCCTTTGTAGCATAGTCGCTGATGGAGCCAGAGGTGCATTTCTTAGATGGGAGAAAGCTAGGTTCTAGCAAGTCAATCAAAATGGAAGCATTTCTTTGTGAGTTCTTACGACTGAGGCCAGAAGCTACTGTAATAACCCCTTCACTGTCAGAAATATATGAAGACCTCCAACCGCAGGAAGCAGAAAACCTCATGAGCCTTGCAGATGTAGGGGCTCATGAGTTTTTTTTTGCCGTGCTTGCGAAGTGCACTTCTGTTAAGGGAGTTGAACCGACTGAATTGAAAAACTCAAGGGTAGCGTGTTGTGAGCTAGCTACTTTTAACCCTTTGTTGGTAGCTCTTTTAGTCAGAGGAGAGTTCCACAGAATAGCACAAGAGGCAATAGAAAAACTGTTGCATGTGCCAACTCACTTGGATTGTGAAAAGAAGAGTGGAAAGTCTTTGTCAAGGCAAGGCCACATTGAGGACCCATTGTAGCAGTCAAAGCACACCCTGGAATAGCTTGCTTATCCACATGCGCACATCTTGAATGTGTTATCTTATGTATACCTCCCTTTATCCTTTTCTTTATTAATGTACTTTTTAATTCTGTGAGCATTTGTATGTGTGCTGTTTACACCCAGAGTGAGTTAGGTAGCTTAGCTTATGTGTATTTCTGTGAAGGGGGGGGGGGGGGGGGGGGGGGGGGGAGACATTTTCCATTCCCCAACCTACACTCTAAAAACATGTGAAGCAAATTTCAGGTTTTTCCAGGTCACATGTGATCATTCATGTGTGTAACACCAGATAGATAATGCTTTTAGGCCTCTCCACCCTCCCCCCACCCCTGCCTGAAGAACATGGTTTTTCATATAACTTTGGTCAAGAATAAGCAGATGTATGAAAGGTTTGCAATAGACAAATACATGTACATTCTCAAGAGGAGCCCCAGTAGCTTGTAGGGGCTCATGAGGATCTATGCTTCTTGTTGATGGAAGGGGCTCATAAGAAGAACATGAAGGATAGAACATGGATGTAAATTGGGGCAGGAGGGAACGGAGGTATCCAAGGCATGCAAGAGACATAGATCTTCATTGGCCAGAAAGCAGGACCATGAGGATCTGTGTCTCTTGCACCAGAGAGATTTTCACTCACAGACTGCATACTTGCATGCCACAGATTGTGCCAGATGTTCTTAGTCGAGGGTTGGAGGCGTTTAAACATGGAATAATGGTAACAAATGAGCATTTATTGCATGCACCCAGCGTTCCTGTGCAATGTAACTCCTGCTGTTTTAATGCCTTGTGGTTTTCTGCTAAACCAAATGGTGCATCACATTGGAAAGCTTAGACCTTGAACCAAAAACAAATGGTGCATACCTCAATGTTAGCCCAAGTCTGTGTGCATGTGTGGGCCAGGTGTGACCTTGAACCAGAACCAGTGTCATCTGGTAAAATACAGGAGAGTTTTACACATCTTTTATTTGTTTTTGCGATGGCACTGTAAGACAAGTCTGTAGTTGTAGGTGGGTCAATGGATTCAGTCCAGAGACTTTTAGTACACGTGGTACATCAGAAAATGTAGGCCGTGAACCAGAACAATGTTATGCTGCCGCAGACGGAGGAGGATTTTACATGTTTTTCTTTGTTTTGTGACAGTACATTAACTCAGTGTGCTGAGTAGCTGTTGGTCATGAATGTTAGGCAAGGCAGATGTCTACATTGTAAATAGCAGCGTTTAGGTTGTGCAGAAGAAAAATAACGAGAATGTCAATCTGTACGTTGGTCATAAATCCAGGCCTCCACTCAGACATCTTGCTTTTCATCTGTGAGGTCAAAAATCACAGAGCAAAGCACATATTCACATGTCATAGGGAAGTGCTCTGTCAGGGAAGGATCATATGAGTTGCTATAGGAATTGGCTGAAATTTATATCACAGTCAGGCACTGTCAAATGTCTGATGGTGACAAAACCTGCTGTTCTCATCAGGCATGAGGCACCTACCAGTGCCAGAGCATGTATGGCTACTGTGTGATCAGGCAAATGATCAAACATTGCTCATGAAACACTGCTGTATGGCTTTGTCCCGTGGTGGATCAAGGCCTTAAGTACCAGAGAGTCTTAAGTGTGAGACAAAGCACTTGTCTAGTTGTTTCCATTCTGCATAGCAGTGCTCAGGTCATGCAGGAAACAATATGATTTCATCCCAAAGTCTGCTGTATTTTTTAAAAAATGTTTTTGTTAGCTCACATGCGTTTTTCTTTTAGAGTTATTCCTGTTAGAGGGAAGGCATCTCGTCAACTCATACACATGTATAACACTGACGTGCTTGTGCTTTTCGTCAATTAGGAACATTGTATAACACTGCTTCACCTGGTGCTTTTACGTCACCATCACTGTCTGATTCCTCTCCTGAAGTCGAGGATTCTTTCTTTTGACATTTTTTTGGCAATGAATGTTTAGTTTGGAAAAAGTTGAAGAAGTATAAAGCTGGCTAACGTACGCATCCAGTGTCTTTCTCCAAACTGTCTATATTCAAAATTTCAAGCGAATATAATGAAAATTACGGACTCTTAATGTGGCACAAGAGACTTTCTATAAATGGTCATTTAACTCTTCAGTGAAGCATGCAGGTTCAGAATGCTCGTAGGCTGTCTCAGACACCCCTTGCAGGAAGCATTTTCGCCATTTTCAAGCTTGTATGTATGCAAACTTAAAGAGATTTGTGTTTGCATAAATACGCATACGCACACACATACACTCATATGGCGCTTCACGCCAAAAGTACGTTCAGCAGCAAGGTTAGCATAACTAGACATGACATCATTTTTATCTTGTTACTTTTTGCCAGATTATGAAGTCCGCCCACCCATAACTTAATTTGCATGCTACCGAACGGGCTCCGACCAGCCCCATCTCAAAGTCAAAGTCTACCGTATTTTCAGTACAGTAGACAAAAATGAGGAAAATGATGCATAAGCAGACCTCGGAATTTATGGGTGCTTTGATGCAGTAGTTCACTACATATAATTCTGGAGCATGCATCTTTTTATTATAAGGGTGCCTGAGATGTTTTTTTTTTTTTTTTTTTAGAGACTCAGTTCCGGGAGGAGCACCTCCATGCCTTAGGCAGGGCTATGTATTCATGCTGATGGCTAGAATTAAAACCTTTGGCTGTCATTAGCATGTTTGGTCCAGGTGATTCCTGCAGGAATCACCTGGACCAAACATGCTACCAGGGCTAGAAATTAACTTTTTTCTTTGGGGGCCACCGGGCCCCTTGATTGAAAAATTTGAGGGCCCACAAGCAACTTTCGGGGCCCAACTTTGAAAAATAATGCAAACAAAAAACAAAAGAATTATTGACAATATAATAAGTAGAAAGTACAATTTGTCTGATAATCTAAAATAAAAACAATTGAATTTCCAATTTTGCTGAGTGATGTCATTTTTATTTGCCTTTTCTTTCACTTTCAAACATTACCAACAAAAAAGGGGAAAAAACACACACACACACACATTCAGTGACACACATATTCCAGTGACTAGTGAGCCTGAAATGGCCATTAAACAAAATAGAAAAAAATCGAGTCTCTTGTATAATACTTTTCAGTTTTGTGACTGAGTATTGCACAATACACATCATTAAATTTTTAATATGAGTAACCTAACAAAAAATCTGACCTCAATGCCCAAAAGTTCAAAACAAAACCATGAAAGGGAACTAAACTTAACAGTACTCTTCCTGATAAACTAAAGTTAAACAAACAGATTTTGCCTTTTCTTTTTTTTTTGTTCAATCTGATATTAAACTTTTGAGTGCAAAATTAAAGGGTTTTCGCTTCTTTTCTCTGTTGTTTTTCTTTTCTGTCCAAATTTAGGGCACCGGTGTGGGTTGCTTCCCTTGGCCCAAATACGAAACTTCCGAGTAGAGCTAGCTGTAGCAGACAAATTATTTTGCGGGCCAAGCGGGCCCTTCGTTTTTCAACTTTCCGAGCCCGAAATCAACTTTGCGGGTTTTTGGCCCCGGGCCCCCGCTAATTTTGAGCCCTGCTACTGACAGACAAAAGGTTAAATGATTCGAATGTCTGCTCACAGTTTGCATGCTTGCCAGGTCTTTTAACCCCTTGACTGCTACTGATGATATTGCTCAGCGGAAAAGATGCGTAACTAGATGCGTAATGTGTGGCAACCATGGGATCTTCTTCTTCTTGTCGTTCGCAGTGGGCTATACGGTCAATCCAGCACCGGCGAAAGTGCCATTATAATCAATGATAGTTGGCCGTATAGACATGATTGCGGGTTTGCGTGGATCCGTGGTTTATCAGAATGCGCCGTGCGGCCCAGGTCCTCCGTCTTCAGTATTCGAGGTTTTTGTCGGGGTTACCTCACCCTTAGCTCCTGGTATGCGACCTTCCCTGGGAACACAGGGTGGCTAGAGCTTTTTGCGGCTCTTGACTGCATGATAAACCCATCATTGGACACATGGGGAATTTCAGTGGAGGTAGCAGTGCCACCTACTACCAGCCCCGTCCTGGCAAGCTCATCACCATTTGGTCCGCGACTGCTTGCGCAGCTAACCTCTTAAGGCCGTTCCCCTATCCGCCACCCGGGGACGTGCTAGGTTGGGGATGGTCACCCCACTGAAAATCCCACACTGGGTTAAGGAAGTTCAGCATGTCCTAGCAACCATGGGATAAACTTAACAGATACATTATAAACAGTCATGAACAGATTATATTTACTTTTTTAACATACCCACACCCAGAACCACATACAAGCACACAAATATACTTATGGTCAAAACGTAAGGGCCACTTTTTATCGTAGACGCACCGACAACACCACACAAATAATGTAACACTACTTTAGTCAGTACTTTGCTAATTTATTCAGTAACAGTTTCATTTAAGTTTTGAGTAAATCAAGCAATTGTAACAACAGCAGTACGTTGGAATGTTCACCCACCCCTCATTTGAAAAGTCACACAAGACTGGTCCAGTCATTAGCGAGTGTACCCACCGTTTGGAGCCAAGCATTCAATGCAGCGTTGGTGCATGGAGTTCACCAGGGTTCAGAGAACATGTTGAGGGATCCCTTCCCACTCTTTATGCAGGAACTGAGTCAGCTGGGGGACACCTTGAGGTGGGGGGGTGGTTGCTGACTACATGTTGCCCCAGCATGTCCCAGAGGTGCTCAATGGGAGCCAGATCAGGTGAACGAGCTGGCCACTCCATCCTCATGATGCCCCATCGCTCAAGGTACTCATCCACCTCATGGGTGCGATAGCAGAACAGCATTGTTGCCTATGGCTTAGAGAGCTGGCTGGATGAGGGGCTGCACCATCTCGTCCCGATAGTGCAGTCCAGTCAGGGTGCCTCGGATGACATGGAGGGGGGTCCTGCCTTCCCTGCTGAAGCCTGCCCAGACCATGACTGAGCCTCCTCCATAGCGATCCATCTCCATAGCGATCCACCTCTTGGACGCATCCATCCATGAATCACTCACCCTGGCGTCTCCAGACCCTCACCCTGCCATTGTTGAAGGACACAGTGAACCATGACTCATCAGTAAACAGAACCTGAGTCCACTGGAGTCTGTTCCACCTCACATGTTGACGACACCAGGCAACCCGGGCTCTGCGATGAGCTGGAGTGAGGGATATTCTCACTGCTGCTCTGCATGAAGCCAGGCCAATTTTGCGCAGACCTCGGCAGACTGTTCTTCTGCTGAAGTTAACGTTTGCAGCTTGCATCAGTTGACATCGCAGAGTGGTTGATGTGACAGTTCGGTCACGCAGAGCCGCCACACAGAGGTATCTGTCCTCCCTTCAGCTGGTGCAGCGCGGGCGTTCTGAGCAGGGTCGTTGTTCTGCCCTTCCAGTTTCTTGGAATGGTGCCAGCATCCTCTGGATCACTGAATGGGACACCCCAAGACGTCTCCCAACTTCTCGTCCGAAAATTCCATCCTGCAGCCATACTAGTGCCCGGCCTTGGTCTATTGGCGTTAGGCTTGATCTGTTGGCGTTAGGCTTCATCGTGGTTGCATGGTTAGGAAAGTCACAATTATGCCCTTGTGTACCGGTATTTGTAGCGAAACAGAAGTGCTCAGTGTTCACGACTGACCCCTTTAGCACGTGCATCACGACTTTACCAAGTTTTTCCACCTGCCTGCCTTTGGTACGCTTGCCAATATCGCACAGCTTTTCACAAAAACTGACGATTTGACACGTTCGTGGAAATTGATGAATTGTTGTCTATTGTTCCCTGTACAGTGGACTGTCTAAGGTAAACTTTTAACCCATTTGTATCAAAGGAACATTGTATTTTATTAGCGTACTTGCGACTATAAACAATGACACAAAAAAGTGGGGTGGCCCATACGTTTTGACCATTAGTTACATTATATTATTTCTCCCTCGCGCTGGGACCATATGGCGTTGAGGCGCGTCCCCTGGGTGGTGGATAGGGGGTCCCTCGTGAGAGGGGTGCACCGAATGAAATAAGGTGCCGTGAACCAACATGGTCTAAGGGAAGGTGACCCCGACAGAAAACCCCTGGTCCTCCTAGTAAGGGGGTTGGGCGTGGGGATAGCTTCCCCACCCTGCAAAAAAGGAAATAGCTACAAAAACGCTGACGAAAAGACTAACAGTAATTCCTTTCCTGAAGGAGGAAGGTTCTTCTACCAGAAGACTTATGACGTCCTGTGGTGAAAGCCGGAAGTCTTCGGAAGCCACAGGACCGAGCCGCCTCTCTCTATCCAGGGATACAACCATGGGCACATGGAACGTCAAGACCATGTACCAGAACCCCCAGGGAAAGAGGAAAAGAGGTAGGCTGAGAAACTCCTGGCGTCGAGACCTCCAAGCAGACATCAAGAGACTGGGAACCACCTGGAGTAGAATCGAAGGAAAAGCACAGGACAGGAGTTGCTGGAGGTCTCTCGTCGACGGCCTATACCCGGGTAGGGGTGACAGGCGTAAGTAAGTATATTATTTCTCCCATCATACGTAGTCAAAACCATGCACATATTGCGCATAGTTTTCCTACGCCCCATGTATTGTTGGATGACATGGACCGACCAGAATTTTAAGCAACATCCCTCAGGGCACACACTGGTTGAATTTCTAGCAAGATCCTCAGGGCACACTGGTTGTCTCCCTCGATTCGCTGCCAGCTGTAGTAGCGAATCGAGGGAGACAACCAGGTACGGTAGCATAAAAGCGTCTGTGAATGTAGCGTTTTGACAGTGACATGGTTTTCCGCTTGAGTAGTTTTACACAAGGCATAAGGCGTGTCGGCGTTAGGCAGCCAAAGCAATTTTATGAGGCTTCTCAACATTCACGTTTATGGAAATTAAGCTGAACCAGCAAAGCATACGTCAGACTGTACTAAATGAGTGAGCGCACCGTCAGCAGGAGGTAGGCATACATTTTCGGTCTTGTGATAATCAATTCCCCTTCAGCGTAGTAGGCAAGGGGCCTTCTGCAGGGGTTCATGGTTGTTTATAATCAGTGGGACTGTGCAGGTGTCACGCATAAACATTTTCGCCTCTTAGGGTTTGTCAGTCTATGCCACGTGCAGTATGTTGGCTGGCAACAGGGTTTTATGAGAATTAGTGCTTATCCCATATCGCACTGAGGCTAAAAGCTTCAAATTTGTGCACTGCCATATGCAAGCTACACTATAGTAATTACAGATAAGGATATAGACCAATGGCTTTAGTTCAAGGGTAGTGCCAGAATAGCTTGGCGCCTAGAGGCGCCAAGCTATTCTGGCACTACCCTTGAACTATTTTAGTCAAACATCTTTCACGCACTGGTGTATTCTGAATAATAAGAGTTAAAGGATCATTGATAGTGGTTTCAGCAACATGTACAGGTCCTCATGAGTCCCCGCAATTGTGGGGGCTCATGAGGATCTATACCTCTTGCATTGGTACTGGTAGTTTTAATTTTTTCTCAGCTGTCAAGGGGTTAATTATCTGAGTACAGTGACAGGACCTCATGGGCTAAGGAACTCAGAGAATACTGAGTCAGCAAGAAGCAAAGGGACTGTGGCTCTTGCAGAGTGTAGTTTTCTTGTATACTGTGCAACTTTTTCTGTTGGATCATGTTGTGCCTCTGGTTGCTTAGACAAAGGTTTGAATGTAAATTGTAATGTCTTTTTTTTTTCTCTTTTTTTTACTGCCACAATCAAGTTGACGTTCTTCTCTGCTTTCTCTTTGTTGTCAGCAGGTTTGGTTTGTTAAAACTTTTAGTCACTTACTGATATTACTGGTTTAGCCATGTAAAAAATACTCTGATTCTCAGTGATGGCTTTCTCAATTATGCTAATTTGAAGCCCTTGATCCTTATGTATTTTATATACTCCATCCTCAACCCTAAAAAAAGTAATAAGTAAAGCTAAAAGTGATTATCCCACCACCACCTCCACCCATTCCCCCTCCCCCCCTTCCCATCCCCCCCCCCCAATCCCCTCTCCCGTCCCCCATTTCCCCCCCCCCCCCACCCCCCTACCTTTTGAAGAAAAAAACAAGAAGAAAACAAGCTTAGAAAATCCCAAAAGAAAACAAACAGCAAAACAAACCACAAACAATTAAACAGCTGCACAAAACAAAGCAAACCCCCCCCCCCCCCTTACAAAACAAAACAAAAACAAAACCAAAAGAATAAATGATTAAAAGAAAAAGTGTCGACGACAAAACCACATCATAGGCAAGCACACTTTTTAGGTTTTTCTCGATTCTACAGTTTTTTGCTGGTAAATGTAGGAACATGTGAACTGGAAAGCTGTACATTTGGTGGTCATGTGAAAATAGGATGTTCCCATCATGGTGTTGGGGCGTCTAATCAAAGTTTGCATTGCAGTGTGCAGCACCCACACTCATATTATAGCACTTTCATATTCCATTGTCAACTGTGGAAAAAGGGCCAGTCCTCATACCCAACAATAGGAGTTGATTACATAGGAAAATGTGTAGTCGGGACCTGAGCATATTTCCTTATATGGTAAAACCTGTTTTGAGCAACCAGCTTTTTAGAAAAAGACAGGAAAATGTGATCTTCGCTCATTACATCCTGAGGATGACAGATCGACCTTGATAGTTCAAGGGTGGTATCAGAATATCTTTGCGCTTATAGGCGCCAAGCTATTCTGACATCACCCTTGAACTATCATGGTCGATCCACATCCTGTTGTAGCATGTCAAAGATTTATGGGTTAAAAGACAGGGACGCCCAAGAGAAGCCTTGAACGGAAAAAAACTTTCTCCTGTCACTAGAGATCATCATTTAGGTGGCTACTCTAAAGATTGCTCAGGTGATTGCTCTCAAAGTTGTCTGCTGTATCTGACATTTGTTGTAATCAGCAGTGTTATAAGGGAATGCGACTGTAATTGTTAATGTATCTTGTTCAAACCAAATTATGACTTTAGCAACTTATAGAGGTGTTTTATTATAAAGACCAGCTGCAGGAGTTGTATCAGTGGTGAAATTTCATAGTAGTGACAGATTTGTATATTTCATACTACCCGTGAAATATTTCTGGCTGATTCCATCACTCATTGTGATGTCCTAAAGGTGCATGTGTTGGCATTTTTTGGCTCATGTGCGAAGCAAAAGTGAGTCTATGTTCTGGGCCAGTGGTTGTCCGTCCGTCCGCCGTGGTCCGTCTGTCCGCCCACCGTCGTCCGCCTGCCGTCGTCTGTGGTAAACTTTAACGTTGGCATTTTCTCAGAGATTATTCAAGGCACAGTCTTCAAACTTGGCCCAAGGATACTTTGTGGCAAAACCTTTCTAAACATACCAATTTGAGTAACCTCTCATGAAGGTCAAGGTCACAAGCGATCAGGAAATAGGTCCAAAATAGCAATATTTTGACAAAATTTATTTCGTCTCAAATACTATTCACAATTTCAAAACCAAACTTGGTACAAAGAGACCTGGTGGTAAGACCTTTCTATGCATATTCATTTGGTTGACCATTCGGAAAGATCAAGGGTCACAAAAGATCAGGAAAATAGGTCCAAAATAGCCATATTTGGACAAAAGATGTTTTTTTCTCAAATACTATTCATAACTTCAAACCCAAACTTGCTACAGAGATACCTGATGGTAAGACCTATCTATGCATACTAATTTGGATGACCCCTCGGAAAGGTCAAGGGTCACGAGATTGGCAGATGTGTGTAAAATGCCAATTTTTGATAGAATTGTATGTATTCTCAACATTTATTCAAACTTTTCAATTAAATTTGGAATAAAGGTAGCTGGTGATAAGACCTTTCTATGTATACTAATTTAGTCAACTCATCGCAAAGGTCAAGGGTCATGGCGTGTTGACAGATGTGTGAAAAATGCTTAAATTTTGCTGGTGCAGAAGAATAGTTTGTAGTGAGACCTTTCTAAACATAACAGTCTGAGTGACCTCTCTCATAGGTCAGACAACTTTTCACTTTTTCTGTCATGTTGTATGTTATTATGGTCATGTTGTCAAGATTAGTCATGTTGTGAAGATCTACGACAGATACTTGGAAATCTTAAAATCCACATAAGCAGTCTGGGACATGATCTAGTATTGTGTGTGTGTGTGTGTGGGGAGGGGGTGCATGTGAGCCTTGATGGCTTTGCCACTCTTGTTTAGCATTATTTTGGCTCACGTGCGGTAGCAAAAGTGAGTATGTAACATAATTGTCCATGGATGACAGTGTTTGCCTGCGTGTGTCCGTATGTGCGTTCGAGCGTGTGCGCGTGTGAGCATGTACTACAAGGTTATCATATTTGCACGTATGTTTATTATTTTCATATGTTCTTCTGCGTGTTTTAAAGCCGAAGGAAAATTTCCATCTCATGGACAATAAAGTGATTTGTAATTGTAATGGGTCATCTGCTGTCTGTTCAGCATCTGTCGTACTGCATAATATGTAGTCAACTTTAACTTTGGCGATTTCATGGAGACTATTCGAGCCACAGACTTCAAACTTGGCCCAGGAGTACTTTGTGGTAAAACCTTTCTAAAACATACTAATGTCAGTGACCTCTCTCAAAGATCAAGGTCAAAGGGGCGGAGAAAGGGGTAAAAAATAGCCACATATTGACACAGTTTTTTCTTAAATAGTGTTTTCAACTTCAAACCCAAACTTGGTATAGAGGCACCTGATAAGATAAGATAAACTTTATTGCCAGATGCATAAACATTAGGAATTTTTTGCTGCGCAACTGGCGAGCGTCCATATTAAGATCAACACATAAAACATGCATACATCACAATCAAGCAGACTCAAAAATACCAAACCACACATATGTATAGAAGTTATTGTGCTAAGTATGCGCACACATCTAAGTAAGTAAAATATATTTTAAAAAAAAAATCTATAGCATAATAACCATATTATGACAACAAAAACCACCAGGTATGAAACAGATTAACTAAATTCATATGTATTTGTAAAGTGACTGTAGGTCTTGTTTAAGAAGAGGTTTAATAGAACATAAAAGAACTATTAATTCTAACTTGGAGATTTTGAGTCAATCTGCTGAGTTGTATCATATCGCAGCCACATTAGACAGGGCCTAAACAGCCAAGGAATAAAAGCTCTTCTGAAAACGAGTGGTTTTGGCCTTAATGGATCTAAAGTGTGAGTCAGATGGCAAGGGCTTGAACAGCAGGCTATGTGCAGGATGGTGCTCGTCATGTATGATGGAGCTCGCTCTCTTGATGGTGCATGCGTGGTACAGAGATTTCAGCAAGAGGAGATCGCTTCCAACAATATGAGATGCTGTTTTGATCACCCTATTTAATTTTTTGCGGGTTTCGTCAGTAGCGCTGCCATACCACACCATCATTGAGAAGGTAAGAACGCTCTCAATGGCGGCGCAGTAAAACTGCACCATGATCTGCTGACTGACGCCAAAAGACTTCAACCGCTGAAGAAAAAACAGGCGCTGCTGGGCTTTCTTTACTAGCTGTTCAATATTCTTCTCCCACTAAAGATCGTGCGAAATGAGAGTACCAAGGAACTTGGATGGTTAACTCTTACCAGTTCGCTCTATTTGAGGCCAGTGAACAAAATGACTTTTACCCTCACACATGACCAAGCAAAAATGCTGCTGAAAGCTCTTCTAGTGGTCAAAAGTTGGCTTATTATATATCATATTAAAGTGCATTGAGTCAGCTTTCAGTCAGGATAAGTAAAAAGTCTGTACTTAACATAGTTTAGAAGTTGTTGTTTATTTAGCGACGAAGAAAAAATGGTGTCCGGTTTCCAAAAACAGTTTTCACGAAAGTCACTAAGAAGAATTTTTTTTTGTTTCTTGCCCCTTTGTTTAAAATGTGAATCCAGTGTGTGGACAAATCATTTCTACACATTTTTGTGAAGTTTCAAGAAAATGTGTTTGAATTTCTAAGAGTTACGCAACATAATCTACACCGGTCAAGGGCAGGAAAAAGTGGGCGTGTCAACACCTGGCATGACTGAGACAACAAACATGTGCTTCTCTGAAAATCTCTGACTTGCTGAAAATATCACTGAGGCAATACACAGCAAGTAATAAAACTTGTTTATGTACTTCATAAAGTTTCACGATTCTGAACCAGACAATAGGTAAACAAAGACTCACATGGATAGCACACGGTCAAACCAAAATAGAAAGTGTCACAATGACCTGCGATGGTTTTCTTTCGTTTTTTCCACATCGCTGGAGCTGGAATCATGTTCAGTGGCCTGGTTGCTGGAAGATTCTCCTTCAGTGAGATACTCTTCACTTTCGGACTCAGATGAACTCATTTTGACGGAATATTCGCAGAGAGAAATCGCAAGCAGTGAAAATAACGCAGTAGGGAAAGCAAGATGGTGGGCGTAGTGACTCGATCGATAACAAAGGTCACGAACAAACTCAAAATTAATATTTTTTTCATTCTATCATATGAAAGTGACTTTCCAATGTCAATAAGTTATGACAATAATACTGAGAGTCAAAATTAATTGGTTTTAATTCAGTAAACACGATGGAATTTTCCATGGGCGTGGCTTCGTATGTATACATACGATGGCCAAGGGAGCGAACTGGTAAGAGTTAAGGGAAGGGGGTCAGGTTTCTTTTTTCTGAAATCAATTATCATTTCCTTGGTCTTACCAACATGCAAATCCAGGTTGTTGTCAGAACACCAGCCTACTAACATGTCTACCTCATCCCGATATGCACTCTTGTCATTGTTATGTACAAAACCCTTGACTGATGATAAGGCCTTTCCATGCATACTAATTTGGATGATCCCTCGGAAAGTTCAAGGGTCACAGAAGGTTGGCAAGTGTGCAAAAAATGCCAGTTTTTAATAGAATTGTAGTTTTTATCAAAGTTTTGCAAACATTTCAGTACAGTTTGGCATGAAGATAGCTGACACCTTTCTGTGCATACTAATTTAGTCGTCCTGCCACAGAGGTCAGGGGTCACGGAAGGTAGACAAATTTGTGAAAATGTATACATTTTGAGAAAACTGATTTAAAGTTATTTTCCCTAGATTCAAGCATTTCAACACAGTCAGAAAATTTTCTGCAACCGATACTGCTGGCAGTATTATGTATGGGTCCTTTGTGTACTAACTTAGAGCTTTATGATGTAAATACAATGCCAAATGTCAAAATTCTTTGTTTGGAGGATGTGTTGTTTTTGTACCCGAGAGCGCAGATTATCGTCTGCATTGGCCTCGTTTTGAATTTGTGCATATTTACTAGCCTACGTCACAAGGCAGAACCCAGTCAATACTGCAGACGAGGTCATCGGTGTGGTGTACACACTTGTCACTGATGTTCTCCGGCATCCCTTTGATATAATTTTCCATGAGAATGTAGAATAAACCTTCCATACTCACTATGCTTTCAAAATCACAATGCCGCGGGTTCCACTTGATCTGCTGCTACTAGTAACGATCGTGCTGGGGGCATGGCTTTCCACGGTGCCTAGTTTGACCTTTGACCCATTATCCCTCGGAAACACGAAACAGTGGTATTTATATCCACTTTCTGCACTGCAATTTCACATCTCACACACCGAAGTCTACGTAACTGAAAGCATCTCTAGAAACGACAAATGCACCATCGCAGCAGAAACACTCCCTCTGTGAATCGAGTGAATGAGCAGCTTGCACAGACAAAAACGTGTCATGACCAGCGATGTCAGTGTCACAATTTTGACACACACCGTAGTTTTCAGATCCTTGCAGCATAAAATCTGATGAACTAGTTTAAAATCTTGTTAAATCAGTAAGACATAAATTCTACTGAAGATCACAAATTCTGAAAACCACTAGCGCTCGAAGAACTATAGGAAGATCGACAAAGACTGTAGATTACTTACTGATTCACATAGCAGGAAAGCGACAAATTCTGGATGGGTGGTCAAGCCAAGCTCTATAATTATTCCCTTGTTCGGTGTCAATTCTACTTAGGGGTATCTTGTCGCTCTTCCTCTTTCTTCTCTTCAATATCCGAGTGATTCCGAGTCTGTCATTGTCGGCCGGCGCGAGTCGACTGATACATTCTTTTTTTCTTCGCTGGTTCATCCGCCATCTTGTCTCTGATTGGTTATAATTATGCAGATGTCCTAAGGTCGTATAGAATAATGACGTCGGCTACCATCGCCTATCAGAAGCAATCTTTTGACTGGGTCCAGTCACACGATTCCGGTGGCCTCTGTCGCTTTGAACGGACGAAAGAAAGCATTTGGTGGGACAATAGGGTGGTCACTGTCTAAGTGGGTATGTATACTGAAACCCAGTAAAAGCTTTTTGCGAACTGAAGCATTAAAAAAGGTCGGTCGTGCCCCTTGGTAGTGGTAAAAAAGCCTAACCTTTACTTATGTTTAGACACTTGGACACTTGCTTATTTCAGGGATCTGTTGGAAAGGTCAAGGTCATAAAGGTTACACTTGTTATATGGATTGGCCATTGATCCATAAGGGCTTTGTCTTTCTTGTTTTTGAGACAGCCATCCACTTCTATTATATTTACAAATGAGCAAAGGAAGGCGACACTATTGGAATAATCGGATGATCCCAAAGATGTCGTTTCATTTTTTTGTCAGAATATAAGCCAACAGTCCGCTTCAAGGTGACGAACTACTCTGGCACGCCCCACGAACTATCATGGCTGATCCGTCAACCTACGAACCGGCAAGGATAGTTCTAGTTATTGTTGTCCCAAGAGTGAATGTGTTCGCAGACACATTTTTTTTTTTTTTTGCAGTTTGCTACAGCCAGCGAACTGCTTGTATTATATAAGCCAACAGGGGGTGATTGCGCGGCAAAGTTTGTCACATCCCTGTAAAGTTGGAGTGTTGACAAATAAACACAGAGGAGAAGGATCTTCTTGTTTGTGGGGGTGACACGCGCGCCTTCTTCTTCGTGGGACCCATCTGTGGACTCAGACCTGTTTATTTGTTTGAACCTGTCCCCTTCTTTTATGGAAGTTGCGGCGACCTGCTCGGTCTGAGCAGTGAAGATGTGAATTGGCGCAGCGAGATGTTAACCCATTGGCTGTCGACAAAAAGCCTACCGACAGCCAAAGAGTTTCAAGTCATCATGGACGTGCCCCGGAAGATTGGTCTCGGTCTCGGACTGACAGAAATTTTATAAAATAGGTCCAGCAAGTGGCGTGGAGCCTCATAAAGATCTGTGCCGTCTGAGCATTTTATCATCAGGAATAGACGTAAATGTGTGCCGGCAGGTCAGTAGCAAAGATCATTATGAGCCCCCACCCCCCACCCCCACCGCGTACACCCATCTGCAGGGGCCATGAGCATCTGTTCCCTCGCGCAGAAGGACTGATCTTTGACACTTATGCGGCCCAAGCAGTGCCGGGCAGTGGTGTTTGTGCGGACGCTCAGCTCTTGTCCCTTGATCAACACAGACGTTCATTGGCCTGAGAAGAGGCACGGGTTTATTATGATGACGCCCTACTAGTTGGCATAGTAGTTGCTCATGACGATGTGCGCCGCTTAGCTTGGAGACGAGCTAACTTCGCCCTAGAACTGCCGGACAGTTGTATTTGCTCGGATGCTTCTGTCCTTGCATTTCGGGATTGTGTTTACCGTTGACAGGTTCGTGTTTGGCAGAGGAAAAAATAATGTGGCCCGTATTTTTGCGTCCCGAGGAGGTGTTTCCCCCCCCCCCCCTCTCCCCCCCCTCCCCAAGGATGCAGCGAGGGAGGAATTTAGATGCTGGTCTGTGATTTTCGACTTTACGGACTGTCGGCCGTAGGGCCCAAAATCACAGACCAGCACACATTTTAAATGCCATGCCATGAAATTAAATAAAATAACTGGATTTTTTAGGTCATTTTGAGAAAGTGTTTCAGGGATCAATGATAGTGGCATTCTCAGTGTTTGCCGGTATAATAACCAGTGTCAAGTGCGTGATCACAGTAGGATTTTGATGCTTTTGGGAAATCATGGCAATTGTCTGCACACGTGTAAATCTTTCTGTTCTGTATGTGTCTCAGCAACCGCGTGTTTGGTTTGCTTGTGTGCGCATGTGTGTGTGTGCTAGTGTGTATGTTGTGCATGCATGTACATGCGCGTGTGTTACTGTTTGTGAGTGTGTGTGTGTTCATAATTACCTCTGTAACGTTTTTCTCTTCATCGCGCGCCAGACGTTTACGCAAAGCCTAGATAAAGAACAATGCACAAACCCTGAGCCAGATTAGCCGTTTCACTTTACGGGGTGCACCTTGGCCAGATGCCCCCAATTTTCAGGCATCTAACACAGAGTCCAGTCCATCTGCAAGCGACGTAAATTCTCATGTGTCCCTGCAATTGCAGGGGCTCATGAGAATCTACGCCTCTTGCCCATGAAATTCTACGTTTTTTTGCTTTATACAAGAATGTATGCGTGCCCTGTGCTGCTGCAAATCAACTGTTTTTTTTTTGTTTTTTTTTGGCTTACCAACGTCGTCTGTAGCTTTTGGAATTCTGCGCTTTTTGCGCATCACAGTCTGTGCTTCAGACTTTTCGAAGAGCTACTTCAGTTATGCAGGTATCTCAGATTTAGGGTGCTGGTTAACACTTTCGAGATGTCGAATCCGGATTCGCGGCCTCGATAGAGTTAACCTGTTCACTGCCGGCCGACACAGATTGTATGTCTGCAGTCTTCGTTGATTTAACACACAAAAGCCCGAGGTGTCCTAGCAACATGGATTCAAAGTGGTGTCAGCAATACAGATGCATATATCCTTATGAGCCCTCGCAACTGCAGGATGTATACCTCTTGCAGTTTGGTGGTGTTGGAATTCTCTCGGCACTGAACGGGTTAAATATACGATGTAGACCAGTAACAGACCAGACAGACCCACAGAAAATGTAGTCAGTCTCTCTCGCTGTCTCCCTCCCTCTGTGTGTCTCTCTCTCCCTCTGTCTCTCTCTTTCTCACGCATGTCTTTGACAATGAGACTTTGTAGCAGTAGTCTGCAGCATGTTTGCCTTCGCTCAAGTTATTTCATGGACCGGTTCAGAGACTAAGAAGTCCAAGAGCGAAATGATCACACATCAACAAAATTATCAGTGGAGACGAAATCTGCATGGATTAGGGCTGACAGTGAAAACCGTCACCCAAAAAACAAACACACACGCACGCACGCGAACTCACACACGCACGCACAGGTAGGGAGAGAGAGAGAGAGAGAGACACACACACACACACACACACACACACACACACACACACACACACACACACACACACACACACGCACACACACACGCACACACCCTCAGATTTCTCATCAAGACGTAGTATCTGCTGAATGCCAGGATGTTTAGCGAGGAGACTTCTGTTTGTTTATTTGGTCACAGTGACACTGACATTGATAAGGTCACATGACACAGCTACGGCTTGGGTAATCTGATGCTGACAGGAAAAGACGCCCAAGTCGTGAGAAGTTCAAACAGTGCACAGACTACAGTCAGACGTGAAGCTGAGGTTTGACGTCATAATTAAGTACATGAACTATGTCTATAGCTGACGTCATAAATTTAACCCTTTTGTCTGCTGGTCCTGCTCACGCTCAAGGTGGATCCAGCATTAATCACCTCAACAAACATCGCAAACAACAACCAAAGTGTCAAATGATACCAAAAGTGGTGAACCGTCATGGTTCACACCTGTATACCCGGTAACGCGTAAACATAAATATTCAAATAACTTTATTTATCCCTTAAAGGGCAATTACACTTGTGTGGATTGGGGGGGGGGGGGGGGGGGGGGGGAAACAAATAAAAGTCATTCAATAAACATTAATTAATATCAGGACATTCTAATATCCCATTTGTACCTGATATTAATATTCTAAATCTGTAAGACTTATAATACTAATACTTACTTACTTACTTACGCCTGTCACCCCTACCCGGGTATAGGCCGTCGACGAGAGACCTTCAGCAACTCCTGTCCTGTGCTTCTCCTTCGATTCTACTCCAGGTGGTTCCCAGTCTCTTGATGTCTGCTTGGAGGTCTCGACGCCAGGAGTTTCTCGGCCTACCTCTTTTCCTCTTTCCTTGGGGGTTCCATGACAATGCCTGCCTAGTGATACTGGAAGCTGGCTTTCTCAGACTGTGACCGATCCATCCCCATCTTCTTCGCCCAATTTCATTCTCTGCTGTTATCTGCTCTGTTCTCTCCCAGAGTCTGACGTTGCTGATCTTCTCTGGCCAGTGGATTTTCAAAATTCTTCTAAGGCAACTGTTCATGAAGGTCTGTACTCTGTTGACTGTGGTTTTTGTCAATCTCCATGTCTCTGCTCCATATAGGAGAACTGCTTTTACATTGGAGTTGAAAATCCGGACTTTGGTGTGTTGTGACAGCTCTCTGGAACTCCACACTTTTTTCAACTGGAGAAAGGCTGCTCTGGCTTTACCGATTCGTGCTCTGACATCTGCATCAGTGCCGCCTTTTTTGTCTATGATGCTCCCGAGATAGGTGAAGGACTCCACCTCCTCCAACGGGGTGCCAGCAAGCAAGACTGGTTCTTCCCTGGTTGCGTTCAGCCTCATTGTCTTTGTTTTCTGTTTGTGAATGGTGAGGCCCACTTGGGACGAGATGTCAGCAAGCCTCGTGGTCTTGTCCTGCATTTGGTGATGAGTGTGGGACAGTAATGCCAAGTCGTCTGCAAAATCGAGGTCGTCAAGCTGTGTCCACAGTGTCCACTGTATTCCACTTCGTCTGTGCTCTGTGGTCATCTTCATGACCCAGTCTATGGCCAGTAGGAAGAGGAACGGAGACAGCAGACACCCCTGCCTGACACCAGTTCTGACCTGGAGCTCTCTGGTGAACTGCCCTTCGTGGATCACGCGACATGTCATGCCATCATAGCTGCTCTTGATCAGGCGGACGAGCTTTGTAGGTACACCGTAGTGTCGTAGGAGTTTCCACAGAGTCTCTCAGTCCACGCTGTCAAATGCTTTCTCATAATCCACAAAGTTGACGTACAGCGGGGAGCTCCACTCCAGAGACTGTTCCACGATGATGCGGAGAGTGGCGATCTGGTCTGTACATGATCGGTTCTTCCTGAATCCTGCTTGCTGGTCTCTCAGCTGGAGGTCAACGGAGCTCTTCATTCTTTCTAGGATGATCCTGTTGAAGACCTTTCCTGGTACTGACAGCAAGGTGATTCCTCTGTAGTTGATAATTAATATTAAGACATTAAAATTCTAAACTAATACAATTACTAAAACATTATTTAAACTTAAAGAGCATTATTAAGTGACTCTTGAACTCTTAAGGTTGTTGTTCATGTAGCTCTTGACGCTAAAAGTGAACACATTAACGTCTTACTTTCCACTTACACCCTCTACAATTGTCCATCCAGGCCAGTGATCCCCACGCGATGAAACAGCTGCATAAACACACACACACATACACACACGCACACACACTTTTAACATATAACCCTTATCATTTTGAATACATCAGTGTGTGAAAAAAAGTGTGACTAAAACAGTTTAAGGGTAGTGCCAGAATAGTTTGGCGCCTCTAATGGACAAGCTGTTCTGGCACCACCCTTAAACTAAAGCCATTGGTCTATATCCTTATCTGTAAGTACTATGATGTAGCTTGCATATATATGGCAGTGTACACATTTGAAGCTTTCAGCCTCAGTATGATATGGGTTAAACATAGCAGATTTTGGTTTGGAAATGTTTAACCCTTTGGCTGTTGGCATTTCTAGTTCTTGAAGTGATTTCTGCGGGTATTGCCTTGACCCCCCCCCCCCCAAAACAAACGCTGCCGACAGCCCAGGGGTTAACACTTTCACCTTGAAGGCACAATGGCGGTAGATGGACTGGCCATGGTTAATCCATTTCCAGATTAGTTTGGCACTATGAAGTCCAAAATCACATGCAAGAGAGCTTGTCTAGAGCGACCGCAATTTGAGACCACCTGTCATTAAGGACCATCTTTCAGGTGGCGACAGCCACCTATAATATGGTCTTTAATGACAGGCGACACTTTTTACCCTTCAAGACTTTTCTTTTCAGAGAGAGCACCAGTCTTTTAACCCATTTAGCCCTGATGCACTACAGCAGGAGATGGGTCGACCATGATAATTCAATGGTAGTGCCAGATTAGCTTGGTGCCTGTTGGCGCCAAGCTAACCGGGCACTGCCCTTGAGGTCAATCCATCTCCTGTAGCTGGTGCATAGTCATTAGATGACACCTCTAAAATTTGGGAAATACGGCCGTCGGGCTGAACACCACTTGTTCCTGCAATAAAGGCGGTTCCTTAGGACAGGTTGCTGCACCAGCATCCTTGTGTTATATTATCGATTGAAAAAGGCTCCGTGAACCCTGAACAATTACAGCTTTCACGACCAACAATTCCTTCATGCAGTACCCAAGTGGTAGACTGTAACCCATTGTCTATAGTGCTTGTTGTCAAGCTGACTCTTTCAATGAATCGCCTTGACCACGAGCACTACTGACATCCATGGTTTTAAAAAAAAAATTCTGCACGCATTGCAAATAATGTTTCACCTTTCTTTGGTTGATTTCATGATCCCATGAACATCCGTAGGAATGACAGGCACATTAACCCATTCACTTTCAGTCCTGAAGATTGGGATCAAGCTTGAGACTGCGAGGGTGGTGCCAGAGTAGCTTGGAGCCTACGCTTTAAGAGTTCTAGGGTTGCGAGGGTGGTGCCAGTGTAGCTTGGAGCCTACGCTTTAGAGTTCTAGGGTCGCTTGGGTGGTACCAGAAGCTGTTCTGGCACTACCCAAGTGACTCTTGAACTCTTAAGGTTATTGTTCATATAGCTCTTGACGCTAAAAGTGAAATGCAGTCATCAGAGGGCAACTCCAAAATATGTGATTTTTATCGTTGGGCTTAAAGGGTCCGTTCCAAAAATTGCAGCTCTGGGTACTGGTGCAGCACAGGTGGCAAAATGCAATCACTCTGACCTCTAGGTTTCCAATGAAGTCCAGTGACTGTGTGGGCCTTATAGAGATATTCTGTGTCTGAGCTTTTGCATTGTGTTGTTGGATGATTTGTGTTTCAGCGGCTGGGATGAGATGCCACCTGCCCACCGCATGCGTCCAGAGGGGGAGGGGTGGGCCATCAAGAACTCTAACGATTCTATGTTCGGCATCATGCGCAGTGACAACCCACCCGAGCCAGCCCCGCAGAGACAAACCAAGAAACTGCCTCACATGGAAGAGACGCCATCACCGTAAGTTCATGACTGTCTAGTTAAGTTACGTCATATTCCGTTCATTCTAATGAGTCTCAAGCCTGAACATAATCTGTGCTACTTGTGGGTTCCGAAGGCTTTAAATACAATCATAAAACTTTAAGAAGTGTGCTGGTCTGTGATTTGGGACCTTACAGCAACAGACGTGCAAACATATTTACATCACACACAGAAATCATGCAGATAACCTAAAATTTAAAATGTGACCATTTCAGAAAAACTAATGGCAACCCACCTCGAACACGACCAGAGGGTATGAGCAATTACCAGCGTGCTCACAACCAGACAGAAATGGCGGCCATCTTGAGGGGTGAGGGGGACAACCGACCTTCCACGCCGCAGAGGAACGTGCGCCACTTGGCGCGCTCGGAGTTGTGGTAGCTGGCCAGATCTAGCTCTGTTCTTGAAAGTTGCATTTTGTTTGGCCACAGTTGTGGCCATTACATGTACATGTATGTGCTGCATGTTTGCATGGGTGAAAGTTGGCTGACGGGAAGACAAAGCTCTATACATTAAAAATCATGCATTCCAGAATATTTCAAATGTGAACTCTTTCTTACACAATTAGCAAAATGGAAATGCATTTTTTAGATGGCAGGACATGCACACTTAGGTATTTTGTTCTCAATATCTAACAATCTTATAGTACGTAATGGCACAATACATAGCATTCTATATAGTAATAGCAAAATGGATCTTGCATATCTAGATTGCATAGAAGCCACAAAAATGCTTGAAAATGCCTGTCTTATTTTTTTCACCACTGCCAACTTTCACCCATCTGTTCACAAATGTGAATTTTGTCTCAGTGACTGTTTTGGTGGGAGTGGTTGCTATGTGTGTATATTGGGTGTCTTGGCTTTAACCCTCTTCCTGCTGCAGTTGCTTGTACTGTTAACAGTACCAGTGGTTGCAAGCACAAGAGGGTTATGATGCCCATCAAGACAGATTACAGATTCAAAAGAAGATTCGTATACTTAAATATTTTTATAGGAGCTTTTTGTGTACATGCTCATGTGAAAGGAAGATTGCGTCTTGACGACTCCAAAGAAATGTCCAGTGTGTGCGTTTATTGCTCAGTGATCCTGTCCATCTGTGTTTGTGTGCGATGGGATCTTAGGGCAGCATCTTTAAGGTCCAAAAATCACAGACCAGCACACATAATGGGCTTTTAAAAAAGGAGGTTTACGGTTGATGGTTTACAATTTTTACAATCTTTATCTGGGGTTTAAAAAGACGTCCAATTTATGCAGCAACTTTTTTAATCTTTGAAAATGACATGTTTTCAATCTTCAACTTAAACGTTCACATTTTAGTGTGTTTTGTGTAATTCTTTTCACCTGAAATCTGCCATTCCTTAGAAAGGATAGATTTTAGCTAACTGTTCACTTTCATTTACAAAATTTAGTGTCTTGCGTTTTTTTTTTTTTTTTTAATATTTTGAAAGTACCATTTCTAGCGAGAGTAGATTTTTCACTGCACTTGACAAAAGCTCAGCATCATGTTACTGTTGTTTGTGACATGTTTCTTACCTGTTTGTCCACCTAATCAAATTGTTGTTGGAAGTAATAGTTTTGACTTTTTAAGTGTTCATAAATGAACATGAATCACTGTTTTGAATTCATATTTCAGCATTTTAGGCATCGTTAAATGGATGCTGTTGCACTCTTGTAAAAATCCAAGTGTGTGCATGTATATGATTATGTGCTGATCTGTGATTTTAGACATTACAGCTTCCAGCCTGTATGGTCTAAATCACCGACCAGCACACAATGTACATGTGCAGTATACTTACATTCTACTGTTTGGGTCAGGTACGTGACATTTTGAGAGCTTGTGTGTTCAGTGCTGTCCTGTAGTGTTACCACCAGGTAGCGTCAACCCTTTGTGTGTCGGTAGCGGTTTTTGTCGTGATGATTCCTACAGGAGTCATCATGACAAAAACTGCTGCCAAGACGCAAAGGGTTAACTCCTTCGTGGCCAGCCGCATCCGGATGCGTGACTTAAGCCTCGCATGTGGATGCGGCTGGCCGCAAAAGAGTTTAGGCAGCTATAAATAGTGCAGGCTGTTGACTTTGGTTGCAAGTTTCATGAGCCATGATGGTTGGATGTGCTCTGTAGTGTGCACATGCTATTCACACGATTTCACAAGAACATGATGTACAAAGTTTGACATGTACAGATATTTTGTCTGCAGTTTTAGCTTTCACTTCTGATAAATTTCTGATGTAGCCCAAAATGTCAACATGATGTATTTGAGCTTGGATACATGTTCATTTTGATCATTTGTTCATTAGTTCTTTCTGATCTAAACATTTCAAGCGACCATGAACTTACCTACCATTGAGTTTTTGGGGCAGCTTGTTGCCTCAACAGATCTATATTGTACATAATTGTCATGTATGTTTTTGCCAGTGCTGATGTTATGTTCAGTGTTCATATTGCTTAAGTTTGTTCAGTGATCCAACAGTGACACTCAAACATTATCTACAATGTACAGTACTTTCAGTGATCTAAAAGTGGAACTGTGCTATTGAGCAGTGCATTGCTAAGGTTGTTCCATATTTGGATGCCTTGTTCTTTTAGAACAAACAAATTTTTTTGGGGTGTATTGGGAGTTGTGAGGAGTCCAGTGTTGGAGAGATGAAATATGCGGGTCTATGATTGTGGCCCCTTCACAAGGTCCAAAATGACAGACCAGCACACCCATGTGATCGTTGATGCATATTTTCATAATGTATGTGCTTTGTAAAATTTTAACTACACTATTTATTTTTCGTCCATCAAAATGATCTGGTTGTGAAGGAAGAATTTCTCATGAAAACTTCAACATGCTATTATCTCATTATGTATTTCACATCGTACAGAAGAATTCAGCCACGAGGGATTGTGGCCATTGTTTACCCCTTCGGGCACGTAGCCAGTGGTACTGTTGACAGATGCCTGCAGGCCATTAAAGAGGGATAAAATGCTGTCCACAAATTTCAAATTTTTTCTCTCTCGCCAAGACATCAGCAACAGAAGTCTTCACCCCTCATTGTCTGTGCATTTTGTTAAAGAAATTTGTGTGGTCTGTGATTTTGGACCTTATGGCTCTCAAGTATTGTCGAAAATCACAGCCCAGCACACGTTTTATTGTTGGTGCTCACCTAGTGATTGACGGCAAACCTTCAATCAATTCTTTCTGGTATGTCTGTCCAAAGTGCACTTAATACCCACCACCGCTTTCACCTTTTTATTACAAAAAAATCACTTTAGGAAAAAAGACGTTGAAAACAAATTCATTGGTACTGTATGATTTAAATTGTGTGCTGGTCTGTGATTTTGGACTTTGTGGCCTAGAACTGCAAAGTCCAAAACAACGGACCAGCTTGTATCTTTGGTTAGCGTCGGATCTGCTCGGACTACCGCAAAATGTTAATTTTCAGAACTCGCGCTTTCATTCTACTTGTGCCTTGCCTTTTTACTTTTTCATGAGATACGCATTTATCAAAACGCATTGATATTATTTCTACGATGCCTTCTCTTCAAGTTTTATAAAACAGATTTTAACGCCTGTAAATCTGAGTAGCACATAGTACACAGATGTGCACTGAATTGTTTTGTAATTTAAGTTGCCTACTCTTTGTTTTAATCAGCGTTTTTTTTTATGGAAAAGCCAGTACAGAGCAGTCACATGCTACACAGAAGACTACAGACTATTTCATGTGGTGTTTTGTGATTTTTTTTTTTTTTTAAAGGTATTTTGGGGCTGTATTGTTTATTCCTGTACACAGATTTGCTATTTGTCAGCAGATTTTTGGTCACAATGTTTTTGACGTAATATTACTATTTGTAAGTTCATTTTCATGCATGATGTTGATTATAAATAAAGTAATACTTTGCCAATGTTCTGTTTTTGCTCTTTCATGCGTAGTAATGACTTTTGCAAGTTTGAGACAAGTCTACCAATATCTCTACACCGTGGCAGATGGGGCAGCCATGATAGTTCAAGGGTAGTGCCAGATCACCTTGGTGCCAAGCTAATCTTGCACTACCCTTGAACTATCCTTGATCTCTATATATCGTACAATAGTGAATGTAAATGCAGCCATCCCCCCTCCCACACACTCACCTTTCCATGTAGGTGTATGTCATTAGTTTGGGAACATTTCACATAGAAAAAAAAAACTTTTGTGTTTACAAATTCATGTATTGGTCAATTTACAAAATGCCATAGTTCATAATAAATTTTGAAAACACATTGTACATGTTCATTTATAAAACTCAAATGTCATTCTCAATGTTCAAGACAGCAAACACAAAGGTTTTTACAGCATACCAGGAATTTGTCTGTGTCTGAAATAAAATACAAATTCACAAGCACTGAATTCCAAATTGGAACAAGTTTACAGCAGAACCTGTTACGAATAGCCACCTTTTCCGCAAGGAAATTTGTAAAAGACTGGTCTGCTGTTTTGGGGCAAAAGCCAGTGCCCGGATATGTTATTTTTGAGAAAAGCATGATTTTTATTGTTATACAATGAAAATCTTGCTTTTCTCACAAAATGGACTTGGCAATATGGCTTTTGCCATGTAACGGCAGAGCCACTCTCTCAAGAGAAGTGCTGAAAGGCAAAATGTGTTGCCTGTAGCCACCTAAATGATTAATCTTTAACCCATATAACCCCACGGTCACATTCCCCAGATGTTGGAGGTGTTATCCAGCGACTGTGTACCAGTCGCAGGAGATGGATCGATCGTGATCATTTCAAAGAGTGCCAGGTGAGCTTAGTGCCTGAAGGCGCCAAGCTCACCTGGCACTACCCTTGAATTATCATGATCGATTCATCTCCTGCTGCAGGGCGTTGGGGTTAAATGGGTTTAAAGACTGCTGATCCTCACAAGGGTGATCTCTCAAAACGGGTTCTGTTGTAGTCTCATGGGTCAGTTGTACAAAAGTTGGAAGGTCCAAGCATAGGTGACCAACTCACATGCAGTATATAGTGCTCACCAAAAAATAGGGGATGTTACGATTTAGACTTGAATTCAAGCTGAAATCTTAACCCATATCATACCGAGGCTAAAAGCTTCAAATATGTACATTGCCATATGCAAGCTACATTATAGTACTTACGGATAAGGATATAGACCTAGAGGCACCAAGCTATTCTGGCGCTACCCTTGAACTATTTTAGTCAAACTTATTTTACATACTGGTGTATTCTGAATGATAAGGGTTAATGCCCCCTACTTTTTGTGAACAGTTTACAAGTATTTCATACAAGTATGCCACATGCAAAACAAAACAATCTCTTTCATGCTTACATCTCCCTTTCTCTCACTCTTGCTCCAATATCTTGCTTTTTATTTTTATTTATTTGTCATGTTATCTTTTCTGCTGTTATATTTATTTAAAATGTTATTAAGGACAGATGTGTAAAAAGGCCTGCGTGCCTACTGTCTTCATCCTTAGAAAATAAAGTTTCAATTCAATTCAATTCAATCCAAACATTACTGACATTTTAAAAACTATCATACGGTTTACACCAAATCAAGAACATATAACAATTACATCTTAACAAAACGTCATGACATTTTCCTCACAAAAATCAAGTTGTATATTAAATAAAAAAGAAAAACCCAACTATTAATATATTAAACACAAACAGGGTTGAACAGTAACAAAAGACCAAAAGCATAAACAATTACAAGTGCTAATAAACATACCCCGAAGTCTATTACTATAAGTATGCAATGCATATTTTTTTAAAAGTTGATGCCTAGTGTTGTTGGTAACGTGTTTGCAGAGGTATTTTCCAAGCGTCACAGATTAACGAAGCAAACAGAAATCCTGCTCAAGGCCAGTCTCACAATTATCAGACAGAAGAATCGTTACCGTCCAGGTACATTTAACATGCCATTTCTCTTTGTCTTCGATCTTTTTTAGAAAAATTCAAGCAGCATTGAATGACGACATATGTTGCCATGTTGCATACTATCTGATTACATCATCTTGCCTAAGACATTGACGTAGTGTTGGGAATCTCTATGCAACCTTCCCAAGAATCAGGGGTCAAAACACGTGCTGGGGAAAAAGGCGG
Organism: Semisulcospira habei; assembly: GCA_036245525.1. NCBI lineage: Eukaryota > Metazoa > Mollusca > Gastropoda > Semisulcospiridae > Semisulcospira > Semisulcospira habei. Next base: position 58,761,703 of record BTPG01000007.1, read on the forward strand.
AAACAACGGGGGGGATAGGCGTGAAGAATCACGGTACGGTAAAGTTAACAATAAGCGAATCGGACAACTTGTGGACCTGCGCCGTTTAAGAACCACGACCGTTTCAGATTTTTTAGGTTTTATTTTTTTCCACGAGGAATTGCCTTTTTTTAAACAGCGGATTTTAAAAAATTAACGCCGATATCCTCGGAAAAGCGGAAGATTTTGACCCCTGCAAGATGCCGGTCTGATTTTTGTACTTCTAAGTCTGTGTACTTGTTTATTACGTCACTATGGAACCTTCAAGCTGAATGTGTGGCCGACGTGTTCCATACTTATAGTAACAGACTTATGACATACTCTACACACATGCAATCAATGTCTAAAAAAAAAACCCCACAAATCTTCGATACTAAATCAAGAACAAAACCAACTTCTGATACTTTTTTACTCACAGTTCAGCTAAGAACACATACTGAGGCAAAAAGTCGATGTGTAATACAAGTGTTTGGGGATGACCATGTAAACAAATGAATAAAAAATCAACTCTGCACGCTCGCATGTACGCATTTTCATTCTCACATTTGACAGATTTCATTCAGGGCGCAAGCTTTTAACCCTTCGTGTGTGAGTAGCAGTTTTTGTCGCGATGATGCCTGATGAAATCATGACAAAAACTGCTACTGACATGAAGAGGGTTAATACACTGGGCCCTGTCCATACATCTGTGGAGTGGGCCCGTTAGGGGGAGGTCCCTGCATGCCGGTAGTGGACATTCGGCGCTGCAATTGAGCCACCAGGGCTGCCGTCTGCTGCTGCTGTTGCTGCATGGGCTGCCCCGGCTGTTGTTGCTGCTGCTGCTGCTGCATGGCCATCATCTGCTGTTGTTGTCGCAGCTGCTGCTGTCGCATCTGTGCGTTGGGGGGCATCTGGCTCATGTAGGAGGGGGCCTGGTGGGGGGGTCCTGCAGGAGCCACTGGCCCCATCTGACTGTAGCCGCTCATGCCAGACATGCCTGTGGGTGGAGACTGCATGCCAGGGCCGCCTCCCATCCCAGGCTGCATTCTGTACGCATGTACAAAATAAGTCATGAATTACAAATTTGAGGACAAATATAATTATGTACTGGTCTGTGATTTTGAACCTTATGACCTATGGCCATAATGTCAGAATCACAGACCAGCACAAGCAGTTGTGGTTTGCATCTGTGACAAATGTGACTGCGACTGTGTGCTGCAGTGTTGACTTGGTGCCTTACATCTCAATGCCAAAATATTTTATCCTTATAAATATTTTATCATCATCATCATTAATCATTCATCTGCTTAGCCTCTTGCAAATGGAACGATCTGGATGAATCCACTGAATCCTATGCAATGTTTGATCTATTTCTGTTTGCGAGAACTTCTATTGTGCTATGGTACGCCCCACTTAAGAATAACAACTCAGCAAAAGACTCACCTCCCTGAAGTAGGAAACGACTGTGTCTGTCCCATGGGTTGTTGCACCATGTAGCTGGGCTGCTGTCCAGGCATTCCCTGCATCATGGGCGCCCCCTGGGGGGGAGTGTATGATGGCTGGCTAAACCCTGGGGACATCATTCCACCATTCATGGGGTCCATCATCCCCGGCTGCTGCCCTTGCATCGGTCTCGAGTAGTAGCTGCCCTGCATACCTGAAACGCCCCCAAAATACATTCATGATGTGAACACATTCATCAATAGCCACGAAGATGTTGGAAAGACTGCTCACTAAACATCACACAATAAGAAGAAATAACCAAGAAATAAAAAACACGCTTTGAAAGGGCAAGAAATTAAACTGTTTACTCTTTGTACTTGTCTCTTTAAAGGAGGTTTCTTTCAAAAGCAAACTTTGAAAGGACAAGTACAAAACAGTTCACTGTCTTTTACACACGTTTCTTCTTTGCTCATTTTTCTGAATTTCAACCACTATTTAGACAGATTTTGGGTCTGTTTGTATTATAAACATCACACAAAAAGACAAACACTAACCCTTCAATACCAGCAGACACTGACTGTGTTTCTGAAATCTTTGTTAATCCTTATCATTTGGAATAATAATAATAATAATAAAGGAGATTTGTTAAGCGCTTATTCTAAAAGTAGCTCTAAGCGCCGATACAATGAAAAGGCTAACAACTAACACGCACACACACATACACAACATATGCACGCACACACACACACACACATGTGACTGTGGTGATGAATTGTGCATGGCTGGGGAAATTCATTTTTCTCTAAAAGGTATTTTTTCGAAAAATACTTACCGATGACATGACTACATGGGAATGTCTACTTCTAGGCTCAATTTTAGCCTACTTGCCCGTTGTGTGCCCACACAACCCGAGAGGCACTCGGGAAACCCCCTAGAGGGGCCGAGAGTTATCTCCCCATACCCGCCTTACCAGATCAGGTCACGAGACCATTCAGTCTGATACTTCGCTCGAAAGCGGCAAGCGGGGCAGGAGGGAGGGTCATCCGAGTCATGTCATCGGTAAGTATTTTTCGAAAAAATACCTTTTAGAGAAAAATGAATTTGTTTCTCCAAAAACATTACCGATGACATGACTACATGGGAGAATTGCGATGAGGAGGAAGGTGCCGCCCACAACTCCCCAACAGAACAGCGCCGTTCTCCCCGTCGCACACTCCTGACAATTTTAGCAAAGTGCATACCACGGTGCCGGTGGCGCCGGGAGGGAGTGTTGCGCCGCGGCGATGTCCCCCACCAGTGCGAGATTCTCTCGCTGGCTAGCCAGGTCCCGGAGGTAGAAACGGGCAAAGACCGACTCGGTTTTCCAGCCCACGGCTGCCACGGTGTCCTTGACAGCGCAGTTTCGATCAAGCGTGACGCTCGTGGCCATAGCTCGTACCTCGTGTGCGTGAATGTGCAGCCTCTTCGCTCCCTGAGGGAGATCTCCTGATAAGCGGAGCGTATGACCCAGCGGAGCCAGGAAGAGATCGTCTGGGCTGTAATGTCACGCCAGTTGGGTCTTAGAGGTAGGAAGAGGCGCGACCGTCCCCTGAGGACGGGCCTAGATCGCCGCAGATAGATTTTAAGGGCGCGCACGGGAACCTGTAGCCTGGTCTCCTGGGACCGGGGTCGGTCTCTCAGCGGCCTAATGGTGATCACCTGAGGCGGAGTTAAAGGAGACCTGTTCTTCGCCAGAAAGGTCGGGTCCGTGCGCAGCTGGACGGAGCCGTCTGTACGGAACTGCAGACAGGAAGGGCGTGCCGAAAGCGCATGTAGCTCGCTCGCACGCGAAGCGGTAGCAAGGGCCAGCAGGAAACCAGTCTTGCGTGTCAAGTCCGCGAACTGGGCCAAATGTAAAGGTTTGAAGCGGGCGGAGTTCAACCACGTGAACACCCAGGGTAGGCCCAGCGAGGAATGAGCGAGCGGAGTGTCGGGCGCTGTAAGCCGAAGTGTCCCATAAGGTCGGCTAGGTCCTTGCAGGCGCCCGGATCGGGTCGTCCCAGGTGACGAAAGGTGTCCGCAATCATGGACAGGTAACCGCGTACCGTGATGGGGGCTAGGCCTTGGTCTCGGAAGAGCCAGAGAAAGAAGTCCGCCAGCTGAGGATGAGTCAGATCCATGGGCGTAAGGCCGTGATCGTTGCACCAGGAACAGAGGACTCGCCACTGTCCCTTGTAGACTTGAAGGGTCGATGGTCTACGGGCCGCAGCGATCGGCTCCATTGCTGCACCCGAGTAGCCTCTAGCTCCGAGGGCTTGCTGCACCACCTCCAGGCGTGAAGGAGGAGTCGCTCCGGGCAGGGGTGGAACAGCGGCTGGCGCGGTTGCTTGAGCATGGTCCGCGCTCTTTTTTTCTGGGTGGGCAGCTGCACGGGCGGGTCCGTGGCGAGGCTGAGCAGGTCGGTGGTCCAGGAGCGGTTCCAGGCGAACGGCGCGACCAACAGGAGGATCGCCGAACAGCCCCGCAGTTTGAGGAGGACTTTGGGAACGAGGACGGTAGGGGGGTAGGCATAGGCCACAAGGCCGTCCCAGGGAATGGAGAGCGCATCGACAGCCCAGGCAAGGGGGTCGAGAATCGGGGAGACGAAGAGGGGAAGCTGGTGGTTCCACCTCGTGGCGAACAAGTCGACCTGGGGAGTCTCCCTTTCTTAGCGGGCGCAGATTATCCGAAAGATGTCCTGTCGCAGGGTCCATTCCGTGTGTAGGAGCTGGCCGCGGCGAGACAGAGAGTCGGCCAAGACATTCAGGCATCCGGGAACGTGCCGGGCTCGAAGGATAATGCCCCGGTCCTCGCACCAACGCATCATCCTGTAGAGGAGCATACACAGGTCGGGGGAGTGTGTGCCCCCTTGCTTCTGGATGTAAGCGACCACCGTCGTGTTGTCCGAAAGCACGAGAAGTTCCTGGTGTCGGAGGAGGTCCTCCCAGACCTGAAGGGCTTGCCAGACGGCCTGCATCTCCAGCCAGTTGATGTGGGTGTGCGCCAATCTGAGGGCCAGAGGCCCGAGGTCGCGAGGAACCGCGGCAGGAGATGGACCCCCCATCCAGAAAGGCTGGCATCGACGCAGAGATCTGCGGAGGGGGAGAGGTCAGGGGAACTCCCGACGCTAGCCACGTAGGGTCGGTCCACCGACGAAGGTGCGGATGGAGCATCTAGGACACTGGGACCGCGGTCGTCAAGTCTCCGGAAGACGGACGCCAATGGGGAAGAAGATGCAGTTGAATCGGCCGGGAGTAGAGACGCCCTAGTGGGATAAGATCCGCTGCGGCGTTCATCAAACCCAGCAACTGAAGCCAGACTCTGGCGGGGGCTGCATCCTCCCGAGCTAACTGGTCGGCTAGATCCGCAATCTTCTTGATCCGGGGCGCCGGAAGGCGAACCGAGTTGAGGTCGGTAGCAAATTCCATACCCAGGTGCACAAACCGGCGGGAGGGAGAGAGATCCGACTTGCCGTCGTTTACTAGGAAGCCCAGGTGTGCCAGGAGGTGCAGGAGAGCATCTCTGTCCGTGGCTAGCGCAGTCTCCGACTGGTTGCGCAAAAGGAGGTCGTCCAGGTAGTTCGACGTCGGACTGGAGGAGGACTGTCGGGCTAAGGCGACTACAGCGTCCATCAGCCGAGTGAAGACCCAGGGGCTGAGGTTGAGTCCGAAAGGCAGTGCCCGGAACTGGTAAACGACGCCGTCGATCGCAAACCTGAGAAACTTCCTGGAGGCCTGGTGCATCGGGACATGCAGGTACGCATCGGAGAGGTCCAGACTGACTGCGAAGTCGAGAGGCTGGACCGCGGCTTTCAGGGCTCTGGCAGTCTCCATCCGAAAGGAGGGGCCGAAATGAACTTGTTCAGCGCCGCAAGATCGATGACCGGACGCCATCTCCCTCCAGGCTTCGGCACGACGAAAGGCGGCCGTAGAAGGCCGGTGAGTCGGGGACTCTGACAACCTCTGTGGCGGCTTTCCTCAGCAGGGAGGCTAACTCTTCCCTCAAGCGGCGGCCCTCAGCGGGTCGCTGGGAATCTCAGTCCAGAGAGGGGCACGACGTAAGGGCGGCGGGCTTCAGAAGACGATCCGCAGACCTGTAGAGACGGTGTCGCAATCCAGGGGTCGTCGCCAAAGAGCGTGAGCCAATTTCCGCGAGAATCGGCTAGCCGCCCGCCGACCGGAGACCCCGAGGCTCTCACAGCGGACCAGGTGTCGCCGAACAGCAAGGGCCCACCCAAGGGGGCACGGCGAAGTTGCGCTCGCAGGACCGGCGGCAACGTACTGCAGGCGAGGAGCAGGGCATCTCGACGCAAGAGGTCGCAGTGGCCGACGCAGCCATCACGTTGATAGGCGGCGCGGTTGGCGGTCTCCGCGAGGACCAGCAGGTCTCCTAGGAGGGGAGAGACGGAAGAATGCCAGTGTTCCTCCACCCGACGGACCAAGGCTTGAGTGAGGAGCTCCAAGACCCCCGAGCAGGCTAAGGTGTTTCGGACCAAGGACGCTGTCCTGTCCAGGCCCCGTGGCAGGGACCGCCGCAGCAGACTCGGGCCGCCGGCTAGCGACACGGCCGACGGGTCCAGCGTAGGCAGAGTGATGGAGAAGGCCTGTGAATGGCCAGCATACCAGTCCCGCCGAAACGACATGTCCAAATCCGCGGGCCAGCGACGGTCGGAGAAGAAGAACGGCTCCTGGGACGTGGCCAGCTGCAGGTGCGACGAAAGGACGTCTCGAAGGTCCTTAAAGCCGGGCGGCTGGAGAAGCGACTTAAACTTCTTGACCTGCCTCTCCGCGTCAACGAAGGCAGCGACCTTCCTCTTCAAAGGCGGGGAAGCTGGGCAGGCGTCCGCCGGCAGCGTCACGGCCACGATCCTGGCGGCTTCATCCAGAGCTAAGAGCGTCTCTGACCGGGAAGAAGACGGGAGCGCCGAGGGGGAAGCATCCTCGAGGGCCGCGGGCGAGGTCGAGCGAACTTCCTCGTTCAACAGGGCCGAGACGGAGTCTCCGGGCAGCAGGCTGAGCGCGTCGTCCTCTAGGGGACGTCGAGAAGGCACCGGAACCACCACTGACCGCAGCGAGGTCAAAGGAGAACGCTGAACCTCCGGCGTAGACAGGGGACGCGAGGGCAGCGGGGAGCGCGGCGGTAATCGAGAAGGCGACCGGGAGCGGGACCGAGGACGAGACCTCTCCAAAACGCGGAAGCGAGGACTGGAAGGCGCCCGGCGAGCACGCGGCGAGGAGTCCCGACGACGTGAGGAGGGTCGACGAGGGCGGTGACGCAATGAAGGCGACGCCCGGCGAGGCGCGGAGCGCGAAGGCGCGCGCGGGGAAGCAGGGCGGCGAGGATCCCGCTCACGGCGCTCGCGAGGCGAGCGAGAGCGTCGGTGTCTGGAGGAGGAACGGTGAGGATCAGGGTCGCGGCTGCGTCGCGAAGGACGGCGCTGACGTCTCTCCGGGCCATACTCCGGAAGCAGGCCACTATGCCGGCAAGGCGATCCTCCGGAAGGATCAGCGGGCTTGTTGCGGGGAGAGTGGTGAGGACGGCTCGTCAACGAAGGACGGCTCACGGCCGAGTGCTGCTGGCCACTCTCAGTGAGACAGGCGCTAAGCCGGCAAACAGACCCTCCGGAAGGGTCAGCGGGCGTGGCAGCAGTGGCGGTCCTGTGGTCAGACAAAGAACGCGAACCCCGACGAGATGACCGTTCCGTGCGGGAGAGGCAAGAGGAAACCGCAAGGGCGGCCAACGTCTCAACGGGCGCCGGACGCTCGTTAGCCGGGCGGGAACGCTCTCGGCGGTAGAAGGACCAAAGGTCCGCCCACATAATCTCAGGCCAGGCCCCACAAACGTTACACCTGCGGCCCGAGGAACAACCCGAACACGGTAGGCAGACCGAGTGGGTGTCCGTCGGCCACTTAAAGCAGACCTGTTTACCCCCTGGGTGCAGTCAGTGTACTTTCAACTGCCTAATAGTGTGTATTTATTCACAAGCCAGGGAGTTGTCAGTTTCTCCAAAAAGTGTATCTTGTGTATACACGTGTTATGTATGTGTACCCCAAAGCAAAATTGTGTACATTAATACACCAAATGTGAATGGTAAACAGGTCTGTTAAAGTCACCGCACCGGGAGCACAAAGCATAAAGGCTAAGCGCAAGCGGGCTCCCGGTGAAGCGTAACGGGGAACTCTCGGAGGGCTAAAGGGCCTTTAAACGGGCTAACACACAAGGAGCCCAAGGCCCACGTGCTAAACGGGCGTGAAACGGTAAAAAACCGACCGTGAGCTAATCAGGCACTACGCACTGAAAGAAAGAAAGCAGGGAAGCACCCAACAGTCAGCCGGCTCTCAGCCCGAGGGCCGGCCGAGGGAACTACCGCTACCTTACCTCTGCAACGAAGGGAAGGGGGAAGGATAGGCAAACCGCCGTCCACCGACAGCAGAAGAATCCCCGCAAGCAGCCTCAACGAAGCAGGAAGAGAAGGCAGGGTAGACGGCAGGGTAGAAGAGGGCGCAGAGCACACGAAGTCGGCAACGGGCGTCGGTAGGCAGAAGACCGGTCGAGGCCGCGAGAGCGCAGGCCAGCCACGTCTTCTCATCACGAGCGAAGTAGCAAGACTGAACGGTCTCGTGACCTGATCTGGTAAGGCGGGTATGGGGAGATAACTCTCGGCCCCTCTGGGGGGTTCCCCGAGTGCCTCTCGGGTTGTGTGGGCACACAACGGGCAAGTAGGCTAAAATTGAGCCTAGAAGTAGACATTCCCATGTAGTCATGTCATCGGTAATGTTTTTGAAGAAACAAATGAACTAGTGAAAGGCAGCGTTGTAGAGGTGGGTTTTGAGAAGTGATTTAAATGAGAAGAGCGTTTGACAGTTACGGACCGAGGCGGGGAGGCTGTTCCAAGTGGCGGGGCCAAGATGGAAGAAGGCACCAGTGTGTGAATTAAATTTGACTAATATAGTTCGAGTAGTACCAGAATAGCTTGGCGCCTCTAGGAGTGAAGCTATTCTGGCACCACCCTTGAACTAAAACCATTGGTCTATATCTTTATCTGTAAGTACTACAATGTAGCTTGCATGTGGCAGTGTACAAATTTGGAGCTTTTAGCCTCAGTATGATATGGGTTAATTCAACATCAAAGATCCTCAGCCGTCAAAGAAATAAGGATTGAAAGAGGTTTCAGCAAGAGGCATAGATCCTCTTGAGCCCACGCAACCGCGGGGGCTCATTAGGATCTATGTCTCTTGCTGCTGGATTGTGTTCACTTCCCCTTGGCAGTGAATGGGTCAGGCTGTGCCCCTACCTTGCGCTGGCCCCATCATGTGGGACATGGCCCCGCTCGACGTGTTGGGGGGCATCCCGCCTCCTCCCGGATACATCCCTGGGGGCTGGCCTCCCTCCATCACCCCACGGGTCTTCTGCAGGATGTGCTGACGCAGCAAAAACTGGTTCTGCTGCTTGTGGCCCATCTGCATGTTCTGGCCCATCTGACCCTGAGCACACAGAAAACACAACCATTTCAAATGACAATCAAGACAAAATAGAAAGAGTTACAGCGAGGGCGTAAAAATAGTATACCGAGACCCATCTGTCCCTGAACACACACAAAAATGCCCTGAGTAAATAATCTAGCAGAATACACAATTTCCGAGTGCATTAGTTATTAGGGATTAACTCTGGGCACGTGTTGAACGCTATCTTACTGCGGTACAATTTCTGAAGCAGGAAATAGTGCACAAAGAGCAACATTGAAGTGTAGGTATGAAACAAAAGGACTTGTTTTCAAGCCTACGTCTCTTTAGTGCAAACTGTACCATGTGACTGGAATACATAAACCCTTGTAGCACATAATGTCCAACTTGTTGTAGCCCTCTTTCTGACGCGTCTTGGATGCCAGTTTTGTTCTATAATAGAGCACCAAAACGTTCTATAGTACAAAATTATTTAGTGCTGTTCGAAACAACAGACACACTACTGGAGACGGCAACGTCATAAAAGAGTTTAAATGACGCCATAAGTCCTCGATCTCTGTGATGAGAGGAGAGCCTGGAAGAAAAAGAGAGGCCAAGACCTCACATCAGCAAACAAGTACAGACTTGTCAACAAGAAGATCAGGAAGAGGATGAAAGAAGCCAAAGAAGATTGGATTGAAGACCAGTGTTGTAGCGTGGAAGAGGGCATGGCAAATGGCAACAGCAAGAAGGCTTATGAAACGCTAAGGACCCTCACCAAGACTCAACAGCGAACAGCCACAGTCATCGAAGACAGCAGCGGCCAACTCCTTACGGAAAACACTGCTGTACTAAACAGATGGACTGAGTACTGCCGAGACTTGTATAACTACAAGGCTGAGCCAGACACCAGCATCCTCCAAAACAACCAGGCTGGGGCCAGGAAGGCTGAAGACCTGCCAGTGTTAGCTGAAGAGGTGGAAGCAGCCGTACGCGGCCTGAAGGGAGGAAAGTCTCCAGGTGTAGACAACGTACCTGCTGAACTGTTGAAACATGGAGGAGAAGTAACAACGAAGGTCCTCACTACACTCTGTCAAAAGATCTGGGAGCAAAAGAAATGGCCAGTAGAATGGACACAGTCTCTAGTGATCCCGCTCCCCAAGAAAGGAAACCTGAAACAGTGCCAGAACTACAGAACTATCAGTCTGATAAGTCACCCTAGCAAAGTAATGCTTAGAATCATTCTCAACCGCCTCAAAACTTTCGCCGAGGAACTGCTGGCAGAAGAACAGGCTGGCTTCAGAGTTGGAAGAAGCACTGTAGAGCAGATTTTCAACTGCCGCGTCCTGATCGAGAAACATCTGCAGCATCAGCGCGAACTCTACCACAACTTCATTGATTTCAGGAAAGCATTTGATCGCGTCTGGCACGACGGACTCTGGCAAGTCATGAGATCGTTCAACATAGAGGAGGGACTGATCCAAATGATAGAAGCGCTTTACAAGAACGCCTGCAGCGCGGTTCTACTTAACAATCAGTCAGGCGAGTTCTTCAGGACGACGATCGGTGTCCGTCAAGGATGCCTGCTCTCTCCTGTCCTTTTCAACATATTCCTGGAGAAGATCATGCAGGAAACCCTCCACGACCACCATACTTCAATCTCTATTGGTGGCAGATCCCTGTGCAATCTTCGATTCGCAGACGACATTGACCTCATGGCAGGCAGCAATAGTGAGCTCCAAAACCTGACAGACAAACTTTCAAGTAGCGCAGGGTCTTATGGCATGGAGATCAGTACGGATAAAAGCAAAGTGATGATCAATACCACAAGCGACAGCAGCAGCAACATTCACATGAATAGCCAAAAGCTAGAAGAGGTCAATAGCTTCAAGTACTTGGGAGCCACCCTGTCCAAAGACGGTAGTTGCATAGCAGAGATCCGTATCAGGATAGGTACAGCAACATCCGCAATGGCCAGGCTGGACAGGATATGGCGAAGTAACTCCATCAGCTTCACCATCAAGTACAGGCTTTACAAGTCCCTCATAGTGTCTATTCTACTCTACGGCTGTGAGACTTGGACACTGCTTGCAGACTCAGAAAAGAAAATCCAGGCCTTTGAGAACAAGTGCCTGAGGAAGTTGCTCCGCATCTCGTACCGCGAGCACGACCAACGAATATGTACGGAGCATCGTCACTTCCCTGGTGGGCCCACATGAACCCCTTCTGGCAACCGTGAAACGGCGCAAGCTTGCTTGGTTTGGCCACGTGACCCGACACAACACCTTGTCCAAGACTATCCTCCAAGGCACTCTCGAAGGAAGTCGTCGGCGAGGTCGTCAGAGAAAGAGTTGGGTCGCAAACATAAAAGAATGGACCGAACTCGAGATGTCAGACTTGCTTGCCACCGCCCAAAATAGAACTCAGTGGAGAGCACTGTCTGTTGCTGCTGCCTTTCAGTCCCCCCAACGCCCAGTTCAGGCAAGGGACTGATGATGATGATGATGTCTATTATGTATAAATGTATATTCCTTTGCTGTCAGTCATGTCTGACATGATCCAGGTCGTACGATTTCTTCTTGATTTTGGAGGAATGAAAACAAATATGTTATTGCTAGCAGGGACTTGCTGCACGGACCCTTGTAGGCCTTCGAGAGGTCAAAGGAGCCATTCGGGGTACAATAGTTCCTTTGACTTCCCTCAGGCCTACAAGGGTCTGTGTAGCAAACCCCTGCTACCAATAACTTATATTATTCCATACAATTTATTAATAGCAATAAAAGGAAAAGGGGGTCCTCAGCTTGCAATGAATGCAAGAGTTGTTCATTTCTGTGCCGGTTCCTGCTGTAGGATCTTAGGGTTCTACAGCAATTGGTCCAAAATCACAGACTATATACGCATGCATTAATTTATGTATTCATTACACACTAGTTATTAATCTATTTACGGAATGAGTTGAGCGTTAGAAACACGTGCATCCTTCAGGCTGGGCATCCCCATGTTGTGGTACCTCTGAGCCACCATGAAACCATAATATATGTAACTTACCGCCCTTTGAATGTTTGCACTTTCTTTTGGTTGGGCAACTGTATTAAACTTTGAAGACCAAGTAACCACAGAACGATTTAAATCATGCCTCTTGTTTATAATTTTTTTGCAAAACCAACACCTGCCTGAGGCAACATAAAACTTCTACAAGGCAAATGAATTTAGTGTTGCGCATTTGCGGCATGTCTTAAACACTAAATTCATTTGCTGCATATCTGTATACATGTGAGCATGTCTAAAATGAATAACAAAAGTAACATCCACCTGAGGCATGTGTCCCTGGTTGTTCAGTCTCTGCTGTATCATGCTGTTGATGACAGCTTTTGAGTTTGGGGGTACTGGCATTGGAAATCGTGGCCTCTGAGCCATCGTCTGCGGTGGAAAGCCGTATGGCTTCGGCTGCTGAGGTGGGTACCAGTTGGGGTGGGGGCCGGAGGGTGGGTACATAGGCTCCTGGGGGTAGAAAGGCCTCATCGTTGGTTGCTGCTGGGGAGAGAAAAAAAAAAAAAATGTCAACAAAAAGAAGTAAAGTCTTTTTCATATTGCAGAGGTCTCCAAAATTGGTGTGTTAGGCAGATGTTGCCACAAAGTATCCATGGGCCAAATATGAAGACAGGCTTGAATAGTTTCTGACTAAATGCCAACATTTAAGTTTACCATGAACGACAGCAGACGACAGCGGACGGACTAAAGACCATTGGCCCCACAGCGGACAAACAAAAGCAATAGGCCCGTTACACAGACTCTAATTTGCTATTGAATGCGAGCCAAAAACAGCACAGATGAAACCCCAAAAGTCAAATCATAAAGTATGCACTTTCGCAATAAAGTCTATTTGCTATTACGACCAAAGTGTACACAATTTAGTCCAAGGATCCAAATATGAATTTTTTTCTAAAATGTATTTTTTTTGAAAAATACTTACCGATGGCATTACTATATGGAATACACTCAATTGCATGTAGATTTCAGCCCAAAGTTGTGTCCCCTACACAACTGGGGAGGAGACACCGGGGATCCAAGTATAGGCGCCCGGGTGTCCTCCCCTACCAACCTATCCCGCCATGCGTGTGGAGAACTCACCTCAGTTTCACACTTAGCCAAGGAGGCAAGCGGGGCAGGTGGGAGGGCCATCCGAGTAATGCCATCGGTAAGTATTTTTCAACAAAATACATTTTAGAAAAAAAATTCATTTGTTTTTTCAAAATACATTACCGATGGCATTACTATATGGAAGAATACCAAAGAGGAGGAGGGTGCCGACACCCAAACCCTAACGTATAGCCCTCCGCTAGCCCGCAAGGAGCACTCCCGACGATTTCAGCTAAGAAGTGTCTATGGCGCTGTGGCGCGCGGAAGGAGTGCTGGGCTGCGGAGAGGCTGCCCATCAAGACCAGGGAGTCACGCTGGCCAGATAGGTCGCGGAGGTAGCAGAGGGAGCAAGTGGAACAGCACACCTGCCTACCGCCCGTCCCAAAGTCATAACCGAGCAGAAAACGGTCGAAGCCGCTCAGGGGCTACTGCTCGTACGTCATGCGCCCGGAAATGTAACCTTCTATCCCGAAAAGGGAGAGGTTGGGTAGGCCAACGAGTCACCCACCGAAGCCACGGCGAACTGTCTGGGTCGAGCTACTCGGCCTGCCTGACGAAGGGTAGGAAGAGGCGGGCAGGCAAGACGGTGTGGCCGATGGCAGTGCAGGAACTGCAGTGCCTGGACTAGGTCCTGATGACACGCCCCATGGGTCGGTCGTCCCCTGAACGGGGGTAAGGTCAGCCATGGGGTGCCGCTGAGAGAGGCCGGCTCAAGACTTGAAGGCCGGGTCGATAAGAAGTTGCAACGAGTGAAGGCTCGGACTGCCAACCTGCAGGGCGGACCGAGAGAGCATGCGGCTCACACCCGCGGGAGCCGTGGCGAGCGCCAGGATGAACATGTTTCCGGGCAAGGACGGAGAACCGTGCCAAGGCAGGGGTTCGAAGCAGTCTGTAATTAGCCACGTCCGGGTCCAGACGAGGTCCCACCGAGGTAAGAGAGAACCGGAGAGAGGACATCTGAATTCAAGGTCCCAAGGACCCAAAACTCGCCAGGGCCGGATCCTAAAGGCCCCGGCTGAGGGGAGCGAATACGATACGGAGTGGTAACTCTTGACGGAAAAAGGAGCTTAACCTTGGTCGTCGAAGAGCCCTAAGGGGAACTCCGCCTGTAGGGATAGTGAGATCGTGGGGCGGAAACGCCGAGAGGCGCGCCCCGACTGGTAGAACCTCCCCTAGCCGTCGCACACAACACTGGTAACAGTCCGCGGGCTGCTGCCATAGCTGTCCCGCCCCCTCCGAGAATCCAAAGCAGGGGGGCCACCAGGAAGAGAACCGTGGAGCAGGAAGAAGATACTGCCGAATCTTCGGCACCACACCGAAAGGGGGTAGGCCACAGGGAACAGACCATCCCAAGAAGAGCAGCGCGTCTGCAGCCCGGGCGAGAGGCAGAGCCCGTGGTTCTCTCAGTGCCTAGCCAGAGGCCAAAGGCCCCATAACCCAACCGGCCCAGGGTAACGGGCAGGACTCTAGGCTGTAACCGTACGCCTGGGAGGGCCGGTAGAGAGTGGCGTAGCCCTAGCCGCGCCTAAGTCCACAGAAGAAGGTGGGTCGAGCTCGCTCAAAGTCGGGTTCGCCTGACTCCCCGCAAAGGAGAGAGGCAGCCGACAGGTATCGAAGTGTCGTCCTTACGAGGGTAACTGTCTCCAGCCTGGTCAAGGAAGTCCCCACAAGCATGCTGCCGCGGACTTGTTTGGAGGCGGCAGCGCAGATCCGCCCTGAAAGAAGACGGGACTCATAGTACCGAAGACAAGCTGTGCGTCGACTACAGCGTCCGGTCAGCGCGCTCCACTGAGCGCGGTCCCGGAAATCCTGACTGAAGTGCTGCGATCTAGCCCTAGGAGTGTGGTCAGAGCCGTCCTCTCGGGTCTGTACCTGCAACCGGCGAAGAAGCTCGCTCTCGTAGCTAACTCTCGCCGACCCGCCGTCCCAGGGCAGGAACCACTCGGGAAGGTCCTAAATGGAGCGCTGACCTCCTGCGTAGGGCAAAGAGGGCAAGGCCCCACCTTCTTGGAAGCAGCAACGTAGGGCACACCAGCTAAGGTGCTGAAACCTGTTCCCGCGTCCAAATAGAGCCGAAGCAGTCGGCGGAACCGGGTAGAGTCCACTAGTCGTGTGGGAGCTGCCCACTGTTTCCTGTAAGAATCCGAGTCGCCGAAGTCGGCGGAACTGGACAGTGTCAAAGTAGGACTGTGCAGCCGGAGCAGGAGAACGGGCCCGTGACCGAAGTTGCGGCGTTGACTGATCTGTCGCCTGCAAGAACCACTAACCGTCAGCGTAACTGTAGATTATCCAGTGTCGCCAAGTCGCAGGAAGCCAGCCAGTGCGCTAGCCGGGTCTGAGTTTCGCTGCCGGAGTAAGAACGGATGCGCGACCGAAGTCGCAGCGCCGACTGTGCCAATGCCTGGTAGATCCCCAAACCGGGACTGAGGGGATTACCAGCGTGTTAGACTTGTACTTGAAAGGAGAGTCTGTATCTGAAGCTTGGCTCAAGAAGCAGCAGCCGGAAGGGTGCACTAGACGGGTCTGTTAGCTGCCGGTGCAGGAGGACGGGCTCGCGGCCTAAGCTGCGGCGTAGACTGTAGTCTCACCAGGTGAAAAACCACTAGTCGGGTCTGAGGGTCTACCAGAGTTGGACCTAGATCCGAGCTGGACTTGTCAGCTGCAACATAGCAAACCCAGGGACCAAGCGCAAGCGCCCCCGCAGGTACACCAGAACAGTGGAACCGCACGAGACGAACCCTGCGTAAGCTGACACAAGACGCCAACCCCCGTCCCAAGAGCGCCGGACAGAAGCCGAGACCGAGAAAACCTTGCCAGAATGCAAGGAGAAGGCAAGAAGGAACGTAACAAAAAGTGTAGCCAGGCGCCGTCCCACCAAGATGGCGACGAACCGATACCCGTCCGGCCAAGGGCTGCGAAAGGCGCAGGAAGCAGAGACGCCCGTCACAAATGGTCGGTGAAGATGGAACAGCACCACGAGGCAAGGTAACAGCCAGGGCCTATGCAAGTCCACAACTAGCCCAGGCGACGCCAGAGGGCACAAGCCGACGAAGGCGTGTCGTAACAGGGCAAAGAAAGCACCGGTGAAGTCCCGGAAGCCGGCTGGCTGACGGAGGGACTAGCGACGCTAGGCCCGCCTCTGCGCGTAGATCCCCGCGGAAGCCTGTCTCTCCATAAAAGAAGGAGGACCGAAGAAGAGGGGAAGGAACTACGCCAAAACCCAAGTGAGAAGTCGGCGAGCTGAGCGAAGAGCCGACGTCGTCCGAAGAGGAGACTGACGTGACCGCTAACAGCCTGGGGAAAGAACCAGTCGTCGAGTCTCGAAAGAAGAAGACGACAGCCGAATCCGTAGGAAAACGGCTGAGAATATCCGGTTCGAAGAAGCGAGGCAGTCCATCCCTCGAGGCGCAAGCCGCTCCCAGAGCGACGAAACGCCGCGCGAGAGGAAGACGCAACCCGCCCGCGAAGCCCGCAGGCGGCTCGTCAACGGCGGAGGGACCGCGAAAGACGGACGGACAGCAGAAACTGAGATCCGAACGCGGGTGCCGAAGACCGCTTCCCTAGCGGAACCGGTCTAGGGACAAGAGTCCGGGTCCCGCCGGGCCCGCTTGGGGGGGGGGGGGGGGGGGGGGGGGACCCACCGTAGTCGCCCAAGACCGCTCAGCAAAGCAAGGCGGGGAGGAAGGCGAAGCGGGGAGGGTACAGTCTAAAGTCACGCCAAACCCGCACAGCGAAGGTGAAGCGGGGAGGGGACAGTCAAAGTCACGCCAAGCCCGCTCAGCGAAAGCGAAGCGGGGAGGGGACAGTCAAAATCACTCCAAGCCCGCTCAGCGAAGAGCGAAGCGGGGGAGGGGACAGTCTGTAGTCACACCAAGCCCGCTCAGCAAAAGCGAAGCGGGCAGGAGACAGTCTATAATCACGCCAAGCCTGCTCAGCAAAAGCGAAGCAGGGAGGGGACAGTCTTAAAGTCACACCAAGCCCGCTCAGCAAAAAGCGAAGCGGGGAGGGGACAGTCTATAATCACGCCAAGCCTGCTCAGCAAAAGCGAAGCAGGGAGGGGACAGTCTTAAAGTCACACCAAGCCCGCAAAGCAAAAAGCGAAGCGGGGAGGGGACAGTCTATAATCACGCCAAGCCCGCTCAACGAAGAGCGAAGCGGGGAGGGGACAGTCTATAATCACGCCAAGCCTGCTCAGCAAAAGCGAAGCAGGGAGGGGACAGTCTTAAAGTCACGCCAAGCCCGCTCAACGAAGAGCGAAGCGGGGAGGGGACAGTCTATAATCACGCCAAGCCTGCTCAGCAAAAGCGAAGCAGGGAGGGGACAGTCTTAAAGTGACGCCAAGCCCGCTCATCGAAGAGCGAAGCGGGGAGGGGACAGTCTGTAGTCACGCCAAGCCCGCTCAGCAAAAAGCGAAGCGGGGAGGGGACAGTCTATAATGACGCCAAGCCTGCTCAGCCAAAGCGACGCAGGGAGGGGACAGTCTTAACATCACGCCAAGCCCGCTCAGCGAAGAGCGAAGCGGGGAGGGGACATTCTGTAGTCACGCCAAGCCCGCTTAGCAAAAGCGAAGCGGGGAGGAGACAGTCTATAATCATGCCAAGCCTGCTCAGCAAAAGCGAAGCAGGGAGGGGACAGTCGAAAAAGTCATGCCAAGCCCGCTCAGCGAAGAGCGAAGCGGGGAGGGGACAGTCAGTAGTCACGCCAAGCCCGCTCAGCAAAAAGCGAAGCGGGCAGGGGACAGTCTAAAAACACGCCAAGCCTGCTCAGCAAAAGCGAAGCAGGGAGGGGACAGTCTAAAAGTCACTCCAAGCCCGCTCAGCAAAGAGCGAAGCGGGGAGGGGACAGTCTGAAGTCACGCCAAGCCCGCTCAGCAGAAAGCGAAGCGGGGAGGGGACAGAAGGGGCGAACGAATCCGCACCTGTGAATAAAAGTCTAAGTCACACCGGGCCCGCCTAGAAACTTCGGGGCAGGGGGGGGGGGGGGGGGGGGGACAGAAAGGTGTCACGCCAAGCCCGCTCAGGAAAAGCGAAGCGGGGAGGGGACAACTGGTGCGCACGAATCCGCACCTGTGAGTAAAAGTCTGAGTCACACCGGGCCCGCCTGGAAAGTTCGGGGCGGGGGGGTGGACCGAAAGGTGTCACACCAAGCCCGCTCAGGAAAAGCGAAGCGGGGAGGGGACAAAAGGTGCGCACGAATCCGCACCTGTGAGTAAAAGTCTGAGTCACACCGGGCCCGCCTGGAAAGCTCGGGGTGGGGGGGTGGACAGAAAGGTGTCACGCCAAGCCCGCTCAGGAAAAGTGGAGCGGGGAGGGGACAAATGGTGCGCACGAATCCGCACCTGAGTAAAAATATATGTCCACCCATGTGGGAAGCACGACCCTGATACTCGCCTGCCCTGCTCAGAAGACTCGGAGAGGGGAGGGAGTTTCTGCGCGGCTAAGGTAAAAGAAGGGGACTTACCTGCGGGCTGGCAGGCCCGGAAGCCGTAGTGAAGCGGGGCCCGAGAAGCCGACGTAGCGACGCCCTCTTGCGGAGCAGTCCGGGGAGAACGTTGAGACCAGGAAGAAGGACACGTCTGGAGGATCCCCACCTGAGACCGCTGGTTCTCACTCTCGTCAGCACACACGTCACACATCCTGTCGGAAGAGCAGTAGAGCACGGCCGGCAGGCGACGAGGGCGAACGAGGGCCCCAGAAATCCTCGCAAAGGGGGGCAAACTTCAACAGAAGCCACCATAGCGTTCGTTGTACACTGTTCACAGGAAGGAACACACTCAAGCGCCGAACTCACACCGCGAGGCAAAAGCCACGTGAGAAAGTCACAAGCTGAAACCCCAAGGCTGCAGCCAAGGACGAAGTTCACTGAAAGTCAAACCGGTCGGAACCGGTCGGCGCCAAGTCACACACAGTAAAAACGTCGAAGTGTAGAACACACTAACGAAGTACACTGAGTCCAAGGAGAAGTCAAAAACAAGGCAAAAAGCCAAGTAGTAGAAACCACAGAAGAAACAGTCAAAAACCGTAGCAAGGCAAAAGCCCGACCGTCCCCGGTCGAGCTAAGAGTGAAACTGAGGTGAGTTCTCCACACGCATGGTGGGATAGGTTGGTAGGGGAGGACACCCGGGCGCCTACACTTGGATCCCCGGTGTCTCCTCCCCAGTTGTGTAGGGGACACAACTTTGGGCTGAAATCTACAGGCAATTGAGTGTATTCCATATAGTAATGCCATCGGTAATGTATTTTGAAAAAAAAAATTATAAGGTCCTTAGAGTTGAGACATGTCTGCAAGAGGCACAGATCCTCATGAGCCCCTGCAGACGGCAGAACTGAAGCATACACATAACAGTCAACTAACCTGAATGGCGTATGTGCTGCTTGGAGTTTTGGTAGGGCGTCTGCTGCGCTTGGCTGGTTTGTCTTTGTTTCGCTTGTTGGGGTCGTTTTGTCCCTGAATGTCCAGCAGGTTCTCTTTTGGCTTCTCCTCCTGTGTACAGAAATGCATCAAGAAATGTAGAGAAAAGACACTTTTTATTCACAGAGTAACTTTATACCCCCCCCCCCCCCCCAAAAAAAAAAAAAAAAAAAAAAAAAAAAAAAAAAAAAAACCAACAACAAACAAAAACAACAACAACAAAAAAAACAACCAAAAAGTGTGTGGCAGGAATGCACAGCATGCTGAAAGACATTACAGTTTTATGCACTGTGCTCCTTATGCCCTAAGCTGCTTTCAATTCAGACCACCAGATGTGCTCTATGAATGTATCTAGCATCCCTATCAATCAAACAAGCACACCTCTCCACAAATTATCATCCCCAAATCCAACCTGTTTCTCTTTTATTGTTTGTCAAAAACACATTTTCATTTTTAATATGAATCATACCAGTCACACGACGAAAGTACAGGGACAAGCAGAGAAGCAAATGTACATGCTTGAATCAAGGAGGACCATTTCCACTCACCCAACGCCACATGAGAGGAGACTTCGTCAGGTCAAGGCAAGTCATTTAAAAAAAAGAAGAATTTTTCTCTAAAATGTATTTATTTGAAAAATACTTACCAATGGCATTACTATATGGAAGATACACTTTAGCCTACTGATTTCAGCCTAAGCATTTGTTGTGTCCCTTGTACAACTGGGGAGGAGACACCGGGGATCCATGCCTAGGAGCCCCAGGTGGCCTCCCCTTCCTTCCTTTAGACCATTGTAGTGTTTGTCATTATGTGTATGGATAGTCTGTAGTTTAGATGTAGCAATGGCAAGTTTGAAAATTGATTGTAACCAAATGCTTTTACCATTGTAAAATAAAAGTTCATTGTTCATTGTTCCTTATCCGGTCATGTGCTTGGCGGAAGCCCACCAGTTTTACTCTTAGCGGACAGGCGGCAAGCGGGGTAGGAGGGAGGGTCCTCCGAGTAATGTCATTGGTAAGTATTTTCCCCCTCGTGCTGGGACCATATGGCGTTGAGGCGTGTCCCCTGGGTGGTGGATAGGGGGTCCCTCGTGAGAGGGGTGCACCGAATGAAATAAGGTGCCGTGAACCAACATGGTCTAAGGGAAGGTGACCCCGACAGAAAACCCCTGGTCCTCCTAGTAAGGGGGTTGGGCGTGGGGGTAGCTTCCCCACCCTGCAAAAAAGGAAATAGCTACAAAAACGCCGACGAAAAGACTAACAGTAATTCCTTTCCTGGAGGAGGAAGGTTCTTCTACCAGAAGACTTATGACGTCCTGTGGTGAAAGCCGGAAGTCTTCGGAAGCCACAGGACCGAGCCGCCTCTCTCTATCCAGGGATACAACCATGGGCACATGGAACGTCAAGACCATGTACCAGAGCGGCAAGGCCGCCCAGATAGCAGCGGAAATGCAAAAGTACAACCTTTCCCTGCTAGGTATCAGTGAAGCCAGATGGACGCAGTCTGGCCAGAAAAGACTGTTAAGTGGGGAGATGATTCTGTATTCAGGTCATGAAGAGGAGAATGCCCCCCCATACAGAAGGTGTAGCATTCATGCTGTCACCAGTGGCACAGAGAGCGCTGATGGGCTGGGAACCTCTTGGGCCAAGAATTATCACAGCAGCCTTTAGAACCAAGAAAAAGCTCAAGCTGAACGTCATCCAGTGTTATGCGCCCACTAATGACAGTGACGAGGAAGAGAAACAAGAGTTCTACGACCGACTCCAGAGTGCCTTGGACAAATGTGCGGAGCGAGATATCACCATCGTCATGGGCGATTTTAATGCCAAAATAGGGGAGGACAACACCGGATACGAAGAGGTGATGGGGAGACAGGGACTAGGCTCGGAGATGAGTGAGAACGGGGAGAGGTTTGTAGACTTTTGTGCACTAAACCGACTTGTCATTGGAGGCAGCATCTTCCCACACAGAAGAATACACAAAGCAACTTGGGTCTCACGTGACCATACAACAGAGAACCAAATAGACCATATCTGCATTAGCAAGAAATTTAGAAGATCCCTTCAAGATGTTCGAGTGAGGAGGGGAGCAGATGTCGCCTCCGACCACCATCTGCTTACCATAAGAATGAAGCTCAAGCTAAAGAAAAGCCGCACAGAGACAACAAGAAGACAGCGCTATAATGTAGGCCTCCTGAGAGAAACTGGAGTTAGAGAAGAGTTCAAACTGGTGCTGTCCAACCGGTTTCAAGCGCTACAGGAGCTAGTAAATGAAGCGGAGGCGGTCACCACAGAGCAGCAGTGGAAGGCAGTTAGAGAGGCGCTGAACTCAACCTGCAAAGACACTGTAAGGTTCAGGAAACACCATCACAAGGACTGGCTGTCAGCACAGACCTTGAAGAAGATAGAAGTGAGGAAGCAGAAGAAAGCAGTTGTCAACAACAGTCGCACGAGAGCAGCCAAAGTAAGGGCACAGGGGGAATACTGGGAAGCCAACCGCGAGGTGAAGAGGAGTATCAGGGCAGACAAGAGGGCCTACACAGACAGCCTGGCAGCAGAGGCAGAAAAGGCAGCAGGCAGCGGCAACATGAAACAGCTCTACGACATTACCAGAAGATTGTCAGGCAAGTATGGCCATACAGAAAGACCAGTAAAAGACAAAGAAGGCAAGCCAATTGCAGACAGAGCAGACCAACTCGACAGATGGGCCGAGTATTTTGAAGAGTTACTGAACAGACCTAGCCCACCCGACCCCCCAGACATCCAGCCGGCAGAGACCGACCTACCCATTAGCTGTGACAGACCCAGCCGGGAAGAGATCAGAAGAGCAGTGGCATTTTTGAAGAACGGCAAAGCAGCAGGCCCAGATGGCATCCCAGTGGAGTCTCTGAAAGCAGACCTAGAGACAACAGTGGAGATGCTGTACCCACTGTTTGGAAAGATCTGGGAAGAGGAGGTGATGCCGGCTGACTGGAAGGAGGGGTACCTAATCAAGCTTCCTAAGAAAGGCGACCTCAGCAAGTGTTCCAACTACAGAGGAATCACCTTGCTGTCAGTACCAGGAAAGGTCTTCAACAGGATCATCCTGGAGAGAATGAAGAGCTCCGTTGACCCCCAGCTGAGAGACCAGCAAGCAGGATTCAGGAAGAACCGATCATGTACAGACCAGATCGCCACTCTCCGCATCATCGTGCTGGAGTGGAGCTCCCCGCTGTACGTCAACTTTGTGGATTATGAGAAAGCATTTGACAGTGTGGACCGAGAGACTCTGTGGAAACTCCTACGACACTACGGTGTACCCACAAAGCTCGTCCGCCTGATCAAGAGCAGCTACGATGGCATGACATGTCGCGTGATCCACGAAGGGCAGTTCACCAGGGTGCTCTAGGTCAGAACTGGTGTCAGGCAGGGGTGTCTGCTGTCTCCGTTCCTCTTCCTACTGGCCATAGACTGGGTCATGAAGATGACCACAGAGCACAGACGAAGTGGAATACAGTGGACACTGTGGACACAGCTTGACGACCTCGATTTTGCAGACGACTTGGCATTACTGTCCCACACTCATCAACAAATGCAGGACAAGACCACGAGGCTTGCTGACATCTCGTCCCAAGTGGGCCTCACCATTCACAAACAGAAAACAAAGACAATGAGGCTGAACGCAACCAGGGAAGAACCAGTCTTGCTTGCTGGCACCCCGTTGGAGGAGGTGGAGTCCTTCACCTATCTCGGGAGCATCATAGACAAAAAAGGCGGCACTGATGCAGATGTCAGAGCACGAATCGGTAAAGCCAGAGCAGCCTTTCTCCAGTTGAAAAAAGTGTGGAGTTCCAGAGAGCTGTCACAACACACCAAAATCCGGATTTTCAACTCCAATGTAAAAGCAGTTCTTCTATATGGAGCAGAGACTTGGAGATTGACAAAAACCACAGTCAACAGAGTACAGACCTTCATGAACAGTTGCCTTAGAAGAATTTTGAAAATCCACTGGCCAGAAAAGATCAGCAACGTCAGACTCTGGGAGAGAACAGAGCAGATCAGCAGAGAATGAAATTGGGCGAAGAAGATGGGGATGGATCGGTCACAGTACGAGAAAGCCAGCTTCCAGTATCACTAGGCAGGCATTGTCATGGAACCCCCAGGGAAAGAGGAAAAGAGGTAGGCCAAGAAACTCCTGGCGTCGAGACCTCCAAGCAGACATTAAGAGACTGGGAACCACCTGGAGTAGAATCGAAGGAGAAGCATAGGACAGGAGTTGCTGGAGGTCTCTCGTCAACGGCCTATACCCGGGTAGGGGTGACAGGCGTAAGTAAGTAAGTAAGTAAGTATTTTCCCGAAAAAAATACATTTTAGAGAAAAATTCATTTGTTTTCTCAAAACCCTTACCGATGGCATTACTATATGGAAGAATAACTAAAAGGAGATGGGTGCTGCCCCCTAAACACCCTGTGAGTCATAAGCCCCGAAGGCCCCAAGTGAAGCACTCCCGACGACTACCTAGGGCGCCTCCGGCGTGAGGAGGGAGTGCTGAGCCGCGGAGATGTCCCCCACCAGGGCCAGGCAGTCATGCTGCCCGGATAGGTTGCAGAGGTAGAAGCGGGTGAAGGTGGAGTCGGTCCGCCAGCCTACCGCCGCCACAATATCTTTCACTGAGCAGTTGCGGTCAAACGCCACGCTGGTGGCTACTGCTCGCACGCACCCTGATATGCAGCCTCTTATCGCTGTCAGGGGAGAAGTTTTTGTATGCCGACCAAATGACCCACCGCGGCCAGGACGAAATCGTCTGCTCTGAGATATCAGGCCTGCCCGGTGATAGGGGCAGAAAGAGGCGGGAGCACCCCTGGCTGCGTGGCTTTGTGCGGCGCAGGTAAACCCTCAGTGCCCGGACCGGGTCCTGCTGGCGAGACCCGCGGGATTGATCCGTACCTCTGAGCGGATGGATGGTAAGCACCTGAGGCGCGGCTGAGGGAGGCCGGTTTTTGGCCAGAAAGGACGGGTCGGTGAGGAGCTGCGCCGAGCCATCAGAGCTGAACTGCAAACAGGCGGGATGCACTGAGAGTGCATGTAACTCACTCACTCGGGACGCAGTGGCGAGGGCCAGGAGGAATCACGTCTTCTGGGTCAGATCGGAGAACCGCGCCAAGGGCAGGGGTTCAAAGCGGTACTAGTTTAGCCAAGTCAGCACCCAAGCGATGTCCCAACTCAGCCTGGCCGTCGGAGCTCAAAGTCTGAGAGGTCCTTGCAAGTGCCCGGATCTGGGAGGCCCAGGTGGCGGTAAGTGTCCGCAATCATGGCCTGGTACCCCCTGACGGTAATCGGCGCTAAGCCCTGATTGGCGAAGAGCCACAGGAAGAAATCCTCCAGTTGGGGGATAGTCAGATCCGTGGGGGGAGGGGGGGGGAGACGCTGGGTGGCGCACCAGGACTGGAAGACCCGCCATTTCCCTTCATAGACATTTCTGGTAGAAAGTCTGCGGGCTGCTGCGATCGCCTCCACTGCAGCACCCGAGAAGCCTCCATTGGCGAGGGCTTGCCGGACAACCTTCAAGCATGGGGGAGGAGCCGCTCCGGCCACGGGTGGAAGAGAGCCTGTTGGGGCTGCTTGTGCATCGAGGGTGGGGAGGGCGGCTTCAGGGGCAGGTCTGTTGCTAGAGCGAGGAGGTCGGTGGTCCAGCTCTTGGCCCAACTGAAGGGGGCCACCAGCAAGAGAACCGCGGAGCATCCCTGAAGTTTCCGCAGAATCTTGGGTACCAGGACGGGCGTGCGGGTACGCGTAAGCGACCAACCCGTCCCAAGGGATGGACAGCGCGTCTACTGCCCAGGCGAGGGGGTCTGGGACAGGTGAGACAAAGAGCGGGAGCTGCTTGTTTCACCTGGTGGCGAAGAGGTCAATTAGAGGCGTCTCCCACCGAGCACAGATCAGGCGAAAGATGTCCGGGCGCCCGCCGACCCTAGAACTGTCAGCGGGGGCAGGAAGTCAGCGGGCCCGTCCGCGCCCCGACTTGCAGGCACCTCGGGGCCAGGAGGGGTTCGCGGCAGGGAAGGACCCATGGGGTCCCTGGGGGTGGGGGGGGGGGGGGGGGCAGACCTACCGCGGGAGCCACCGGAGGGACAAGGAAAGGGTCTGGAGGACCGCAGCCCGTGACCCAAAGCTTTGCGGGAAGTGAGAAAGCGGGAGGTGGAGGGGGGGGGGGGGGGGGGTGGGGGGGGGGGGGGGCAGCGGGCTGGGGCCAAATGTTCTTGGATGCCTCCTTGACAGTCTGCCACGTGTCCCCAAAAAGCTGCGAGCCACCAACCGGGGCCTTGCGGAGCTGAGACTTCACTGACTTGGGAAGGTCCGCACAGTAGCGAAGGTGGGTGTCCCAGTCGCCGCTGCCATGGCGTTAGTTCGAAGAGTGATAAGCAGCCCAGTTAGCCGCCACTAAGACGGAATGGATGCCATGGAGGGGGGAACGAGGCCACCAGGTCCCAGGTGTCCTCTGAACATCGCAGCACCGCCTGCGTCGCCAGTTCCAGAAATCCAGAGCAGGTCAGGGAGTTGTGAACCAAGGTCGCGGTCTTATCCAGTGCGTGAGACCAACCATGCTGGAGCAGCCTGTGCCCCCCCCCCTCCCCCCCCCCCCGCCTGAGTCAGCACCGTCGCATCCAGGGCGGGAAGAGGCACGGAGAAGGCTTGGGAATGCCCAGAGTACCACTCCTGGCAAAAGCTCATGTTGATACCGGTGGGCCACTGGGAGTCCAAGAAGAAGCCGCCCGCTGTCACCAAAGCTGTCCTGGCGAAGCTGAGCAAAAAACGCTTTCGCGAGATCCCGAAAGCCAGCTGGCTGCGGGAGAGACTTGTGACGTTTGGTCCACCTCTGAGCGTCTACCATAGTGGAAACCTTCCTCTTGAAGGGTGGGTGGGGGGTGGGTGGGGGAGGGGACGGACGGCAAAAGTCCGGCAGGAGGAAGGAGGAGATAAGGTGGGCCGCCTCCTTGAGGGAGCAGACGGTCTGGGGGCCAAGCGTAAGCCCGTCCGAAGGTGAAGAAGAAGACGAAGAAGCTGACTGGGCGACGGGAGATCTGGCGGGAGAGCCTGAACTTAAATCGTTGAAGTGGAGTCTCCCGGATGCAGGCTGCGGGCGTCGGATCAACGGCCGGGGACCGCCTGTCATGCGGCATGTGGAAAAAAGGCGACCCCGCGGGTTCTGACTTCAGGAGCGAGGGCGAGCCGAACAGGAGAGCGAAGCGCCATGGCGGGAGCGTGTCGCAGGGGAGGGGGGGGGGGGCCACACGCAAAGCCTGAGACGAGGGGAGCCGGGGGAGGCGCGCCCCAGTCCCTGCCGTGGGGAGGCGGAGAGACAATGGCCGTGCAAGGAGCGGGCAGAAACGGCGGACACCGGGGAAAGGGCCAGCTGGTCTGCACACAGTGAATCTGGCCGCCGGCCACGGAGAGCCGAACACAAACGACAAAAGCTAAAAGCGTGGTCGGGCTCGAGAAGCTCGCTCCTCCCCGAGGAGCGGGGAGACGGGGGGCTAGCAGGGTCGTCTGGGACGCGCGGTCAGAGGGAGGAGAGCGGGAGCTGCGGGCTGCGCTCGGAACGAACAGAGCGAGGGGCAGCATAGCTATGACTCGCCAGCCCCGCTCAACAGAAACGGAGCATGTGGGGTAGGGGGCTGCAACGTACGTAAGGTTCGCCGGCCCTGCTCGGACGAATGTGAGCAGAGCGGCGGGGGGTGGGCTGGGGGTGGGGGTGGGGTGGGGGTGGGGGTGGGGGGGCATATCTAAGGTGAGGGTGACCGAGTCTTGCTGGCCACGCTCGGACACAGCAGAGCGGCCGGGGGGGGGGGGGGGGGGGGGGGGGGGGAGCGTCTCTAAAGCCCGCACAGAAAAAACGGACACCTGAGGGTGGCAATGCCCGAACGACGGAACGCAGGGGAGCCCGATGAGCCGACGCACCGGAGACATCCGAGCTGGAGCGCAATGGAGGTCCCGTCGAGGAAGGGAGGCTGCTGGTGTTGGGAAGAGCGCTCCTGTTGGGAAAAATCCCAGGGCTGGGACCAACGTTCTTCCCTCCAAGTGGCACACACATCGCACGTCCGACCGGAAGCACAGCCCGAGCACGGGAGGCAGACCTTGTGGGCGTCCGTGGGCCACTGAAAGTCCCCGCAGCGAAGGCAGGTCTTCATCCGCACACTCGCCATACCACCAACAAGCCAGACCAAAGTCACTTCACACGCAGGAAGGCACAAGTTATTCCAACGAGGCACACTAGCCGGTGCCAACACAAGCGTCCAAAGTAGGAACCACAAAGTCCGAGAACGAAGCAGGACCATACACAGTCGCAAAACGCAGATAGGCGGGGGCAGGGGATCTAACTGTTTGTCTGTCCAGCGCTGTGATTCCCCTTGGTTTGTATACAATTCTGCCAGCGCTAGCCTCACCTATCTGGTTTGTGAGCAGATAGGCCGAAACACAACCAAACACGGTCGAGCTAAGGGTAAAACTGGCGGGCTTCCGCCCAGCACGTGACTGGATAGGGAGGGAGGGGAGGCCACCCGGGGCTCCTAGGCATGGATCCTCGGTGTCTCCTCCCCAGTTGTGCAAAGGACACAACAAATGCTTAGGCTGAAATCAGTAAGCTAAAGGGTATCTTCCATATAGTAATGCCATCGGTAAGGGTTTTGAGAAAACAAATAGAAGTCCCAATGGTGCATGCAAATTTTAAAGCGCGCTCATACACAAGACAGCTGCTTGTGCTACCAGAAAAAAATGTAACCCATTTAGCCTTGATGCCTACAGCAGGAGATGGATTGATCATAATTCAAGGGTAGTGCCAGATTAGCTTGGTGCTTGTAGGCGCTAAGCTAATCTGGCACTAACCTTGAATTATCATGGTCAATCCATCTCCTGCAACTGGCACAGTCATTAGGTAAAAATTGTAAAATTTGAGAAAAGTGGCCGTTGGGTCAAAATGGGTTAAGCTTTCACATTTCGCTTGGACAGTAGTCCGAATGCCTGCTAGTGTCCTGGAACATTTGGTTCTCAGTATCAACATAGTAAAACCAATATTTGCTGGTCTGTGATTTGGGACCTTACGGCCTATGGCTGTAAGGTCCCCAATTACAGGCCAGCACATAAATCTTCACAAACGAACAATGCAGATCACCCACCACTTTTTCTGGTGGAGGTTGAAGCTCTTCGGGTGGCAAGGGGGGTGCCTCAAGGTAATGAGAGTCCGGGTGCTGCATATTGTGCGTGTGGTACAGCAGCAGACGATGCTGGTCCTCATAATTCAGGGTCTTCTTCTCCAACCGGATGGCCCCGAAGTACGCCCACGAGATGGGCGCCGAGTTCTTGTGGCCCTCGATCACTTCCCATGGACTCATTTTGATTTTCTGGCCCACTTGTAAACCCTGAGGAAAGGATAGGAATCGCAATGATGAATAATGAAGATAGGATGTGCGAGGCCATGTGTTCAATTTTGTTTGCATATTTGTTTATGGCCATGCAAGGATATATGCACGGGGTGGGCCTAAATGTACGTGATGATGTGTGCATGTAAGGGTTTTCTAAAAATGAGGTTGTAGATAAAAACTACAAATTAACCCTTCTGCTGCCAAGAAAATCTGAACATGATCCAGATGCAAGAGACATCGATCATCATGAGCCCCCGCAACTGCGGGGGCTCATGAGGATCTGTGCCTCTTACTGATACCACTTTGTATCCACGTTCCTTGGACAGCTGGGCAGTGAACTGACAGATTTCAGATTGTCACAATTTGGCCGTGAAAGGTTTAACCCATTTACCCTTGGACACGATGTGATAGCTTAAACGTAGTGCCCAACTAGCTTCGTGCCTATAGGCTTTCAGTTGCTACAGTCTTCACCGATGCCTCCCAAAGCTGTGAAAGTATTTGTTACATGTGAACGAGTCATAAAAATGAACAAGAAAGGCAAAGCCATCGGCTCACGTGTATGACCGATCTACATAATTATGTGTGACCTTTGTGACAAGGGCTGGCTTTTGTAGCAGCAAAATGAATTTTTCTCTAAAATGTATTTTTTCAAAAAATACTTATCGATGACATTGCTGGTAGGAAGTGCATCTTAACTAGCATAATTTCAGCCCAAAATTTGGTTGTGTACCTACATGACAGGTTGATTGATTGTACATTGCTTAACGTCCCGACAGCAACAAGGCTTTCTCAGGACGTGCCTGCACTGCTTGTGAAAAAAAACAACCAACTAAACAGAACATTGAATGTATGTCGCCAGCCGGTCAAACACATTAAATAAACCTAACACATGGGGCCTAAATAAAGCTAAGACCATTTAGCAACACACATCCAATATCAAGAGCTACAGGCAGTGCAGACAGTAGGGAGAGTTTAAAAAAGGCAAATACAGGTGAATGGACCTCGGGTAGACAGAAACACATGCCCCAGAATAGAGAGAAACCCCCACCCTGTGGGGCTGACCAGGGTGACCCTGGGAACTAAAAAATACCTAACCCCACCCAAGTCCCCCAGGGCAGACCCGGGTGGGGTTACATGACAGGGGAGGCAACCTAGGGGCGCCTTAACCTAGTACCCAGAGTGCCTCCCATCTGTAACCCAACCAGTCACATGCCCACCAGCTTCCCGCCAGTCTGCTGACTTAGCTTGATGAGCGGCAAGCGGGGCAGGCAGGAGGGTTCTTCGAGTAATGTCATCAGTAAGTATTTTTCGAAAAAATACATTTTAGAGAAAAAAATCATTTGTTTACTCAAAATACATTACTGATGACATTACTGATAGGAAGAATAGCGAATAGGAGGTGGGTGCTGCTTAAGACGCCCCTAACCTCTAAAACTGTTAGCGCAACCCGCCCTCCCCGAAGGAACCTCCCAATAATTTCAGCTAAGAATTACCTACGGCACCAAAGGTGCCGGCAGGGAGTGTTGCGCCGCAGTGATGTCTCCCACCAGCGCTATGTTTTCCCGCTGGCTGGAGAGGTCCCTGAGGTAGAACCGGGTGAAGGTTGATTCTGCCCGCCAGCCCACAGCTGCCACAATGTCTTTGACAGCGCAGTTGCGGTCGAAAGCGAGGCTTGCAGCCACGGCTCTAACCTCGCGTGCCCTGATGTTCATTCGTTTGGCTGCATCAGAGGAGAGGTCCTGATAGGCGGAGCGTATCACCCAACGGAGCCAGGAGGTTATGGTCTGGGCCGAGATGTCAGTTCTACCTGGAGACAGAGGGAGAAATAGGTGCATAGCGGCTTGGTCCAGCGCAGGTAAACACGTAAAGCTCTCACCGGGTCTTGCTGTCTGGTCTCCCGGGCAGGGCTTGAATCTCTCAAAGGCTGAATGGTGATCACCGGTGGAGCGACCAACGGAGATCGGGTCTTGGCTAGGAAGGCCGGGTCGGTCAGTAGTTGTACCGAGCCATCCGTTCTGAACTGCAAGCAGGAGTGGCGTGCCGAGAGAGCGTGCAGTTCGCTGACTCTGGAGGCGGTGGCGAGGGCCAGTAGGAAGGAGGTCTTCTGCGTCACATCGGCCAACCGCACCAACTGGAGTGGTTCGAAGCGGTCCGAGTTGAGCCACATTAGCACCCAGGGTAGGTCCCATCGCGGAATCAGCGAGCGAAGGGCAGGACATTGTAGATCGAAGTGGGCCATGAGGTCGGCGAGGTCTTTGCAGCCACAGGGTCAGGCCGGCCCAAATGGTGGTACGTGTCAGCGATCATAGCCAGGTAGCCCCTAATGGTGATCGGCGCCAACCGCTGGTCGGTGAAGAGCCAGAGGAAGAACTCGGCCAACTGGGGAACTGTCAGATCCGTGGGGGAGAGTCGCTTGTCGTCACACCACTCGCACAGGACTCGCCACTTTCCCTCGTAAACTCATCTGGTCGAGGGTCTGCGGGCTGCAGCGATAACTTCCACCGCTGCACTTGAGAAGCCTCTAGCGGTGAGGGCTTGCTGCACAATCGCCAGGCATGGAGGACGAGTCGCTTGAGCATCGTGCGTGGGGTGGGGAGCCACAGAGGGGGGCCCGTGGTGAGGTTCAGGTCGGTGGTCCAGCAGAATGGAGCCACCAGGAACAGGACCGCGTTGCAATCTTTGAGCTTGAGCAGGACCTTGGGGACGAGCACCGTAGGTAGGTAGGCGTACGCGACGAGGCCGTCCCAGGGGATGGAGAGAGTATCGACTGCCCAGGCTAGCGGGTCTGGAATGGGGGAGACGAAGAGAGGAAGCTGGTGATTCCACCTCGTTGCGAAGAGGTCGATCATGGGGGTCTCCCATTCGGTGCAGATCATCTGAAAGATGTTCAGCCGGAGGGTCCACTCGGTGTGGAGAAGCTGGCCATGTCGCGAGAGGGAATCGGCTAGGACGTTGAGATGGCCCGGGATGTGTCTCGCTCGGAGAGAGATGCCGCGATCTTCGCACCACCGGAGCACCTGGTAGAGGAGGATGCAGAGGGAGGGGGAGCGCATCCCGCCCTGCTTCTCGATGTAGGCGACAATCGTGGAGTTGTCTGAGAGGATGAGAAGCTCCTGGTGTCATAGACGAGACTCCCACGCAATGGGAGCTTGCCAGACCGCTTTCAGCTCTAACCAGCTGATGTGTTGGACCGTGAGATCTGGGAGCCAAACGCCGGAGGCTGTGGCGAACATCAGTAGCAGGTGTGCGCCCCAGGCAGAGAGACTCGCGTTGACGCAAAGGGACAGCTGGGGTGGGGGCGAGTAGAGGGGAACTCCCGTCATGGGGCAGCAGGAATCCGCCCAACGAAGAAGATGAGGAAGGAGCATCGGTAGCACCGGAACCAGAGACTCGAAGTCGCCCATCGAGGGTCGCCAGTGGAGAAGTAGGTGCAGCTGAAGTAGGCGGTAGTAGAGATGGCCTAGGGGAAGGAGGTCCGCCGCCGCACTCATCAGTCCCAGAAGCTGAAGCCACACTCTGGCGGAGATCGCCTTCTTTTGAGACACCTGTCGCGCAAGGTTCGCCAACTTCTGAATTCGTTGCTCCGGTAGCCTCACCTCGTGGAGATCGGTGCAAAATTCCATCCCCAGGTGGACGAAGCGGCGGGACGGCACGAGGTCGGACTTGCCCACGTTGACCAGGAAGACGAGTCTGTCGAACAGGTCCAGTAGCGCATCTCGTTCCGTCTCCAAGGAGGTCTCTGACTGCTTCCGCAAGAGGAGATGGTCCAGATAGTTCGACGTGGGGATCGAGGACGCCTGTTTGGCCATGGCGACGACGGCGTCCATGATGCGGGTGAAAACAAAACTGAGGTTGAGGCTGAAGGGCAGCGCACGAAACTGGTAGACCACTCCCCTGAAGGCGAAGCGCAGGTAACGTCTGGTGGTGGGGTGCATCCCCACGTGCAGATACGCATCCGACAGGTCTAGACTAACGGCAAAGTCCATGGGCTGCACTGCGGCTCGAAGAGCTCGGGCGGTCTCCATGCGAAAGGACAGGGCGGAGATGAACTTGTTCAGTGCGGAGAGGTTGATGACGGGGCGCCACTTGTTGCCCGGCTTGGGAACCATGAAGACGGCTCTAGAAGGTTGGGGAGTCGTGTCGTGTCACCACCTCCTTGGCGACCTTCCAAAGCAAGGCGGCAACCTCGTCGTGCAGGGCGTTGGCTCTGAGCTGGTCCGTCAGCACTGAGGTCCACAGGGGAGAGCAGCGCAGAGGGGGAGGCGACCGAAAGGAGATCCGCAGTTCTTCGGAGACGGTGGTGAGGATCCACTGGTCGTCTGGTAGC
The DNA here is from genome assembly GCA_036245525.1 of Semisulcospira habei. Classification (NCBI taxonomy): domain Eukaryota; kingdom Metazoa; phylum Mollusca; class Gastropoda; family Semisulcospiridae; genus Semisulcospira; species Semisulcospira habei. The sequence goes on from BTPG01000007.1 coordinate 58,794,878, forward strand.
AGCGACCGCCAAACATAGCTGCGGAGAGCAAGCCTCCCGCTGACAGGAGACCTGGGAGCGGTCGGCGGGGGCGGAGGAGGCAAGTAGTCAGTGGGCCCTGCCCCGCCCAGGGCGATGGGCAGGCCTGGGCCAGGCGGGGGTGAGGGCAGAATCGGGGCGCGGGCGAGGGCGACCAAAAGCCGGAGCTAGGAGGGGGCAGGTGTCTTCTAAAGAAAGAAGGGCGAGCGGCGGGTCTTGAGGTCTGCAGGGCGCGACCCATGGCCTTGCGGGCTGCCTGAAAGCGGGCAGGAGAGGAGCGACTGGGCCAGAGATCCTTGTTGGCATCATTCACTGCCTGCCAGGTAGGGCCGAAAAGGAGCTCTCGGCCGAGCGGTGCCTGTCGTAGCTGCTTCTTCAAGTCAGGTGGCAGGTCACAGGTGCGTAAAACGCATCCCGACGCAACAGGTCACAATTGGCAGCAGCAGCCATGGCGTTGACGGAGGTATGGTACGCCGTGAGGTTGCCGGAAACCTCGAGAGCCAGGATGTCTGCCAACAAAGGAGAGACCGTAGGGTTCCAAGCATCCTCGACATGACGAACAATAGCTTGCGTCACCAGGTCCAAGAACCCCGCGGAGGCAAGGGCATTCCGTACCAGGCTGGCCGTCTTATCTAGACCGGGGATGACCACACTCAGGCGAGAAGTACCCGCTAAGGACAGGGCTGGAGCATCCACTGCCGGGAGGGGGCAGGCGAAAACTTGTGAATGACCAGCGTACCACTGCTGATGAAAGGCGATATGCAAATCCGTAGGCCACCTGGCGTCGGAGAAGAATCACGCATTGTCAAAACAGCCTTGCAGCAGATGAGCTGAAAATGCGTCGCGCAGGTCCCGGAAACCAGGGGGCTGGGGAAGCGATTTAAACCTCTTGTTCAGGCGATCGGCATCCACGGAGGCGGACGCTTTCCTCTTGAGCGGGGGGTGGGGGGGGGGGGGTGGGGGGGGGGGGGGGGTGGGGGGAAAGGCGGGCAGTCCTCCAGGGGAAGACAAGCAGAGATGAGACTGCAGCGTCTCCATCCTATGGCTCAGGGAAGTCTGCTGCGACCCAGGGTCATCCAGAGAGCGCGAGCGCCTGGAGGCTTCAGAGACGTTATCACGTAGCAACGCCGAAACAGAGTCCTCTGGGGCCAGGCTGAGAGCATCTTCATCCTCTGGTCTCATGGGAGAGCGGCGGGGAATCCTCTCCACTCTTCGACTGGGAGCAGAAGTCTCGCTAGAGGCGTCCCGTTGAGTCGCCGTCGCACTGGGAGGTGGCCTAGTCACCTAAAAGCGGTGGCGCAAGGAGTGAGCCGAGGCCGAGTCCCATGAAGAAGCCTGCACCGGTGCCGCACTGCGATGCGAAGACTGGTGGACCCGCGGAGAGCGACTGCATTGGGGAGAGCGCGGTAGCCTAGAGCGGGAGAACTGCGTGGAGTGGTGTCGAGTCGGGGAAGACGAACGACTGCGCTGGCGGGGCGAGCTGCGCTGCGGCGAATGAGGTAAAGATCCAAGCTTCGAGCGAGGCGGCGAGGCACGACGACCGACGGAAGCAGCATCCACCTTGGAGGAAGGCCTAGTGTGTCAGTGGTCATCCAGGTCCCGGGCAGCAGTCCACGGGCATAGGGGCCTGTCCTTCGAGCGTGAACGTGGTCAATGCCCGGAAGTCCGTCCAGAACTTCTTTCTTGCCGCAAACTGGACAAACGGGAGGTCCGTTTGTGCGATGTATGTCGCTGAGGGCCCGCCTCGTCTCTAGCCTTCTCTGAAGAGTGGGTAGGCACTTGTCTAACATTCTCATCCGTGTGAGGACACCTAACAATTTTACTGACCTCTGCGCGGAACGGCATACGCTTGTGCTGGACTTGTCTCGAGGGTGTAGGGACCAACTGTGTTGCAGAGGTAAACTCCAAACCCCAACCGGTAGAGTCCACCAGTAAACCCAGTCCCATAAACACCACAAGTCCAGTGAACACAGGAAAACTCCGCTGCAGGTAATCCAAAACAGTATCAGTAATCCGAGAGGGATAGCACAGAGCACACTGTAAGTGAGTTCAAGTCACAAGACTGGTCACACCATAAGAAGGCAAGACGCAGAGAATAGGCACACAACCGTCCTCGGCTAGCTAAGAAACAGACTGGCGGGAAGCCGGTGGGCACATGACCGGATGGGTTATGGATGGGGGGCACTCTGGGTACTAGGTTATGATGCCCCTAGGTTGCCTCCCCTGTCATGTAGGTACACAACCAAATTTTGGGCTGAAATTATGCTAGTTAAGATGCACTTCCTATCAGTAATGTCATCGGTAATGTATTTTGAGGAAACAAATGCATGTTTACCAAATTCCAAGAAAAACTTAATCCAATCCTGAAATTTCCTAATAGTAATGCTATCGGTAAGTTTTTAAAAAAAATAATACATTTTAGAGAAAAATACATTTTCTGAAAATGTAAGCATCTTTCACACATGTCAGCCCCCTGTGACCCTTGACCTTTCTGTTCGACTAAATTAGTATGCATATGAAGGTCTTATCATCAGCTATCTTTGTACCAAATTTGGCTGAAAAATTTGCATAAATGTTGGTAATACCTACATTTTTATAAAAAATCAGCATTTTACACACATTTGCCAGCCTCTTGTGACCCTTGACCTTTTCAAGGGGTCATCCAAATTAGTATGCATAGATAGGTCTTACCATCAGTTATCTCTGTACCAAATTTGGGTGTGAAGTTGTGAATAGTATTTGAGAAAAAACATCTTTTGTCAAAATATGGCTATTTTTTACCTATTTCCTGAGCTCTCGTGACACTTGACCTTTCTGAGGGATCAACCAAATTTGTGCGCATAGAAAGGTCTACCCATCAGGTATCTCTGTAGCAAGTTTGGGTTGAAAGTTGTGAATAGTATTTGAGAAAAAACATCTTTAGTCAAAATATGGCTATTTCGACCTATTTCCTGAGCCCTTCGTGCCCCTTGACCTTTTCAAGGGGTCATCCAAATTAGTATGCATAGATAGTTCTTACCATCAGGTATCTCTGTACCAAATGTGGGTTTGAAGTTGTGAATAGTATTTGAGAAAAAAAACATCTTTTGTCAAAATATGGCTATTTTTCACCTATTTCCTGAGCTCTTGTGACCCTTGACTTTTCCAAGGATCAACCAAATTCTCTCTCTTGGCTTGACTTCGCGAACGAAGATTTTATAGGAGTTGCCCACGACGTCTGCAGGCTTGTTCGTGGCTGCGGAGGCCAATCCGAGACAGGCAGGTTCGACCGCAGTGGCTGCAGGGGAAGGTATGGCCAGGGTTCTGAGCTGCGGCATCTCTGTTTTTTCTCCTGAGCCGCTTGTCCTTAAGGCTAGCTCTGCGAGAGTCCTCAAAGGAGACAGCTGCCTTGTAAATGGTGGAGCGCCAGGTGTCACGGTCCGCAGCAAGCGAAGACCACTGGTGGTGGTCGATTTGGCAGGCACTAAGTGACTTCTTGAGACAGTCTTTGTATCTCTTCTTTGGTGCCCCTCTGTCACGGTGTCCAGTAGCAAGCTCGCCGAACAGGGTGATCTTTGGTAGGCGATGATCCTCCATCCTGGAGACATGCCCCGCCCAGCGGAGCTGTGTCCGCAGCAGCAAAGCCTCGATGCTCACAGTTTCAGCCTGTTCAAGGACCTCGACGTTGGTGACATAGTCACTCCAGTGAATGCCCAGGATGGTTCGCAGGCAGCGCTGGTGGAAGCGTTCGAGGAGTCGTAGTTGGCTGCGGTAGAGGGCCCAGGACTCGGAACCATACAGCAGGGTGGTGAGGACCACAGCTCTGTACACGCTGATCTTGGTGCCTGTTTTCAGCTGTTGATTGTGCCACACCCGCTTGAAAAGTCGCCCGAAAGCGCTGTTCGCTTTTGCCAGCCTGCTGTCAAGCTCCTTGTCCAGCTTGGCGTCCGACGTGATAATGCAGCCAAGGTAAGTAAACTGGTGCACTGACTTTAGTTCAGACTCGCCGATGGTGATGTGAGGAGGGCGGTACACTGTCTTGGGTGCCGGCTGATGGAGGACCTCTGTCTATTTAAGACTGACCTCGAGTCCAAAGAGCTGGGCAGCATCTGCGAAGCAAGACGTGATGCGCTGCAGGGCTCTCTCTGTGTGTGCAACGAGTGCAGCATCATCAGCAAAAAGCAGCTCACGAATCAGTTGGTCTAGGGTTTTCGTGTGGGCTTGCAGTCGTCTGAGGTTGAGCAGGCTGCCATCGAGACGATACCTGATGTACACTGCATCGTCATCATCGAGGTCCACTGTGGCCTGCTTCAACATCATGCTAAAAAAGATGGTGAAGAGGGTCGGTGCCAGCACGCAGCCCTGCTTTACACCGTTGAGAATAGGGAATGGTTCTGAGAGGTCATTGTTGAGTCTGACCTGGCCTTGCTGGTCCTCGTGTAGCTGGACAATCATGTTGAGGAACTTTGGGGGACAGCCAAGTCGCTCCAGGATCTGCCACATGCCTTGCCTGCTCACAGTGTCGAACGCTTTTGTTAAGTCGACAAATGTTACATACAGCCCTTTGTTCTGCTCGCGGCACTTCTCCTGTAGCTGTCTCAGCACAAAGACCATATCGGTGGTGCTCCTGTTTGCTCTGAAGCCACACTGGCCCTCTGGGAGTTGGTCTTCAGCGATGGCAGGTACCAGCCGATTCAGGAGCAGCCTTGCAAGGATTTTCCCAGCAATGGACAGCAGGGTAATTCCCCGATAGTTGGAACAGTCAGACTTCTCGCCTTTGTTCTTGTACAGGGTGATAACGACTGCATCACGGAGATCTTTTGGTAGTGTTCCTTCCTCCCAGCAGCAGAGAAAGAGGTCATGGAGCTTGTTGTGCAGTGCTGTGCCTCCATGTTTCCAGATCTCTGGCGGTATTCCATCAATGCCTGCTGCTTTGCCACTCTTGAGCTGGTGGATGGCTGTGAGGGTCTCTTCAGCGGTGGGCGGTTCGTCCAATTCAACCTTTACTGGGAGGTGTGGGATTTGTAGGACGACTGCTTCTTGAACAGTGCGCTCAGCGCTGAAGAGGCTCTGAAAGTATTCCGACCAGCGGTTCAAGATGGAGGTATTATCTGTGAGGAGTGCCTGGCCGTTCGCGCTTCGCAGGGGACTTTGTACCAGGTGCCTGGGGCCATACACTGCTTTCAGTGCTTCGTAGAAACCCCTGTAGTCACCATTGTCAGCGCAAAGCTGGGTCCTCTGTGCAAGTCTGGTCCACCACTCATTCTGGAGATCTCTGAGCTTGCGCTGGAGACTGCTGCAGACGAGGCGGAAGGCAGACTTCTTCACAGGGCAGGAAGGCTGGGCTAGGTGAGCCTGATGGGCGGCTCTTTTTTTTGCTAGGTGTTCCTGGATCTCTACATCGTTTTCGTCAAACCAGTCTTTGTTCTTCTTTCTGGCGAAACCCAAGACTTCTGCAGAGGATTTTGCAATAGCAGTTTTTAGTTGTTCCCAAAGTGTTTCAGGGGAGGAGTCTACTGGGTCTGCTGTGTCTTTGAGCCTGCGCTGTAAATCTGTCTGAAAGGCAGCTTTCACATCGTCACGCTGAAGTCTGGCAACATCAAGCTTTTTCTTGGGGGGCCCCCATTTCTTGGGTTTTGGCTTGAAGTGGAGCCTGAGTTTGCAGCGGACAAGGCGGTGGTCAGTGTGGCACTCTGCGCTGGGCATCACTCTGGTGAGGAGGACGTCACTGCGGTCCCTCTGCCGCACTAGGACATAATCGATAAGGTGCCAGTGTTTGGAGCGAGGATGCATCCAGGTGGTCTTTCGACTGTCCTTTTGCTGAAAAGTAGTGTTGGTGATGACCAGTTGCTGCTCCGCACAGAACTCCAACAGTAGGCGGCCATTGTCATTGCAGTTTCCCACGCCATGCTTGCCGAGGACTCCTTTCCAGGCTTCAGAGTCCTGGCCCACTCTGGCGTTGAAGTCGCCAAGGATGATGACTTTGTCATCTGCTGGGGTACTCTGTAGGAGGCTGCGCAGGTCAGTGTAAAACTTGTCCTTTTCAGCAGGCTCTGCCAGGAGGGTTGGGGAGTACACACTGAGAAGGGTGACGTGTTGCTGATGTCTCAGTGGGAGGCGCATGGACATGATGCGGTCTGAGTGGCCCGTTGGTAGGTTTTCCAGCTTAGTCGCAATGGATGTCTTGACCATGAAACCCACGCCTGAGAGCCGTCTTTCTGATGCAGGCCTGCCTGACCAGTAGAGGGTGTACCCAGCACCAAGTTCTTGGAGGCTGCCTTCGTCCGGAAGGCGTACTTCGCTGAGTGCGGCGATGTCGATGTTTAACCTCCGCAATTCATGGGCAATGAGGGCGGAGCGACGTTCAGGGCGTCCGCTGTCTGCTTTGTCGAGCATGGTTCGGACGTTCCAGCATGCTACGTTGAGTCCGGTCGTGGTCGTCATGAGAGTAGATCCGTTATTCTTTCTTGTTTTTTGACCGCAGGAGAAGATGCCCGTTGACCGCGGCTAGCCAACTGGGGTTGCGAGGGGACGAGCTTTGGTTAGGCCACCTTTTCTAGGCCCCTCTCCGTATGGAGCAAGCAGTGCTGTCCCTAGAGAAGGCTGCTTGGTCGTTCAGGGTGTGCCGAGTGATGTTGTCATCCCCAGGTCAACATCAGGCGACCAATATCCTGAACCGCCTGCATGCAGGTTTGAGACTGCGGCTTCCAGTGACATCTTTCACCTGCCGTTTCGCCCCTCGCTACAGGACTTGGAATGGTCAGTGTCATGGTCCGTGGACGTTTCCTAAAGCCTGCGCGGTGGAGCTTTTTGGTGGAGTGCAGTGTGCGCAGTACTGGCCCCACCCTTTAAACCCTTGGTTCTTCTGCCATGGCCTAGCAAGCTGGGACGATGGCATCGAGGTCCTCGGGTCGTAGGTTTTATATCAGACTGTCCTTGTCCTAGTCTCTGGTTCAAAAGCCTTCCCCGGAGACATGGGGGCTTTGATGTCAGGGGTTTCCTCCCTTAGCCTTTCCGCAGCCAAGCGGCCAGGCCTGCAAGGCAGCAGGCGACTCGTGGAGGGCGGGGTCATCTATGTCCCGTGCAGATGTGAACATCTGCCCACTGCCCAATCAACCAAATTAGTATGCATATAAAGGTCTTACCATCAGGTATCTTTGTACCAAGTTTGGGTTTGAAGTTGTGAATAGTATTTGAGAAAAAATAAATTATGTCAAAATATAGCTACTTCTGACATATTTTCTGATTCCCTGTGACCTTGACCTTTGTGAGAGGTCACTCAAACTGGTACGTTTAGAAGGGTCTTGCCACAAAGTATCCTTGGGCCAAGTTTGAAGTGTGTGACTTGAATAGTGTCCGAGAAAATTCATTTTTCTCCAAAAGGTATTTTTTAAAAAAATACTTACCGATGACATGACTAACAGGAAGTGTCTACTTACTCACACAATTTTAGCCTAGGAACCTGTTGTGCCCCTGCACAACCTGGGAGGCACTCGGGGAACCCCCAGAGGGGCCGAGAGTTGTCTCCCGTGCCTGCCCATCCGGTTCCGAGTCATACGACGATTCCTCAGTCAGCATACTTAGCTCACCAGCGGCAAGCGGGGCATGTGGAAGGGTCCTCCGAGTCATGTCATCGGTAAGTATTTTTCGAAAAAATACCTTTTAGAGAAAAATGAATTTATTTCTTCAAAAACATTACCGATGACATGACTAACAGGAAGAATAGTGAGAAGGAGGAGGGTGCCGCCACCCCAACCACCCCCACAGGGCCAATGCAGAGCCATCCTCCCTGTCGCACACTCCCGACAATTTTAGCTAAGTGCATACCTACGGCGCCTGAAGCACCGGGAGGGAGTGTTGCGCCGCCGTGATGTCCCCCACCAGAGCGAGGTTGTCTTGCTGGCCTGCCAGATCCCATAGGTAGAAGCCACGATGTCCTTGACAGCGCAGTTCCAGTCAAATGCGAGACTCGTGGCCATGGCTCTTTGTGTGCTCGTATTTTGAGCCTCTTCGCTCCCTGTGGGGAGAGGTCCTGGTAGGCGGACCTAATGACCCAGCGTAGCCAGGAAGATATCGTCTGGGTTGTAATGTAATTTCTGCCGGGCTTTAGAGGCAGGAAGAGGCGTGAGTGTCCTCTTCGGACAGCTTTGGTTCGGCGTAGGTAAACGCGTAGGGCGCGCACGGGATCTTGTTGCCTGGTCTCCCGGGGAAAGTTCCTCCCATGCAGCGGCTGTAGGGTGATCACCTGTGGCGCGGTCAACGGAGACCTGGTCTTGACAAGGAAAGCAGGGTCCGTGAGAAGCTGCACGGAGCCATCCGCACGAAACTGTAGGCAGGCAGGGTGCGCTGACAGCGCGTGTAGCTCACTGACTCGGGCCGCAGTGGCAAGAGCCAACAGGAAGCAAGTCTTACGAGTCACGTCCGCGAAGCCGGCCAACAGCAGCGGTTCAAATCTGGCATAGTTTAGCCACGTCAGTACCCAGGGGAGATCCCAGCGAGGAATGAGTGAGCGGGGCACTGGACGCTGCAGGCCAAAGTGAGTCATAAGGTCGGCGATGTCTTTACAGGCGCCGGGGTCCGGACGGCCGAGGTGCCGGTAGGTGTCAGCAATCATGGACAGGTACTCCCTGATGGTGATAGGGGCCAAACCTTGGTCTCCGAAGAGCCAGAGGAAAAAGTCCGTGCGCTGGGGATTTGTCAAATCAGTGGGGGAGAGGCGTTGGTCCTCGCACCAGGAGCATAGCACTCGCCACTTTCCCTTGTAGATGCGCCGCGTCGAGGGTCTGTGGGCTGAAGAGATTGCTTCCACTGCTGCACTCGAGAAGCCTCTAGCAGTGAGGGCGTGCCGCACAATCTCCAGGCATGAAGAAGGCGACGCTCCGGGCATGGGTGGAACAGTGATTGCCGAGGCTGCTTGAGCATCGTCCCCGGCGTGGGTAGCTACAGGGGGAGGGGGGGGGGGGGTCCCGTGGCGAGGCTGAGGAGGTCGGTGGTCCAAGACCGTTCCAGGAGAACGGGGCGACCAGCAAAACATTGCATCCACAAAACTTGAGGAGGACTTTGGGGATGAGGACTGTCGGGGGGGTAAGCGTAAGCTATAAGTCCGTCCCAGGGGATGGAGAGTGCGTCGACTGCCCAGGCCAGGGGGTCCGGGATCGGGGAGACAAAGAGGGGAAGCTGGTGGTTCCACCTCGTGGCGAACAAGTCGATCAAAGGGGTCTCCCAGTGCGCACAGATCATCTGGAAGATGTCTCGGCAAAGAGTCCACTCCGTGTGTAGCAGCTGGCCGCAACAAGAGAGAGAGTCGGCCCAGACGTTCAGGTGACCAGGAATGTGACGCGGCCGAAGGGAAATGCCGCAGTCCTGGCACCAGAGCATCAGACGGTAGAGGAGCATGCACAGGTCGGGGGAGCGAGTACCGCCTTGCTTCTGGATGTACGCCACCACTGTCGCGTCGTCGGAGAGTACCAACAGTTCCTGCTGACCAAGTCTTGTCTCCCAAGCGATGAGGGCTTGCCAAACTGCCTGCTTCTCCAACCAGTTGATATGCCTGACAGTCAGCTCTGGGGGCCAGGAACCAGACGTCGAGCTGAAGTCCGGTAGCAGGTGGGCACCCCACCCGGAGAGACTTGCGTCGACACACAGGGATAGCTGGGATGGAGGAGACGCCAGGGGGACTCCGGAAGCCAGCCACGCTGGATCCATCCAACGCTGCAGGTGGGGGCGAAGCATCGGAGTGACCGGTACCAGGGCTGTCAAGTCGGCTGAGGACGGGCGCCAGAGAAGCAGGAGGTGCAGCTGCATTGGCCGGGAGTAGAGATGATTGAGTGGGAGGAGCTCCGCGGCCGCATTCATCACTCCGAGGAGCTGAAGCCAGACCCTGGCGGGGGCTGTGTCCAGCTGGTTTAAGTCGCTGGCCAAGGAGGCTAACTTCTGAATCCGCTGCTCTGGCAAACACACCCTGTTGAGGTCGGTAGCTAACTCCATGCCGAGGTGAACGAACCGGCGAGAGGGTGTGAGATCCGACTTGCCCACGTTGATCAGAAACCCCAACTGAGCCAAAAGCCGCATCAGCGCGTCCCTGTCCGCTGTTAGGACGGCCACTGATTGGTTGCGTAAGAGGAGGTCGTCGAGGTAGTTGGATGTTGGACTGGACGACGACTGCCGGGCCTTAACCACCACTGCGTCCATGAGGCGAGTAAACACCCAAGGGCTGAGGTTGAGACCGAACGTCAGGGCCCGGAACTGGTAGACCACCCCGTCACAGGCGATGCGGAGGTACCTCCTCGAGGCGGGGTGAATGGGGATGTGCAGGTACGCGTCTGATAGATCCAGGCTCACCACGAAGTCCAAAGGCTGGACGGAGGCTCTGAGGGCTCTGGCAGTCTCCATGCAGAAGGAAAGTGCCGTGATAAAGGCGTTCAGCGCCGAGATGTCGATGACTGGGCGCCACTTGCCGCCTGGTTTGGGCACCAGAAAGAGGTGGCTGTAGAAGGCTGGAGAGTCAACCACCTCTGTGGCGGCCTTCTGCAGGAGAGCAGTGACTTCTCTGCATAGAGCGCTGGCCTTCAGGGCGTCGGAGGGCACAGAGGTCCACCCTGGGGAGCGACGAAGCGGAGGCGGAGAGCGGAAGGATATCTGAAGGCCGTCGGAGACGGTGGTCCGAATCCAGGGGTCGTCTGGGAACAGCGAGTGCCACACTTCGCTGAACTGGGCAAGCCTCCCGCCGACTGGAGACCCCAGGACGGTGGGCGGGGGCGGAGGGGTGCAAGAGCCAGGCGGCCCGCCCGCACCCTGGCGACGGGCAGGACGGGGTCGCGTCGGGGCAAAGGAGTTAACTTGGCCGAAGGCGGGGCAGCGGCGGAGGATGCCTGGAGGCACGGGGCCAGAGGATGCAGAGGGTCTGGAGATCCGTAGGGCGCGACCCTGAGCCTTGCGGGCCGGACGAAAGCGAGGGGGAGCAGTCTTGCCAGGCCACTGATCTGCATTCGCCATCTTCACCGAGTTTCAGGTGTCACTGAAGAGGAGGAGTCCACCCAGGGGGGCACGGCAAAGCTGGTTACACAGGTCCGGAGACATACCCCGACAGGCCAGCAGAATGGCATCCCGCCGCATGAGGTCACAATTGGAGGAGGCCGCCATGGCATTGACGGACGAGTGATAGGCTGCCCAGCTGGCCACTTCCGTGAGAGCGAGGAGATCTCCTAGGAGGGGAGTCAAGGAGGGATGCCAGGCGTCCTCGATCCGGCGAACGAAGGCTTGGGTGAGCAGCTCAAGGAAGCCCGAGCAGGCAAGGGTGTTCAAACGAGCGTAGCAGTACTATCCAAACCCCGGGGAATCGCACGCTTTAGGAGGGTGAGGCCGCCCGCCTGAAGGATGGCCGCCAGGTCCACTCTGGGAAGGGGGCAGACGAAGGCCTGGGAGTGTCCAGAATACCATCCCTGACGAAAGGCGATGTTGAGGCCGGGGGGGGGGGGGGGGGGGGGGGGGGCACCTAGGGTCGGAGAAGAAATCGGTCTCCTGAGGGGTGGCGAGCAGATGCGCGGAGAAGGCGTCCCGCATGTCGCGAAATCTGGGAGGTTGAGGGAGCGACTTGAACTCCTTGGTCTGCCTGCCAGCGTCTACGAAGGCGGAGACCTTCCACTTGAGCGGGGGGGACGGGGGGCAAGCGTCCACTGGGAGGGCGGCCGAGATGAGGCGGGCCGCCTCATTTAGGGTAAGTACGGTGTCCGAACGAGAGGTCGCAGCCAGCGGCAAAGGGTCCGAGATGTCCGAAACGGTCGAGCGAGAAGCGGTGGAACGGCCAGGAGCGCCCAGCAGCGCGGAGACGGAGTCCTCAGCGAGAAGACTCAGGGCCTCGTCATCCTGGGGGGGAGGGGGGCGGCGGGGATGAGGGATGCTAGAGGAAGACAAAACACGCCGAGAGGCCGAACGGGGGCTGCGGCGAGAACCGGGCGGAGATCGGGTGGAGTCCCGCCGGGAGGTGCGAGGGGAGCGGCTGCGAAGATGGGAGGGACGTCCATGATCCCGACGATGAGGGCTCCTGCCCGAGCGGCGGCGAGGGGAGGCAGAAGGGCGACGCGAGGAGCGCAGCAGGGAGGCACGGAGCATGCGCGAGGATGGTTGCGCAGCTGACTGGGCCGAGCGAGGGGGGGGGGGGGGGGGGGGCTGCTGGTCGTCCAGTGCATGCGGCGGTCCTTCCAACAAGCGTCCACCATAGAGCGGGAATGCCAGGAGTAGGAGGAAGCTTGAGATGGCTCCAAAGGGTCCGAGGTCCTCGGGTGCGTGGCACTTCGTCTCTGAGAGCCAGGCTCAGTGAGGCAGGCTCCCTGCTGGCATATGGACTCCCTGGAAGAGCCAGCAAGCATGAGAGACGAGCGAGAACTGATAGCGGACAAGGGGCAGCGCAAGATGTGTCCCCGTAGGCCGGGCTCTGTGAGTCCGCACATTGACTTCAGTTCTCCGAGCAGTGCTGGGTGCACGCGTTCGGCGCGGCGTCCGTTCCACAGGGTCGGCACGGTCGCGTTTGGTCACTGCTCCTGGCACAGTGGGGGGCGCCTGGACGGGAGGGTCACTCACAGGGGACGGCCGGTCCTGCCTGTAGAAGCTCCATAACTGAGACCACCTCAGTTCAGGCCAGGCGGAGCAGATGTCACAGGCATGGTCCGAGGCGCAGCCAAAGCAGGGAAGGCAGACCTTGTGGTTGTCCGTTGGCCACTGGAAATCGCCGCATAGTGTGCAGGTCCGCACCTGGCAACTGCAACACAATACACATGCAAGCGTACGAGCGAGAGCACGTGGCTCTGCCCATCTAAGGCGAACATTCGAGGCCAAGGTGACAATAGCAAACCTACGTAAATGGGGTTAGGCCCCACAACGCCCACCCTAACGTGCGAAGGCATGGGCGCGAGGGGCCCCGCCAAGCTAAGCATAGCCTACGATGCCAAAGAAACAAAGCACAACGCAGTAAGCGCCCAGCCACACCACACTCGAACCGCCAGCGAAGAGCACGGGCGCTGGCCCCAGGGGCCTCGCCAAGCTAAGACGAAGTGCGGTGCAATGGTAGTCAAATATGACACGTGAAGCCGAGGGCTCCCACGAACCGGCGTCCTGCCCGGTGGCCGGCCGAAGGCTTGAAGCTACCTTACCTCTCCGCAGCAGCGGGAACGGGGGAAGGCACCTCCATACCACCGTCAGCGTGGGAAGGCGGGAAGAAGTGTCGAGAAGCTACAGCCGGGCAACAGAGCAACAGAAGCTCCCTTGGAAGCGAAGCACAAGGCAAGAGGGCACCGCAGGGGAAGCAGGCCCAACAACAGTCCAGGACGGGTTCCAAACTGGTTGTGTGAAGGCAAGTCCGGAGGCTAAGCAAACACATCTGAACGGTGCGAGCTAAGTAGACTGACTGAGGAATCATCGTATGACTCGGAACCGGATGGGCAGGCACGGGAGACAACTCTCGGCCCCTCTGGGGGTTCCCCGAGTGCCTCCTGAGTAGTGCAGGGGCACAATGGGTTCCTAGGCTAAAATTGTGTAAGTAGACACTTCCTGTTAGCCATGTCATTGGTAATGTTTTTGAAAAAATAAATGCCAACGTTAAAGTTTACCACGGACGATGGACGGATAACCACTGGCCCAAAACACAGACTCACTTTTGCTTCGCACGTGAGCCCAAAAATCTTTCTGAGCTCACCAACTCGTGCATCTAAAATGTTAATCCCATCTTAATGATCGAGAAGAAGAAAGTTCGCCACTGACCTGTTTTTTGGCGATGGAGTCGAATCCTGTGATCTTGTTTCCTTTAGTGTCCACCAGTGTCCCATATGGCTCCACAGTAATCACCTCATAAAATCGCTTGGGCAAGGGTAGCAACTGACGCAGTCTGTCTGTCGCATCTGTATGTTTGTCACCTAGCTCTTTCTGTAATCAACACAATACATACTGCTTAATGCAACAAATACTTCACAAAGGATACATTTATTTGTAAAATAACATTATTCTCCAGAGGAAAGAAAACTATTTCAAGATGAGCAATGGTTCTATCAGACTTAACATTTGTTTGGGGAACCAACTGATCGATTGGTTGACCAAGGCCTCAAAAAGCTATAAAGCAACGTATCTAGAAGTTGCTCACTGTGAATGAGTTAATGAATACATTTATCAATTAACCCCTTCCCTGCCAACGCACGTACATTTTGTTTCTGAAATCTGGGTGCACTGAACGACCAAAAGCTACAACCGTCCCAAGAACATGGACACAAAGTGCTCTCAGCAAGAGGCATAGTTCCTTATGAGCCCCCACAGTAGCGGGGGCTCATGAGGATCTATGCCTCTTGCAGTTGGATCATGTTCACTTTTTTCTTGGCAGTGAAGGGGTTAAGCAATCTTCTCTTTTCCCCCCAGCTTTATCTCATACCTTAAGCTTCTTGATGAGGTTGTGGTAGACTTTCTTGTTCTCCTCCAGTTTCTCCTGGCCGTCACTGATCAGTGTCCCGTGAACCAACACGGACAGCATGTCAATAACCGTGTAGAACAGCTCACTGCAAATAATATTTCATGTCTCACTTACGTCTGACCTGTGAAGGCAAAAGACAGCAAAACCATTTTGTGAAAAGCGAGATCGTCACTGTAAAACAATGAAAACCTTACTGTGCACAAAAATGGACTTTCTCCCCCTTCTCAGGGCAGATCTATTCATTTACCTGTGTACTGTTCTGTGATTTTGGATAGAGAGGTGAGATCCAATGTCACAGACCAGCACACACACACATGTAATTTGTATTCCGAGTTGCGAGTGCGTGCTTAGAGTTATAATTATTGTAAGATAAGTGCATTATAAATACCCTAATTATTATTCCTTCATTCATTTATGCAAATATTCATTAAATGATCCGATTTAAACGAACCACTGTGCAACACGTCCGCAAGACTACGCTGTATAGCCATGCAGTACCCTTGAGCCACCGTGAACCCTGAATTCTCCACCGATCGCCCTTTGAATGGTGTACTATGACCGCCTTACGGTACCCTTGAGCCACTGTGAACCCTAAATTTGAAACTTACTTCCCTTCGCCCCAGTCATGAACGTTAGACCTGAACACTTCGGGCAAATGATTCACAATATATCAAAACCAAAGGCACAATGTACTGACACTGATGGTTAGAGAATGGTGCCTGATTAGTTTGGCACTCACGTCTACAGACGATGACATAATCAGACTTGACTCACCACAGACGTCCAAAATTTGTTAGAAGTGAACTATAACTGTTGGGTGTAAAACATGGCTGTTGAAATATTGCAAAATGATCAACTGACCTGCATACCATAGGTGCTTAGTTCTGGGCTGCTAGCAAGAGGCATAGATTCTCATGAGCCCTTGCAACTTACAGGGGATCATGAGGATCTATGTCTCTTGCAAATCAAATTTGTCATGCCAACTGAAGCATACCCATTATTGTCAACTGAGCTAGTGGAGTTTTGACTGTCATGCAAGAAGCGCAGATCCTCATGAGCCCCTTTCAAGGTCTGTGTCCCTTGCGGACAGACCCTCCTCCGTGTCTCACCTGTTGGTCTGACAGTCGACCACCTCGTGGGAGATGAGCAGTAGAAGCAGCATGGCCCAGTCGCTCGTGTTGGTGTTGGATCGCTGAATTGTGTCAAACATCGCTCCCACCTGATAACACAATTCATTTTGTTGAACGCATTCAGCCCCTACACATTACAGCAGGAGGTGGATCGACCATGATCATTCAAGGGTAGTGCCAGATTAGCTGTTTGGCACCTGTCAGCGCCAAGCTAATCTGGCACTACCCTTGAATGATCATGGTCGGTCCATCTCCTGCAGGTGATACATAGTCATAAAGTGACACCTCCTTGAAAATGCATTCTTGAGGCTAAATGGGTTAAATAACTTTTCAAATAAAAAAACTAGGGATGATGAATTTCAGCCTTGCACCACCCCACTTTTCTTTACTTCTAACCCCAGGACTGACTGCACAAACAATGGCTTTTTTCGTTTTTTTGTTATTTTGGGTGTGTGCCTGTGTGTGTGTGCCTGTGTGTGTGTGTGTGCCTCTGTGTGTGTGTGTATGCCTCTGTGTGTGTGTGTGTGTGTACCTGAACATGCTGCCAGCATGGAATGGATGGACGTTACAAGTGGACATCATCATGTTCACTGTTTGTGTTGAGTGCATGAATCAACGCGCACATGAGTGTGTGATTTGGTTCAGCAGGTGGAGGCACTACTTTGAAAAATGCGATAAAGTCCATATAATGCATTGTATTATCATTATTAGACAATAAAGCAATAAAGTGTTGTTACAGTTGTAAATGATCTCACTCACCAGTGACAGTCTCAGCTGTAACGCTTCGTGCAGATGCTGTCGGATTTTGCTCTCATCTGGGGTCTTCTCCTGTTAGTAAATACGTGACAGTTACATTTAGCATACCGCAGCAGGACAAAGACACCCAACAAGCTTGTACAGCAGAACCTGTTTTGAGTGACCTGTCATTAAAGACCATCATTTAGGTGGTCTTTAATGACAGGCGACACTTGTTGATCTTTAAGATCTGGTTCGATAGAGCACCTGTATTTTAAGAACAAATTTTTCTTGCAAAATAGCGTACATGTGCTGAGGGACTGTCTGACCTGTAATCAAGATTCAAGTGGTTTTTAAATCTGTCACATTTATTGGCATATGGACTTATACACAGCCCTCTTTCAGTCCTTCCCTGTTGGACACTATTATGATATAAAAATAACATCATTTTCTAATTCCATCATATAACCTGAGTGTACTAAGAATGTATACCAACCAGAATTTCTTTGGTGTTGTTGATGAATTTCTCCAGCTGAGACATAAGGGAGTTGAGCAGACCCTCTCGCTGTTCGTCCTGACCTTTCAGGCACGTCTGGACCAGCGACAAAAACGGCTGGTGTCCCAACAGCGACTTGCTGGAAAACAATAACAAGATTATGATTCTAAAGACAAACCCACTTGTGCATGCATCCACCAGTACTGTTCACACTAGCGCTTAGACAAAAACTTCTCTTATTTGAGTGACTGATAGTGGAACAGAGAATAGAAAACATGCGTGTTTAGGGTGACACAGAATAAAATAGGAGGGATCAGAAGACAACCGCTATAAGCCCTTCAGGAGCTCATGAGAATCTATGCCTCTTGCAAAGGGATGAGGCAGGATGATGGACTACGTGACCTCACCCACCATTTTGTGGGGAATCAATATATGAAAGAATGAGGCAGAGGCATACCTCTGCGGCTGCAGGGGCCCGTGAGAACCTATGCTATTTGGAGATGGCAGAGGTTTTACAACTGCACTTCATGCTGTGATCTATCTCCTGTTCACTCTTGAAGAGAACACACAGGAATTAATTTCTAATCGCAACAGGCACAGGCATATGCTTCTTCCAAATGGAACGGGCTTCTTGATCACACTTACCTTTTCATGTTGCGATCTTTCTCCTGTTTGCTCTTGGCCGACACAAAGAGGTTGTTGCCGCTCTCCAAAACCTGCCCAGCAAGCTTCAGCACCCTGCCCTGGATGGAGCTGGGCAGACGGGAGATGAGGGGTGCCACTAGCCACACAATGTCCTGGTCCGAGCTCACTCTGAAAGCAACACAACAGAGATTAGAGGATGGTTCTAGAGTGAACTATGAGAATATTGCCAATATAAACATTAAAAAAAAAAATTCTGAAAACATCCAAATAGACTTGGGGGAGAAGAGACAATTGTTTGAAAGTGATTTATTAAATTTTTAAGAGGCATGTATTTGTGGGAGAACTGTCAGCAAAAAACTTTGATTCTGACAATAGTCAGACACCATCAGCTCATTGAACCCCCTTTTGCATGCAGCCACCATTACTGTTTACAGTAGCAGTATGCAGAGTAGGATTAATAATTAAGGGTATTTCATTACAATCCCCATAGGAGTGGGCTTGAAATGCCACACGAACACAACTAGACTAAACCAAGTGAAACATAAATTAGGAAACATAAAGGAGAGGAAGGAAGTGTGTTCGTCTTAAATGGCGTAAATCCGTGTCTGTTACGTGAGTGTGCGTGTTGGGTTTCAGTTCGCGGCACTTTGAGTCGATTTGCCCAAAAATTGAGAAAAAGCGCCTATATAATAACGGTATTATTATTATTATTATAAGTGTGCTTGGTGAAAACAAATGGAACCTGAAAAGAAGCATCAATGCCACCAAGATCGTGTTATACAGATGATACAGTATGGTGAAAACAAAAACAAACAAACAAAGGAGACAAACTGGCGCAGAAACCTTTAACCCGTACAGTGCTAGCTGATGCAAACTGTTTCTGCAATCTTTGTTAACCCTTCCAGCCCCAAGGTCCCCTTTCTCAAATTTTGGGGGTGTTGCCTAACGACTATGTACCAGTTGCAGGAGATGGCTTGACCATGATAATTCAAGGGTAGTGCCAGATTAGCTTGGCGCCTTAAGGCACCAAGCTAATCTGGCACTACCCTTGAATTATCATGGTCAAGCCATCTCCTGCTGTACAGATCCGGGGCTAATTCAACACCAAAACAAGAAAGGCAAAGCCATTATGGCTCACGTGCATGACCGATTTACATATGTGTGACCTTTGTGACGAGGGCTGGCTACTGCAGCAGCAAAATCCATTTTACACACATTTGCCAGCTTCTTGTGACCCTTGACCTTCCAAGGGGTCATCCAAATTAGTATGCATAGATAGGTCTTACCATCAGGCATCTCTGTACCAAATTTGGGTTTTAAGTTGTGAATAGTATTTGAGAAAAAACATCTTTTGTCAAAATATGGCTATTTTAGACCTATTTCCTGAGCTCTTGTGACAATTGACCTTTCTGAGGGATCAACCAAATTAGTACGTATAGTGTGCATAGAAAGGTCTTCCCATCTGGTATCTCTGTAGCAAGTTTGGGTTTAAAGTTGTGAATAGTATTTGAGAATTTTTGTGTGTGGCGAAAACATGGCAATTTTGGACCTATTTCCTGAGCCCTTGTGACCCTTGACCTTTCTGAGGGGTCATCCAAATTAGTATGCATAGATAGGTCTTACCATCAGTTATCGCTGTACCAAGTTTGCGTTTGAAGTTGTGAATAGTATTTGAGAAAAAACATCTTTTGTCAAAATATGGATATTTTTCACCTATTTCCTGAGCCCTTGTGACCCTTGACCTTTCCAAGGGATCAACCAAATTAGTACGTTTAGACAGGTCTTAGTTTGGGTTTGAAATTGTGAATAGTATTTGAGAAAAAATAATTTATGTCAAAATATAGCTATTTTTTACATATTTTCCGATCCGCTGTGACCTTGACCTTTGTGAGAGGTCACTCAAATTGGTATGTTTAGAAAGGTCTTACCACAAAGTATCCTTGGGCCAAGTTTGAAGAATGTGGCTTGAATAGTCTCCGAGAAAATCTCAACATTAAAGTTTACCGCGGACGGACGATGGACGGACGACCAGTAGCCCAAAACATAGACTCACTTTTGCTTTGCACATGAGCCCAAAAACCTGGAGTCCCAGGAATATGGATTCAAAGTGGCGTCAGCAAGAGGCATAGATCCTCATGAGCCCCCGCAACTGCGGGGTCTCATGAGGCTCTATACCTTTTGCAGTTGGGTGGTGTTCAATTTTCTCTAATTACACATAAGAAAGACCCACTTGGTTTCCTCCTGTGGAGAACTGCCCCCAGCCAGCTTGATCTCTGTCTGCTGGTGGAAAAGATCAATCGTTCCTCGTGCAATGTAGTCCAGAATACTGTTTGTCTCCTGAAAGAACAAGCACAGCTTTCAATTTTAAAACATGCGACTTTGTACCAGCAAAACATAAAATGTCAATATGTAAATATACAAAACAGATTATATAATGTCAAAATAAATATAAAAATAATAACAATGTCATAAGAAATGCCGAGTTTACTGACCATTATACTGAAAACTACTTCCTTTTAAATAATAATAAAAAAAATTATAAGCAAAATTTATCATAAATCTCAAAGTGCTCTTACAAATAATGACAGAAACATTAATTTTTCTCTAAAATATATTTTTTCGAAAAATACTTACCGATGGTATTACTGATAGGAAGATACGCTAGCTAACCTGATTTCAGCCCAAGTCCGTTGTATGAATAAGCACAAACGGGGAGGCGACTCCGGGGAGCCTGTTTATCAAACGCAACCCCGGGTGGCCTCCCCTCCCTTCCCATCAGGCCCTATGGGCTGACCCACCAGTTTCACGCTTAGCTGCCTTCCGGTCGGTTGCACCGGTTTGCCATTGTGATTATTTGTGCGGTGTACGCTGATCTTCACATGCACAATAAAATTATTGATGACGACCTTTTCTTAACCCATTATAACCCTGAGGTTCAAATTTCAAAATTTAGATTCCCATAAAGGCTATATTACAATTCAGGAATTAGATCAACCGTATTAGTTTAAGTGCCAGCATAGTTTGGCACCTCTGGGCGCCAAGATACTCAGGCACTACCCTTAAACTGTCATAGTCAAATTTATTTCATGCAAAAGTATTTTAGGAAGGTAGGGTAAAAAAAAACAAAAAAAAAAAAAAAAACAAACAAAAAAACCCCCCAAAAAATAAACAATAAAAATGAAAATATAATTAAAATAAAAATAAAATCAAAAGTAAAAAATTTCACAAAAGAAAGATACTAACAGCTTGACAATGAAATGTCCTCTATTACGTATACAAATGATAAATTTACCATCAGAAAACAAAATAACACACAAAAGATACTCACAGACTGAGTGCTGACTTGTTTGAGAAGAAGCTGCAACTCTAGCCATGACACACGCAGGGACCACTGGTCAAGGTGCTGTGAACGCAAAAAGTAAACATTTTACCACCCGATCACATTTAACCCATCAGCCATTATACTCTACAGCAAGACATGGATCTAGCAGGATAGTTCAAGGGTGGTGCCAGAATAGCTTGGCACCCATAGGCGCCAAGCTATTCTGGCACCACCCTTGAACTGTTGACGCGAGATCTGTCTCCAGAAGTGTAATACAGTCTTCAGAAGGCAACTTCAAAATTTGAGGATTTCGGTCCTGGAGCAGAATGTGTTAACCCATTCCGCCATTACACACTGCGTTAGGAGAAAGAATGACCATGACTAATCAAGGATGATGACGGAATAGCTTGGTGCCTCCCGGCACGATGCTATTCTGGCACCACTCTTGAACCATCATGGTCAACCCTAGAGGCACCAAGCTATTCTGTAACCACCCATAAACTATCACGGTCGATGGACCTCTGCCAGTACACTCGGCTCGGGTGGCACATAAGACTATATAACCACTGGAGTGGACAGGGAGTGGTTTGCCACACTCCCGCTGAAGTGTGCCAGATCTGAATGGATCAAAGTCACAGACACTGTTCTCACTAAATTCAATGCATGCATGAGCTTTTTGCATAATTTGACATGCTGGTGATTACAGATGACCTCTGTGAAAGCTATCACAATTACATTTCTTTAACACATTCTGCCCCAGAACCAAAATCCCCAAATTTTGAAGTTGCTTTCTGAAGGACTGTGTCACTATTCTACAGACAGATTGAGCATGATAATTCAAGGGTGGTGCCAGAATAGCTTGGCGCCTAAAGGCACCAAGCTATTCTGGCACCACCCTTGAACTGTCATGCTCGATCCATGTCTTGCTGTGGTGTGTCTGGCCTGAATGGGTTAAACTTATAACGGAACTGAACGTCTGAGTGCTAGGAAAGACAGGAAATCAGAAAGACTAACCTGTAGAACGCGGCTGATAAGCTGCTTGTAGTCGGAGTCCGCCTGGTCCAGCAGTCCGGTCAGGCTCTCGGAATGGCAGATGGTGTGAAGCAACTGTTGAGCCTGTGCAGCATGGCAAGAAAGTCATATATTAGGCTCTCTACAGCCAACAGAACTTCAACATTATTCAAATGCAGAATACAGAATGAGTCCCCAACAGTTGCAGGGTCTGATGAGGATCTGTGCCTCTTCCAGGCAACACTTTGAATCTATTTTCCTGGGATGGCTGGATCTCTTTGGCGATGAATTCACAAATATTTTAGAAATACAACCTGTGTCCACTGGCAGTGAAGGGGTTAATCCTATTTCATTTTAACTCTTTGGCTTCAGTAGTACAGCACCCATCAAGCACACAGGGGAGGGTGGGGGGGGGGGGATGCAGCAAAACTTCATCACAACACAGTACCGGTATGATTAATTCAAAGATAAAAGTTTTGTGACATCAACTGACAAAGGTAGGCAGCTCCCCCCCCCTCCCCCCAAAAAAACAACAACACACAAACAAAACAAACAACCAAACAAACAAACAAAACCAATGACATTTCATGGCAAACAAATGTGAACTCGAGAAACATGTTGTATTTATCACAATCCAGTCACTCTTGTTCAACAAACCTTCCTAGGTTCCTATAGTACCCTCCCTTTATATCTTAACTTTTGTTATCTTTTCTCTCTTGCGTCTGCTGCCAGCAGCTCATACGAAAGCTGTTTTTTTCTGTTCTATGTTGTTCCCATATCACCGTGAAGATCCGAAACGTTGTGTTTCATGTTTCATACTTACAGGGTTTTCAACCTCTATTTTATGTTTTCCTTTTAAAAGCTGTTTGCAGCGGACACAACCCAGGAAGCAGAGAAAAGATATGATGCGCATTACTGCCATGTCAGTGAATTACTGTGGTTAAACGCTGTGCAATTAACAGAGACTCAGTCCGTCTGCAAAAGGCATAGATTCTCATGAGCCCCTGCGACTGCAGTCACTGGAGCTCATGAGAATCCGTGCCTTTCGCGGAAACCAGATATCAGCCTCAACCGCTCAGGGAGACGTACCTGCTTTGGGGACAGCATGGGGTCAATGAGCATCTCGGAGTTGAAGAGCGCCTGAGGGTCTTTGAGAAATTTGTCGCGCACCCACTCCTGCTTGCACACCTCTTGCAGCGCGTGCTTGGCAAAGTCGTTCAGGCCTTTGCTTTCCATGCCCCCCTTGCTGCTCTGGCTGCAAACCGCCAGTCAAAACAATTAAATGCTGGTCTGTGATTTTGGACCATACAGCCACGGCCGTATGGTCCAAAATCAAAGGCCTGCACACATCAATCAGAAATCAGATGCAAAGAAATCCAAGATCATGACATCAGGGCAGTTGAAAAACAATCCGATTGGTTTGCGAATAAAACAGTGGAGACTACCGGCTCCTGAGAATCTCTCTCTTGCAGATGGATTAGGTTGGACGTGACACACATTTTGTCATTTCCTTGACATGACTGTAAGAAATTCCCAAGAAAGAAAGAAGATGATTAGAAAGGACAAGTACAACGCAAAGTATTGAATTACTCCTTGCCTAACTGAAAAAGGCATGTCCATTTCCATCTGTATGTTTATTTTGAAAAATGGTTTAAAACCCACAATGGAATCAATTGTCTCATATTTGTCCTTTCTCAGTGTGTTTCTTTCTTTCTTGGGAATTTCTTTGCATTTTACATACTTGGCATTCACCTTTTTAGTCTGGATTTTGAATTAATTCTGATCTAGATGCAGCTGGTTAAAATCCCGACCAACTGCATTCTCTGATGGTCAAAGGGAAGTAACTTTTTGTTATCTCCCTTTGCATCTAAAGCCATTTTAGCATTGGCCTATAGGGGACTAACATCTTGAGCCCTTAGCAAGAGGCAAAGATCCTCACGAGCCCCAAAAGATGGTAAGCAAGAGGCATAGATTCTCATGAGCCCCTGCAACTGCTGGGGCTCATGAGAATCTATACCCTCTTGAAGCTTGAAAAATTTGTCAAAGGTCTGGACTAAACCCCATTTACTTACCCCAGCATCATGTCGATATCAGTGTCCATTGCATCTAAGTTGCGGAGAATGGATGAGATGTCCCCGCCGCGATCTTTCTGTGAACTGGACCCTGACTTATTCTTGTTTTCCTCATTTGACTCATCACCTGCAGATATGCATTTTTCTTTAAAAGGTATTTTTTCGAAAAATACTTACCGATGACATGACAAATGGGAGTGTCTACTACGTGCTCAAATTCTAGCCTACGAACCCGTTGTGTGCACACACAACCCGGGAGGCACTCGGGGAACCCTCCAGAGGGGCCAAGAGTTGTCTCCCGGACCTGCCTATCCGGTTCCGAGTCACCTGACTCGCCAGTCAGATACTAGGCTCACCAGCGGCAAGCGGGGCAGGTGGGAGGGTCCTCCGTGTCATGTCATCGGTAAGTATTTTTCGAAAAAATACCTTTTAAAGAAAAATGCATTTATTTCATCAAAAACATTACCGATGACATGACAAATGGGAGAATCACGAATAGGAGGAGGGTGCCGCCCCGGTACTACCGGAGACCAAGACCGTCCTCCCATTGCTAATTCCCAGGTAACTAGCTAGGTGCGTACCTACGGCGCCTGCTGCGCCGGGAGGGAGTGCTGTGCCACCGTGAGGTCCCCCAACAAGGCGAGGTTGTCTCGCTGTCCCGCCAGATCCCGAAGGTAGAAACGAGCGAAGGTAGATTCTGCTCGCCAGCCCACCGCGGCCACGATGTCCTTGACAGCGCAGTTCCGATCGAATGCGACGCTCGTGGCCATGGCGCGTACTTCGTGTGCGCGGATCTTCAGTCTCTGCGCTACGCGTGGGGAGAGATCCATGTATGCCGATCGTATTACCCAGCGCAGCCAGGAGGAGATCGTCTGGGCTGTGATATCAGTCTTGCCCTGGCGTATGGGCAGGAAGAGGCGGGAGCGCCCTCTACGGGTAACTTTGGTACGGCGCAGGTAGATGCGTAGGGCACGCACGGGATCCTGTCGCCGAGTCTCCGGAGAGCAGGCAGGCCCTCCCAGGGGCCGCAAGGTGATGATCTGTGGAGCAGTTAGGGGCGACCTTGTTTTGGCAATAAAGCTGGGGTCTGTTAAGAGCTGCACGGAGCGATCTGCCCTGAACTGGAGGCAGTCTGGGCGGGTAGAAAGAGCGTGTAGCTCGCTAACTCTGGACGCGGTGGCCAAGGCTAGAAGGAAGCAGGTCTTGCGTGTCACATTTGCCAGAGGGGCTAGAGCGAGTGGCTCGAACTGGGAAGAATTCAGCCACGTCAGGACCCAAGGTAGGTCCCAGCGAGGAACGAGAGAACGCTGAGTCGGACGTTGGAGGCTGAAGCTGGACATGAGGTCGGAGAGGTCCTTACAGGCGCCGGGGTCTGGAAGGCCGAGATGACGGTACGTGTCGGCGACCATGGATAAGTATCCCCTGATGGTGATGGGCGCCAAACCTTGGACCTCGAAGAGCCATAGGAGAAAGTCCGCTAGCTGTGGGTTAGTCAGTCCGGTGGGTAGGAGGCGACGGGCGTCGCACCAGGCACACAAGACGCGCCACTTCCCTTCGTAAACACGCCGGGTGGACGGCTTGCGGGCTGCAGCGATTGCCTCCACTGCTGCACCAGAGAAGCCTCGAGCGGTGAGGGCGCGCTGCACAACCTCCAGGCGTGAAGAGACAGGCGTTCGGGACAAGGGTGGAAGAGAGCCTGCCTGGGCTGCTTGAGCATGGAACGGGGCGTGGGAAGGCGCAGGGGAGGAGAGGTGGCGAGGTTGAGTAGGTCGGTGGTCCAGGACCGGGCCCAAGCCAGCGGGGCGACCAGAAGCAGGACTGCGTTGCTCCCTCGAAGTTTGTGGAGGACCTTGGGAATGAGGACTGTCGGGGGGTACGCGTAAGCGATGAGGCCGTCCCAAGGAATCGAGAGGGCATCGACTGCCCAGGCCAGCGGGTCTGGAATCGGGGAGACGAAGAGGGGAAGCTGGCGGTTCCACCTCGTAGCAAAGAGGTCGATTAAGGGAGTCTCCCAACGGGCGCAGATCATCTGGAAGATATCCGGGCGCAACGTCCATTCTGTGTGGAGCAACTGGCCGCGGCGAGAGAGCGAGTCCGCCAACACATTCAAGTGGCCAGGAATGTGTCGTGCGAGGAGTGTAATGTCGCGTTCCTCGGCCCAGCGCATCAAACGGAAGAGGAGCATACAGAGGTCGGGAGATCGGGTGCCCCCCTGTCTCTGGATGTAGGCCACCACCGTCGAGTTGTCGGAGAGGACGAGAAGCCGCTGGTTCCTGAGCTGGTTCTCCCAAACGAAGAGGGCTTGCCAGACTGCCTGCAGCTCTAACCAATTGCTGTGCTTGTCCGCAAACTCCGGGGGCCAGAGGCCGGAAGCCGAGGAGAATTGAGGAAGCAGGTGGGCTCCCCACCCCGAGAGGCTCGCGTCGACACACAGGGAGAGGTGCGGGGGGGGGGAGGACAAAGGGACTCCCGAAGCCAACCAAGCCGTGTCGGTCCAGCGTAGAAGGTGAGGGCGAACCAGGGGGGAAACCGGGACCAGGTGGGTAAGGTCGCCAGAAGAGGGTCTCCAGAGAAGCAGGAGGTGCAGCTGAAGGGGGCGGGCGTAGAGGCGACCCAGGGGGAGAAGGTCCGCCGCTGCGTTGATCAGTCCGAGGAGTTGAAGCCAAACTCGGGCGGGAGCTGCTTCCTGCTGAGCTAGCTGGTTGGCGAAGGTGGCCAACTTCCGAATCCGGGGATCCGGGAGGCGAACAACGTTGAGATCGGTGGCAAAATCCATTCCGAGATGAATGAAGCGGCGCGAGGGCGTGAGATCTGACTTCCCGACGTTGAGGAGGAACCCCAGTCGTGACAGCAGACGCATCAGTGTATCCCTGTCCTCTTCCAAGACGGACTCGACGTGGTTCCTCAGGAAGAGATCGTCGAGGTAGTTGGACATAGGGCTGAGAGACGACTGCCGTGCCTTGGCCATAACTGCATCCATCAAGCGGGTGAAGACCCAGGGGCTGAGGTTGAGGCCGAAGGGTAGGGCTCGAAACTGGTAAACGGTTCCATCGAACGCGAAGCGCAGATACCTCTGGGCGGCCGGATGTATGGGTACGTGTAGGTAAGCGTCGGAGAGATCCAGGCTGACGGCGTAATCCATGGGTCGCACCGCGGTACGCAGGGCTCGGGCCGTCTCCATGTGGAAGGAAGGAGCCACGATGAAGCGATTTAGGGCTGAGAGGTCGATCACTGGGCGCCACTTGCCGCCAGGCTTGGGGACGACGAAAAGTCTGCTGTAAAATCCCAGCGAGTCTGCGCGGCGCACAACCTCTGTGGCATCCTTCCTCAAGAGAGAGTCGACTTCCCCCCGTAGGGCGCACTCCTTGAGCGGGTCTGCGGGGATCTCGGTCCACAGCGGAGTCGTACGCAGAGGAGGAGGGGAACGAAAGGAGATCCGTAGGCCGCCGGAAACAGTGTCTAAAATCCACGGGTCTTCTGGAATCAGTAATCGCCACTCGTCGCTGAAGAGGGCGAGCCTGCCGCCGACTGGAGGACCCGAGACGGCCGGCGGAGGCGGAGGAGGGGAGGAGTCACTGAGCCCGCCCGCGCCCAGGGCGACGGGCGGGACGGGGCCAAGCGGGGGCGGGGGCGTTAGCTTGGCCGGGGCGACCGAAGGCGGGGCGACGGCAACGCAGGGACTGCAGCTGGGCTGTTGACGTCGGGGCGACGGGTCTGGAGATCCGCAGGGGGCGACCCACGGCCTTGCGGGCTGACTGAAAGCGCCGAGGAACAGACTTGGGAGGCCACCTGTCCGCATTGGAATCCTTGACGGCTTGCCAGGTGTCACCAAAGAGAAGGGGTCCCCCGAGGGGGGCCCGACGCAGCTGGGTCTTCAGGTCGGCAGGCATTCCCCGGCAGGCATTCCCCGGCAGGACAGCGTCGCGGCGGAGTAAATCACAATTGGCGGCTGCAGCCATAGCGTTGACCGAAGAGTGATACGCAGCGCGGCTGGCCGCTTCAGCGAGGACGAGGAGGTCGCCAAGAAGGGGGGTCAGGGACGGGTGCCACGAATCTTCCACGCGCCGGAGGAAGGCTTGCGTAAGGAGCTCCATGAAGCCGGCGCAGGCCAAGGAATTCCTGACAAGCGAAGCCGTCTTGTCCAAACCCGCGGGGAGCGCGCGTCTGAGTGCAGAGGCCCCACCCGCCTGAACCACGGCGGCTGGATCCACCGGAGGGAGAGGGCAGAGGAAGGCCTGGGAATGGCCGGCGTACCACTGCTGGCGGAAGTACATGTCGAGGTCCGGAGGCCATCTGTGGTCCGAGAAGAAATTACTGTCTCTTGAGTCAGACAACAGGTGGGCCGAGAACACATCCCGAAGCTCACGAAAGGAGGGGGGCTGAGGGAGAGTCTTGAACTTCTTTACCTGTCTACCCGCGTCGACGAAGGCAGAAGGCTTCCTCTTCAGGGGGGGGGATGGAGGGCAGTCCGCTGCCGGAAGCGTGGCGGAGATGAGGCGAGCGACCTCGTCGAGGGCCAGAAGAACCTCTGTGCGGGAGGAGGCCGGTAACCCGTGGGCTGTCGACGCATCCGAAGGAGAGAGCGGCGAAGGAGAGCGGCTGAGACCTCCGAGGAGAACTGAGATGGAATCATCAGGGAGAAGACTCAACGAATCGTCGTCCACGCCGCCGAGAGCCGTCGAAGAGGGACGGCGACCGTGACTCCGAGAGCGAGCAGCTCGACGAGGACGAGGGGAGCCATAAGGCGCCGAAACACGCAGGGGAGAGCGACGTCCGCGACGGCGACGCGACGCACTAGAGGAGCGGGAACGGCGGCGGCGACCAGACGAGCGACTACGAGCTGGAGACCGTGATCCCCGGGAACGAGGAGGAAGGAAAGAGGCTGGGCGAGGGGAAGGGGAACGGGCGGGACGAGGCAGACAGCGGGGAACGTGGGACGAACGCCGCGAAGAGGTAGAGCGCGAAGGCCCATGGTCCAGATGACGAGAAGAATCCCGAACTTTACGACGCTCACACGAAGGAGCGCGAGAGTGGTGGTCAGACTTCGATCGCAAGGAGGAACTGGACACAGGTAGTGGTGTGGTGAGTGTGCGCGAATGTCTCCGCGAGCCGGACTCTGTGGCGAGGCGGGCTCGCAGCGGCCGAGGGGGATCCAAGGCCTTCCTAGGAGACGAGTGGGGACCGGTTGACCATGGACGGCGCGAGGCACGTCTCTCCGAACTGACCTCTGTCTCGAGATGGGTTCTCTGCCTGTCGTAAGGCTTGGTCCAAGCGCGTTCCCTCCTGGGAATCCGCGCCTCGAACTCCCGACTCCGCACACTACCTTGCTGTGTCCGCTGTGGAGATCTTTCCAGACTGGGGCCATCGGGGGCAAGAGCGGTCGGTGTGCCTGAGATGACAGCCGGCACTTCCGCAGGTCTTGCAACAGGCACAGGTGTCGGGCGTTCACGTCGGTAGAAGCTCCAAAGTTGGACCCAGCGGAGCTCCGGCCAGACGGCGCAAACGTCACAAGAACGCTCAGATGTACAGCCGACACACGGCAGGCAGACCTTGTGCGAATCCGAGGGCCACTGGAAACCTCCACACTGCGTGCAGGTCATCAGGAGGGCACTGCAACACACCAAACAAACAACGTGCCGGTACGTGGTCGAGACCAACAGGGCTTGTCCTACCAAGGGGAACCGTACCGAACAATATGGACAAACGGGCTGTGCCCCCAGGCTATACTGTTGTAGCGCCCGAAGCTAAGCTTGCGTCTTCAGAACAAAGCCTACCCCAGCCAGGCTGGAGAGGAATGTGCGCCAAACGACAATAGGTTTAGTTTAGTTTAGTTATTTGGGTTTAACGCCGCGCAGGCGACTAAGGCCATCACACGGCGGGCCCAACGACAATAGGGACGAAAGGGCCGTGCCCCCAGGCAATAATGCTGTAGCGCTCTAAGCTAAGAGTGCGCTCTCGAAACAAGCATACCCCAGCCAGGCCGGAGATGCAACATGAGCCACGCGCCGCAGCTGGTTTAAACAATGCTCCCCGAAGGCTACCAGGGGAAGCCAGTAATTTCACCCCAAAAGGGGAAAGGCGAGGGCACCAGGGCCCCGCCGAGCTAAGAGTCCCCGCTCAACGAAACCCACACAACACGAACAAGGTAGAGTCCAAAGGCACAGGCCGGTACCCCGCCCGGGGACCGGCTCCGGGCCCAACTAACTATCCTACCTCTCTGCCGAAGCGGTAGCGGGAGAAGAGACGTCCATGTCGCCACCGGCGAAATGGCGGGAACCAGCAGGTCCGCCAAGCGAAGCCAACCAAGGAGGACGCCAAGCGAAGAAGCGCAAGCGAAGCTGCAGCGAAGCAAGAAGCGAAGCAGAAGCGAAGCAACAGGCGAAGCCAAAGTCACGGCGAACTCGAGCACCAAGACCGACCGGTCGAAGGGAGCGCGAGGCTAGAACACGTCCGAAGGTCGTGAGCCTACGTAGCTGACTGGCGAGTCAGGTGACTCGGAACCGGATAGGCAGGTCCGGGAGACAACTCTTGGCCCCTCTGGAGGGTTCCCCGAGTGCCTCCTGGGTTGTGTGTGCACACAACGGGTTCGTAGGCTAGAATTTGAGCACGTAGTAGACACTCCCATTTGTCATGTCATCGGTAATGTTTTTGATGAAATAAATTATATTATGTACCCACTCCATACAAATTCCCCTTCTTTGACACGTGTACTGATATATTGTATAACAAGCAAATTAATATTCATGAGCTTTCCTTAATATAATATTAATTAATCACATCTGTCTGTTTATCGGCACTATATCAGGCAAAATGTTGCTCAATATAATGTATGTACCCAGTCAAAAACCAAACTTTACCAAAGTCCTTCCGATTACCGCCATTGATGCTGAGGTGGTCAATTTAGACATAAAACTTTCCAGCTTGAAACTACTAACCGAAATGTACTCAGCGCAAATCCACCCAGTCATACATCTACCCAGTGCAAATGTTTTCCTCTTATTTTCATTTATTTTTAGAAATGGCCAGTGGATTTTCAAAATTCTTCTAAGGCAACTGTTTATGAAGATCTGTACTCTGTTGACTGTGGTTTTTGTCAATCTCGAAGTCTCTGCTCCATATAGGAGAACTGCTTTTACATTGGAGTTGAAAATCCGGACTTTGGTGTGTTGTGACAGCTCTCTGAAACTCCACACTTTTTTCAACTGGAGAAAGGCTGCTCTGGCTTTACCGATTCGTGCTCTGACATCTACATCAGTGCCGACTTTTTTGTCTATGATGCTCCCGAGGTAGGTGAAGGACTCCACCTCCTCCAACGGGATGCCAGCAAGCAAGACTGGTTCTTCCCTGGTTGCGTTCAGCCTCATTGTCTTTGTTTTCTGTTTGTGGATGGTGAGGCCCACTTGGGACGAGATGTCAGCAAGCCTCGTGGTCTTGTCCTGCATTTGTTGATGAGTGTGGGACAGTAAAGCCAAGTCGTCTGCAAAATCGAGGTCGTCAAGCTGTGTCCACAGTGTCCACTGTATTCCACTTCGTCTGTGCTCTGTGGTCCTCTTCATGACCCAGTCTATGGACAGTAGGAAGAGGAACGGAGACAGCAAACACCCCTGCCTGACACCGGTTCTGACATGGAGCTCCCTGGTGAACTGCCCTTCATGGATCACGCGACATGTCATGCCATCGTAGCTGCTCTTGATCAGGCCGACGAGCTTTGTGGGTACACCGTAGTGTCGTATGAGCTTCCACAGAGTCTCTCGGTCTACGCTGTCAAATGCTTTCTCGTAATCCACAAAGCTGACGTACAGTGGGGAGCTCCACTCCAGAGACTGTTCCATGATGATGCGGAGAGTGGCGATCTGGTCTGTACATGATTGGTTTTTCCTGAATCCTGCTTGCTGGTCTCTCAGCTGGGGGTCATCGGAGCTCTTCATTCTCTCCAGGATGATCCTGTTGAAGACCTTTCCTGGTACTGACAGCAAGGTGATTCCTCTGTAGTTGGAACACTTGCTGAGGTCGCCTTTCTTGGGTAGCTTGATTAGGTACCCCTCCTTCCAGTCAGCCGGCATCACCTCCTCTTCCCAGATCTTTCCAAACAGTGGGTACAGCATCTCTACTGTTGTCTCTAGGTCTGCTTTCAGAGACTCCGCTGGGATGCCATCTGGCCCTGCTGCTTTGCTGTTCTTCAAAAATGCCACTGCTCTTCTGATCTCTTCCCGGCTGGGTCTGTCACAGCTGATGGGTAGGTCGGTTTCAGCTGGCTGGATGTCTGGGGGGTCGGGTGGGCTGGGTCTGTTCAGTAACTCTTCAAAATACTCGGCCCATCTGTCGAGTTGGTCTGCTCTGTCTGCAATAGGCTTGCCTTCTTTGTCTTTTACTGGTCTTTCTGTATGGCCATACTTGCTCGACAATCTTCTGGTAATGTCATAGAGCTGTTTCATGTTGCCGCTGCTTGCTGCCTTTTCTGCCTCTGCTGCCAGGCTGTCTGTGTAGGCCCTCTTGTCTGCCCTGATACTCCTCTTCACCTCGCGGTTGGCTTCCGAGTATTCCTCCTGTGCCCTTGCTTTGGCTGCTCTCGTGCGACTGTTGTTGACAACTGCTTTCTTCTGCTTCCTCACTTCTATCTTCTTCAAGGTCTGTGCCGACAGCCAGTCCTTGTGATGATGTTTCCTGAACCCTACAGTGTCTTTGCAGGTTGAGTTCAGCGCCTCTCTAACTGCCTTCCACTGCAGCTCTGTGGTGACCGCCTCCTCTTCATTTACTAGCTCCTGTAGCGCTTGAAACCGGTTGCACAGCACCAGTTTGAACTCTTCTCTCACTCCAGTCTCTCTCAGGAGGCCTACATTATAGCGCTGTCTTCTTGTTGTCTCTGTGTGGCTTTTCTTTAACTGAGCTTTATTCTTAAGGTAAGCCGATGGTGGTCTGAGGCGACATCTGCTCCCCTCCTCACTCGAACATCTTGAAGGAATCTTCTAAATTTCTTGCTAATGCAGATATGGTCTATTTGGTTCTCTGTAGTATGGTCAGGTGAGACCCAAGTTGCTTTGTGTATTCTTCTGTGTGGGAAGATGCTGCCTCCAATGACAAGTCTGTTTAGAGCACAAAAGTCTACAACACGACACCACAAATTCTTTAACGTCACAATCTAGGTCCCGCATAGTCTAGAGTTCACGTCAGACTTTTCTGAAATGTTGCAAAGGAGGTAACACGACGTAAAGTTTACATGCATATAGGCTGAAGGAAACTTTACCGTCCAACACCAAATTACGCTTCAAACATACAGAACCCAGCAAATCTGACACTGCTGAACACGTTTCATCGCGCAAATTCCCTCTCGCACGCCTCCGATGTTGGAGAAAACAGGCGGATAAGCTGCATTAAGTACGACCACAGACATTAATAACTATGTCTACTATGAACCTGGGTGTGATACTTCCGATATGTGCTTGTCTCTGTCCAAATGGTGACCAGCTGTGTGCCACGTATTGAAATGTCGACTGAGTGTGGAGATTTCATTTGATTGTGCAGACATCAGTGCTTTCTATAATGGTGTGTGATGTTGAGTAAAGTTTACTTGTATAGAACACGGATAATGACGGAAAATGCCAGCAGGTTTGTTTATGTAGTCCTTTTCTAAGGTTGTCACTATCACTAGCGGACATCAGTGTAGTCAATCTCAATAGTGTGGTGATTCGATTCCTGTGTTCGCTGCTGTCTAATCTCCGTTTATGTGTGTATATGGGAAAGAAATTTCGAGTGTACGCACACGCTAAGAAGTATTCATAACTAGTGAGCATAAGGAGCTTGCGCATATTTAGCGTTTTGCTTTGTGGACAGAGGCAAGCATCACGATTGAGTCTTTCTGGTCTGCAAGGGATTATGGGAAGGAAAGTATATCGAGCAAGTTAATGAATATTAATTTGCTTGTTATACAATATATTAGTACATGTGTCGAAGAAGGGGAAATTTTATGGAGTGGGTACACACATTTATGCTGAAATTAAATTACGACTTTCTCCTCATTCTGTGAAGTGAGCCACAAGCTGTTCACGTTGACTGATAAAATGAATTTTTCTCTAAAATATATTTTTTCGAAAAATACTTACCGATGACATTACTATACCATTTCAGCCCCAAATTCCATTGTGTACCTACACGACAAGGGAGGCGACCCAAGGGCGATGTAGCCAGGTACCCTGAGTAGCCTCCCGTACCTCCCTATCCGGTGGCGTGAGCAGTCGTGTCACACCAGTCTGAAGCTTAGCTTAGGAGCGGCAAGCTGGGCAGGCAGGAGGGTTCTCCGAGTAATGTCATCGGTAAGTATTTTTCGAAAAAATACATATTAGAGAAAAATTCATTTGTTTCCTCAAAAACATTACTGATGACATTACTATTAGGAAGAATAACGAATAGAAGGTGGGTACCGCCTAGACTCCCTGTAAGGGGCCCACCAGAGCTGCCCACCCCGTGCACACTCCCGACCATTTCAGCTAAGCTAACACAAGGTGCCTAGGCGCCGGGAGGGAGTGTCACGCCGCGGCGAAGGCCCCAGGCCGGGCGAAGGTCGCCCGTGGGCCCGAAGGTCACAGCGGCAGCATAGCGTGAAGGTAGATAACGCCCGCCAACCGATGGCCATCCCAAGACCTGACGGCGCAGTTGCGGGTGAAGGGGACGCTCGTGGCCAGGGATAGCACC
This sequence comes from Semisulcospira habei, assembly GCA_036245525.1. Taxonomy (NCBI): domain Eukaryota; kingdom Metazoa; phylum Mollusca; class Gastropoda; family Semisulcospiridae; genus Semisulcospira; species Semisulcospira habei. Next base: position 58,829,427 of record BTPG01000007.1, read on the forward strand.
TCGAGTGCCCTGATCTTCAGCTTCTGAGCGTCCTCCGGGGAGAGGTCCAGGTAGGTGGACCGGATAACCCCCGCGGAGCCAGGAAGATAGCGGCTGGCCGCGATGTCTGCCTTATGGGGAACAAGGCCGAAGGAGGCGGGTACGTCTACTCCGGATCGGCATTGGGACACCCGTAAGGCCCTCCTGGGTCCTGCTGTCTGGTCACCCGGGGTAGAGGTAGCCCATTCAGTGGCGTAGGGCGATCACCTGGGGCGCGGGTAATGGGGACTGAGTCTTTGGCAGGCTAGACGGGTCGATCAGGAGCTGCCCAGAGCCATCCAATCTGCACTGCACGCCGGTGAGGGCCAGGAGGAACCGTCTGCCGGGTCAGGTCTGCGAGGCGAGCCAGAGGGAGCGGGCTGCAGTGGTCCTCATTGAGTCACCTCAGCACCCCAGGTAGGTCCCAGTGCGGAATCAGCTATCGGAGGCCCGGCCGCTGGGGGATGAAGCATGTCATAAGGTCGGAGTGGTCCTTGCCAGAGCCTGGGAGCGGGTGGCCCCGGTGGAGACCCGTGTCCGCTAAGATGGCCAGGTAGCTCCTGCAGGTGAACAGCGCCAAGCTTTGCTCAACAAATAGCCCAAGGAGTAGGCAGATCTGCCGTCGCCACAGGACTGCAGGGCTCGGCACTGTCCCACCTGGACGCGTCTGGTCGAAGGCCTGCGAGCTGTAGCGATGACCTCCACCGGTGCCCTTGAGAACCTCTGGCAGCGAGGGCGTGCTGCCCAGTCCCCAGACAGGCGTGAAGTCACTCGGGGCAAGGTCGGCACAGCCGCATCTGTCGGGGTTGCTTGAGCCTTAGGGGGGTGGGAGGGGTGGGGGGGGGGGTTGGGGGGGGGGGTGGGCGAGGCTCATGAGGTTGGTGGTCCAAGACTTGGTCCAGCAGAACGGGGCCACCAGCAACAGCACCGCGTTGGCACCCTTGGGCTTGAGCAGGACCTTGGGACTAGCAGTATTGGAGGAAAGCAACCACGAAGAGGGTCACCCCAGAAATGGAGAGCACGTCAACCGCCGCGAGGGGGAGCTGGCGAAACCACTGTGTCAGGAAGAGGTCGAACGTGGGCGTCTTGCACTGCGCGCAGATCCTCTGAAGATATCCGGGCGGAGTGTCCACTCGGTGTCGAGAAGCCGCCCGCGCCGCGAGCATGAGTCAGCAGGACCATCAGGGGGCCAGGGGAGTGTCGCGCTCGGAAAGGGATGTCGCTATCTTCGCACCACCAGAGGATCTGTGACAGGAGCAAGCAGAGGGAGCGGGAGAGGAACCTGCCCCGCCATTGGATGTTGGAGCCCACAGTGGCGGTGTCGGCGAGGACGAGAAGCTCCAGGTGTCGGAAGCGTGTCTCTCACAGACGAAGGCTCACCCAAACGCCGCCAGCTCCAACCCGTTGTGGTGCCCGTCCGCGCGATCTGAAGGTCAGTGGCTGGAAGCGGTGAGGAACAACAGGAGAAGGCGCGCGTCCCATCTGGGGAGGCTCACGCCTGCATCGAGGGATGCGCCTGATGGCCATCAGACAGGGGAGACGAGAGCGAAGCAGTGGGAAGACCAGAACCTGGGTCGCGAAGTCGCCAGGGAACGGGTGCCAGGTGGAAAGCCGGAGCAGCCGAAGCGATCGGGGGGGGGGGGGGGGGGGGAAGCCGGTCAAGAGGTAAGACATCCGCCGACGCGGTCATCAGGCCCAAGGGATGAAGCCCAACTCTGGAAGGAACTGTGTCTGCTAGAAACATCCGCCGGAAGAAGGTCTGGAACCGAGGCTCCGGATTTCCCACCACGTTGCGGTCGGCCTGAAACCACGTCCCAGCGCACCACAGGAGGGAAGGCGCGAGGTCCGACTGGCCGAAGATGACCGGGAGGCCGAGCTGATAGGGTAGATCATGCCAGAAGTGAGCGCAGAAGTGCGTCGAGCAGGTCCCGGTGGACGGCGAAATCCATGGCCCGTACCACAGTCCGCAGGGCTCCGGGAGTCACCAGGTGGAACGTAGACGCAACGACGTCCAGAACAGCGCCGAGAGGACAATGACCGGACGCTAACTGCCGCCGGGCTAGGAGACCACAAAAAGACAGGTGTAGAAGGCAGGCAGCGACTCCCTCCAGACGCGAAGAACGTAGGCTCCAAGCCAAACAGTCGGGACAGCAGTCGACAGGGGACAGCGCCGCGGCATTGAAGGTAACTGGAGGAGATCAAAGGAGGTCAGGAGGCCCTCGGGGCTGGTTGGAGTGGGCCCAAGGGTCGTCTGGGAGCAGCGAACGGCACACGATGCGGTGGAGAGCACCTGCCCAGGGGTCCTCGTCAGTCCGCGACCGGCTGCAGGGTAGGACCGAGGAGGCGAGCGACCGCGCAGGGTCTGCCGTAAAAGCGTCTTCACGTTGGTGAGAAGGTCGCGGCAGGAACCGGGGACGGCATCACTACACCGCGGGTCTGTCGTAGAAGCGTCGTCCCTTCAGCGAGGAGGTCGTGGCAGGAATGGCGGGCAGCATCGCAAGGCATCAGCTCACAGTAGGCGGCGGAGGTTAAGGCATCGGCGGAGGCGTAAAACGCAGCGGAAGCAGGTCGCGGTCCCGTCCAAGCTCTGAGGGGAGCGGCGTAGCGAAGCTGAAGAGCCGCGCGTTGTCACTGCCAGGGAACCACTGCTGACGAAGGTCCGACCAGGGGCCGCGTACCAGCGAAGGCGGACAGCACTGTCCAAGTCCGCCGGGCCGAAGGAGATGGAGAGGAAGCCAGAGTAGCTCAGGAGCTCTGCTGCCGGAGCGCGAAACGCCTACGAGGTCCGGGAACCAGGGGCCTAGAGCGACGAGGTCGACTGTCATCACAAGGAGAACCGCGACGGAGTCATCTTGGCCAACCGCTGGGGCTCGTCAGCGTCGGGATACACGGGCGGGAGACGCACGCCGAGGCGAGTGCGGGGTCGGCCGGGCCCTCGAGGAACGCGAAGTAGACAGGCACAGGGAGGAGGGGGTGCCAGGCAGGAAGTGCGTCAGCTGACACGGAGGAGATCTGGGTCCCATGGCCGGGCCGCAAGGTGGGGCAAACCAGTTAGCTGTGGGCCAGGTTGGGGAGAGCGGGCGCACAAAGACCTGTAGCGTCATCGGGCTGGGGGCTGGAGTCACACCCCGTGCCGCGGGCCGAATGAGATTGCCGCTGGCCTGGATCCGTGTAGAGGCAGGGACGATTCCAAGTATCCGTGTCGGAGCCTGAGAGGACTCGGGCTGCAAGGCGGGGCGAACAATTTCGCTGTGGGCCAGTCTCGAGTGGGTGGGCGCACAAGTGTCCAGTAGCTTCGCTTGGCTGTGGGCGCCTGTCCGGCTGCGGGCGCTTGTCACTTACCGTGGCGCAGGGCAGACGACGTTGCTGCTGGACTGGTACTGAATAGTGGCGTGGCTGCTCACGAGTTTCCGCACTTACAAGATCCGCAAGGCGAGGCGAACTGTGGGCTACGCTTGGGAGAGCGAGCGCACAAGGGTCCAGAAGCTTTGTACGGCTGGGGGGCTTGTTACTCACCGTGGAGCGGGACGGCCAATGTTGCTGCTGGACTGGTACTGGGCAGTGGCGGGGCCGCTACAAGTTTCCGCAAAGTGGGGCAAACAAGTTCGCTGTGGGCCACGCTCGGGCGAGCGGGCGCACACGGGTCCAGTAGCCTTGTCCAGCTGGGGGCACTAGTCACTAACTGTGCACGGCGGTTTCTCTCTGCGGGCTTTGGCCCACTTAGTTTCAACAGCTACGCGTGTGTGCTAGCTATATATAGCTAACCTGCCATTTGCCCGCGCGTGCAATGGAGCTGTGGCAGAAATTATTTTGAATAGCTAGGTTGCTATTCATTTCCAGCAGTGTGCGCGTGTGCTGAACTTGAGCCGGAAAAGGTTACACCACAAATGCAGGTCTTACCAAGTGTTTAATTCGCTTTCAGTGTAAGTGCATGAATGAAATTATAAGCTTGATAAAGGCAGACCATTTGCCTTTAAGATGAGAAAGATATTTGCACTGTGAAAACCTGAGAAACTGGCTAAACCTTTACTTGTTTGCAAGAGGTATCCGTTTTTGCTTCTTTGTTGCTACTGCGGCGCTTGCAGCCACCTGGAGTCTGGCAATGCGCTGGTCTTACCAAGTATTTTATTCACTTCCAGTGTAAGTGCAGGAAATGAAATTATAACCTTGATAAAGGCAGACCATTTGCCTTTAAGGTGAGAAAGATGTTAGTGCTGTAAAAACGTGGAAAATTGGCTAAATCTTTAGTTGTTCGCAAGAGGTATCCGTTATTGCTTCTTTGTTGCTACTACGGCTGCCGTGGGCGCCTTGAGTCTGGCGATGCCTGCGCTATGCGGATCAGGTTACCGCTATCTGCAAACTAAGTGGGCTAGGGGAAACTGCCGTGCGTGGAGTGGGGCGAACGATGTGGTTGCTGGACTGGACTGGGATAGCGGTGAGGCAGCTGTCTAGTTTCTGCAAAGAGGGCGAGCAAGCTCGCTGCGGGCCGGGCTTGAGAAAGCGGGCGCGCAAGAGGGGTCTCATCCGGCGAGTCGTCAGTCCCCCAACATCCAGTAGCCTCGTCTGGCTGTCTTTCTCCTTCCTGTTACTTCAAGTTCCGTAAAGCGGGGCGAGCTTGCTGCGGGCCGGGCTCGAGAGAGCGGGCGCGCAAGGGGGATCTCGTCTGGCGAGTCGCCAGTCCCCCAGTATCCAGTAGCCTCGTCTGGCTGCCTTTTATCCTTTGTTTTAGCTTCCTAGGTTCAGCAGAGTGGGGCAAGCAAGCTCGCTGCGGGCCAGGCTCTGGAAAGTGTGCGCGCAAAGGAGGTCTCGTCCGGCTGTTTTTTATCCTTTCTTTTAGCTTCCTAGGTTCAGCAGAGCGGGGCAAGCAAGCTCGCTGCGGGCCAGGCTCTGGAGAGCATGCGCGCAAGGGGGGTCTCGTCGGGCGAGTCGTCAGTCCCCCAACATCAGAATGGGTGCGTCTAAGCCGGTCCGTAGCGGTAGCGGGTGGCTGGTCCTGGGACGGCGACGGTCATTCGCGCCGATAGAAGCCCCAAAGCTGTGACCATGTTCTTCCACCCAGAGCGCGCAGGTGCCACAGGCATGACCGGATACACTGCTGGAGCAAGGGAGGCACACCGCATGCGTCTCACCCGACCACTGGAATTCTCCACAGCGCGTGTGCACTTTTACTGCAACATAGTCAAAGGTGAGAGGCGAGCGGCCGTGGCCCGGAAGGCCACGCAAACAAGCGCACCCGCATCCCGTCACTCATTCATAACTTTAGCTACCGCATGCCGCATGTCTAACGTACATAAAGTAATATAACCTTCGTGCGGTTGTGCGGAAAAGAAACACCATGCTTTTCCGGAGACCAGTCTGTACAGTTTACACCTTCTCTCTGCCAGCTGTCAATGGCAGCAGTATCTAATATATACAGCTATAACATAAACACAGTGTGGAGGCAGCCAAAGAGCGAGGCGAGCAAGCGCGGCTCTGCAAGGCCACGCAAAATGACATAAGCAACCTTTATAAAGCGTCCCAGTAGTTCCTTCCCCACAGACCACCTCTCTTAGTCAGGTGAGCTCATGCTCAGTTGCCAATGATGCGTTTGACAGAAATACGACAGTCCTGGTCTTCCTACTGGGACGCTCGTTGGCATATGTGAAGGCGACCTCCGTATAAATAGGCAAATTCACGGCCCGTGCCACCGCCCAGCGCACCGAGTGCCGGTCGAGGGCAAGAACCGAGGCCTTACCTTGCTTGCCATGGCAAGAGAGATCGGGGGGGAACCTGTTCGAAGGCCGTAGGCCACTGCTATGAAGAAGCTGTAGTCCGTCACGCGTGGCGGAAGGTTGAAGGCCCCTCGTGCGCAGCGGAGAATGGCTCAACACCTCCCAAGCCAACAAAGTCCCCGCCAAACCAAGAAGGCACCCAGCATGGCTTCCGTTTGTCATCGTGCAGTTTAAGCTTGTTACTGCCAACCAGTCCCCACATCTTCATAGCAGTCAGCCGTGCAAGTCAAAAGTGACTGAGTGCTGCCGAGGTAGTCTTGTCCAAAGGAAGCACCAGCGCCCACACAGCAAATCCTTTAGCACTGATGTTACGATTGTGGTTGTGTTGTCCTGTGAGAGCATACATGTGTTAATCGTACGAAACGATCCAATATTTATTTGAGCTATCATGGTTGCGATTCACGTACCTTTTCGGTGGAATTTTCTTTTATTCGTGTGTAGAGAGGAATTTGCTTTGTTATTTTGTTAGGTTTGTTCCGGAAGTTTCTAGTGAAGTCACACTGAGAAAAGCGGTCGATTTTTGTATTGTGTAGTTACGATGAGAATAGACTAGAATGTTGGAGCAGAATCGCGCTCTGTCTAGTGACCTCGTGTGTGTAACATCAAAGCGTCGGCAACCTTTGAAACTCGGTAACAGAGTGAGCCGCTCTTTTGTTCACAAGTTGTTTACTGTGTGCGTGAAGTGTTCAGCCTTTTTTTGTGTGCATTGAAATTTTGTGAAGGTTCTCAAAGTTTCCGAACTGCCTACCATACTTTTGTGAGATGTCATTTTACCAAGGATTTGGGGCTGAAGTGAGCAGCCAAATTTTTGTAGCCTATTGTGGTTTTCTAGAGGGTTCATGTTTTATCGATGTTTGTGAGTTTCTGCTATCAGTTGCGTAGATTATTTTGATTGGTTGAGTTGTTTGATTTTCCTAGATTATTCTAGAAATTAGTGCACTATAAAAGATTGGTGCTGGGGAAGCACGTTCGTACATTGTCTTGCATTTGTGAGTTGTAGAGACACACAGTTATCGTAGGTACGTGGCCCGTATAGGGTGTACTTTGTGAGAGACGCTGTATGAGAAACTTTGTGTCGCAGTGTGGACATTGCAGAAGAGATTTTGTATCAGTGTTTGTGCATTTGGACTTGCATTGTGTGAAGATTGCATCGCTGAATTAAAATATTGTTGGAACTGTTACTCCAGTATTGTCTACATCCTTAAGCCATGTGTGACAGATTGCAGCTGAATGAGGTTTATTTAAAAAGAACCTTACGTGTGTGCGTCTGGTGTGGTTAGCTGGAACAACCTATAGCCAGCGCAACCTCAGCCCAAAAACCCACGATGTGCACCCCCAGAGCCAGGGGAGGCCACCAAGGGCACCGTGGACTAGTACTCGGGTAGCCTCCCCCGCCCCGCCGACAGGCGAGCGCCAGCTCACTACCAATCCAACCAGTTCTTTGTGGTTATTATACTACGACTACAACTCCACCACGTAACAACCGAACACTTTGTTTCCCAAAACTGTCACAAAGGACTCTCAGACTTGCACACTCTATAGAGAATGAAGTTAATCCAAGGCAAGCACGGTAAAGCACGTCCAATGTCAATCCACCGGTACGACCAGTTCACAACCGTACACAGCCGAAGATCTAGTAGGCTGAACACATCCGTTCGCGGTAAGCTAAGCGAACAGAGTGGCGTGACACCACTGCTCACGCCACCGGATAGGGAGGTACGGGAGGCTACTCAGGGTACCTGGCTATGGCGCCCTTGGGTCGCCTCCCTTGTCGTGTAGGTACACAACAGAATTTTGGGCTGAAATGGTAAGCTAAGTGCATGTTTCCTAATAGTAATGTCATCGGTAATGTTTTTGAGGAAACAAATGTGATTTTTTTATGAGCATTTCATCAGTCGGCATAAGCATGAGTTGTTTGCTTTGCATAAAGGGCGTTCAGTCATGATAGAAATTATTTGTATAATTAATTTATGCTGAATTTCACTTTCAATCAGTGTTCTAGCCCTCATAATTGCTCACAAATACCGTAAACAGTGTGACAGTGCTTGCTTGATTTCCCAGGGAACAATTTTGACATTCTGCTTTGGATGTTTTCTTCTTTTACTGTTCCAAAACTATGGGACAACAACTGCCTTGGATTTGTCACCTGCAGTGTTTTGAAACTCTAAATGATGTCAATTAATACTTTACTTGAGCATCTATCTGCACGAGACATAGATCCTCATAAGCCCCCGCAGTTGCAGGGGCTCATGAGGATCTATGCCTCTTGTTGACACCACTTGTGTGTCTATTTTCCATGGATGGCTCTTGCATTGCATCGACACAGATTTCAGACCCACAATCTGTGATCAGTGCCTGGGGAAGGGTTATTTTACTAGACTGAGCCAAGAAAAAAGTACCTAACACATTACATCCTGAGGCTGATTTTGTAAAAATTTGAATATTGTCCTGTGAAGGCTGCATGACAGATTAGGAGATAGATCAACCATTGTTGTTCAAGGGTGGTGCCAGAATAGCTTGGCACCTCTGGCGCCAAGCTATTCTGGCACCACCCTTGAACTCTCAGTCCAAGTTCATTTCAAGCAATAGGTGTATCAGGATGATAAGGGTTAAACAGACCTGCCAACCCCTACACAGCTATTAGTAGCATTTTGGACAAGTGGTAGTAGTTTTGGAAATTGGAGTGGTTGGCAGGTCTGGTTAAATGATGCCTTTGCTACCACTGCTTACCCAGTATCAACATCGCCTTCAGTACGGCCGACATGGGCCCCAGCTCCACACTGTGATGTGAAGCCTCTAGCAGATGTCGGTCGCACGACGCTTGCACCATGGGGACTGTTTTGGTCGTGTATGGCCCCGTTGACTGCTGGGAAGTCAGGTGCGAAGGCTTGAAGAGGCGGAGCAAAAGATGGCAGGAGAGGCGAGCTCCGGGCTCCGCGTCTTGGTCTCCACCGGCTGTTACAGACACACCTACGTCAAAGCTATGTTAGAAACTTGGGCTTTTGTGCCTGTCTTTCTTAACAACCAACTGACACATTTCACGTTTAAAAAGATGCAGCTGCACAGTGCTGAAATCAACTGAAACAAACTGAACAAAGTTTGTGACTTATTTTGTGCGTATTTCAAAACACACACACAGACTGTCTAACCCGCTAGCAAGAGATAGTCTCAACTAATTCACAAAATCATGCAAACATTTATTATGATTTAACAGACATTGTTCAGAAATCAGAAGTATGTCCAAACTACACGTGTTTCGTCATAAATAGTGGATTAAATGCCTTGATACATGTGTGATATCGGCACTGCATGCTTGTCTGGTCTTTTAACCCTTATCATTCAGAACACACCAGTGTGTGAAATAAGTTTGACTAAAATAGTTCAAGGGTGGTGCCAAGCTATTCTGGCACCACCCTCAGCTAAAGCCATTGGTCTATATTCTTATCTGTAAGTACTATATTGTAGCTTGCATATGGCAGTGTACACATTTGAAGCTTTTAGCCTCAGTATGATATGGGTTAATCAACTGTTTGCGTCAACAGACGTGCAGTATTGGATCTATTTCTGATTTATGGATAACCTCTATACCTGATTCAACTATAGAATAATTTATCCCAGCCACTACAACGCCAAACACATTAGCCATGACATTTCGAGGGCAGTGCCAGATTAGGGTGGCACCTGGGAAAGTGCCAAGCCAGTTTGACACTACCCTTTAACTATCACCAATCAATCTACCGGCTGGTTCTGTCACTGCAGGATGGCTCCATTTTCAAATTTGTAAACTCAGGATTTGTGCTGAACAAGCTAACACTACAGGTCAGCCTTAGTATATTGTTAAAGTCAGACCGCATTACTGTACTGGTGATTTTTAAATAGACTTGTGAAGAAAAACTACTGCAAAACTACTACTACGGCCATGCTTGGGCCAACTAAGGCTGAAAAAACCTGAGGACCTGGGAGCAAGAGACCTCTGCATGTTACATCAGACATTGCAGTATACCGGAGAGTGAAATACTTAAGGCTGGCATTTATTCATAAATATCCAAAATAATTTTGTATTATCATACTTTTACTTACCAGATGGGCAGGCGGCCATGAGACTAGGCAAGGCCACATGGAAGATGAGATCTTGAAGTGAGAAGCAGTGTCGGGCGATCAGAATGGCCGTGAACACTGCTAGGTTGTCATGAATGGACAGGTCCGACACCTGCACAAACAGCCCACAGACAGAACAAACCATTATTCCTCAAAGGTGTATAAAGGAACCACGTCAACGAACCACGAAAGTCAGAGTATAGAACAGTGAAAATAACACAGACTGGGATCCTAGGAATCAACCATGTGCAAATGGTGCTCACTTAAATAATGGATTTAGTATAGAAATACCAAATGTTCGGCGCAGCTTACATCAATCTGTGTAAGGACGTCGATAAAGCCACTGCTGTGAACGGACGAACAGCACAGGAACTTGAGAACACCCAGCCAATCCGAACTCAGCGCGTTGCAGTGGGCCGTTAACTCCGCACATAGCAGGGATATTTCGTTCAATCTGCAAAAGACAGCATCAAGCGGTTCCTAATCCTTTCAGCCACTGATGCTACAAAATATGGACCTGGTGAGAATAGTTCAAGGGTTGTGTCTTAACAGCTTGGCGCCTCTTGGGCGCAAGAGGCGCCAAGCTGTTAAGGTACAACCCTTGAACTATCAAGGTAGTCTGAAGAGGACAACTTAGGAAAGCATACACCAAAAAAAACCAAAAAAACAAAACAAAAAAAAAAAACAAAAAAAAAACACCAATGATTTTATCAAGGTCAGCGCTTTAACAAAAGTCAGATATATAACAAGACTTATTTTTGCAGAGGTCACAACTTTTTTTTTTATACTCATAACTTCGCTCATAACAAACATCATATAAATTGAGAACATTTAGGTCCCCCAGGTGATTCGTTACATCAGAAGTTTACTCTACCAGTTCTCTGGTGGAAAATAATTTTGGACAAATGTAGAAAGCCCTGAAACACACATCCAACTCTAAATACTGATGACTGACAAGTCTTACCTTTCAGGACTCTGTGAGGCTGTAATGGCCAACATGGCATTACAGACGAAGCTGTAGCGATTGGGTGGGTTCTCGTTTAGCTGTTTCACAATCTCCATGTCGATCTGGCTCCTGCCCGCAAAACATCAGTCAACTCCAAGCAATTGTATTAACTCTCTTGTGCATGCAGCCGCTGGTGGTGTGTACAGTACGCATGGCTACATGCATAGAGGGGTTAACGGAAGCAATTAACACCATGACTGCTGCTGATAATACCGCTTGGCAGAAAAGACGCGTCTTTTCTGCCAATCGGTATCATCAGTAGCGGTCAAGGAGTTAGATGCTTTATTTACACGTCTTTTCTGCCGATCGGTATATCAGTAGCGGTCAAGGAGTTAGATGCTTTATTTACACGTCTTTTCTGCCAATCGGTATATCAGTAGCGGTCAAGGAGTTAGATGCTTTATTTACACGTCTTTTCTGCCAATCGGTATATCAGTAGCGGTCAAGGAGTTAGATGCTTTATTTACACGTCTTTTCTGCCAATCGGTATATCAGTAGCGGTCAAGGAGTTAGATGCTTTATTTACACGTCTTTTCTGCCAATCGGTATATCAGTAGCGGTCAAGGAGTTAGATGCTTTATTTACACGTCTTTTCTGCCAATCGGTATATCAGTAGCGGTCAAGGAGTTAGATGCTTTATTTACACGTCTTTTCTGCCAATCGGTATATCAGTAGCGGTCAAGGAGTTAGATGCTTTATTTACACGTCTTTTCTGCCAATCGGTATATCAGTAGCGGTCAAGGAGTTAGATGCTTTATTTACACGTCTTTTCTGCCAATCGGTATATCAGTAGCGGTCAAGGAGTTAGATGCTTTATTTACACGTCTTTTCTGCCAATCGGTATATCAGTAGCGGTCAAGGAGTTAGATGCTTTATTTACACATCTTTTCTGCCAATCGGTATATCAGTAGCGGTCAAAGAGTTAGATGCTTGTAACCTTTTCTGAGAACATTATTAGTGCTGGTCAACAGGAACTCCCCAATAACAACTACACACTGACCACCACAAATCACATCCATCATGACCGACTTATTTTTAACCCACAAACAGCAAATTCAAATTGAGATATGGATTAACCCTTTGCATGTCGGTAGCGTTTTTTGTCACGATGATTTTTACAGGAATCATCGTGACAAAAACTGCTACCGACTCGCAAAGGGTTAACTGATTGTGGCCATCAAGATACATGTTCACATCAGCCCCTGCAGTCGTAAAGGCTCATGTGAATCTGTCCCTCTACCAGGGTTGGGCAACAAATTAAAAAAAAATAGTCACACCTATCATGTAACTGAAGATGCACAGAAAAGGTACAGACTTATCATCTATTAAAGGTCACAGTACAGAGCCATTTTAGTTTGTATTAGAAATAACCCTTTACATTTTGAGACCAACTTTTATAAAATGTGCCTATTGTCCTAAGAGAGCTACATTACAGATTAGGAGATAGATACAGCCATTTGAGTTCAAGGGTGGTGCCAGAACAGCTTGGCGCCTGAGTCGCCAAGCTACTCTAGCACCACCCTCGAACTGTCATAGTTACATTTATTTCAAGCAGCAGTGTATCAGAATGAAAAGGTTTAATGTAACCAGATAGAAATGCAGTGCTTCTCAGTCTGAAAAAGACAGAGGTCCTTCATCAGCCGGCACCCAAGGAAGAGCATCGCCCTCCCCACATCACCATCGGCGAGTCCGAACTGAAGTCTGTACACCAGTTTACCTACCTTGGCTGCATCATCACGTCAGACGCCAAGCTGGACAAGGAGCTGGACAACAGGCTGGCAAAAGCGAACAGTGCTTTCGGGCGACTATTCAAGCGGGTGTGGCACAATCAACAGCTGAAAAAAGGCACCAAGATCAGCGTGTACAGAGCTGTCGTCCTCACCACCCTGCTGTACGGTTCCGAGTCCTCGGCCCTCTACCGCAGCCAACTACGACTCCTCGAACGCTTTCACCAGCGCTGCCTGCGTACCATCCTCAGCATTCACTGGAGTGACTATATCACCAACGACGAGGTCCTTGAACAGGCGCAAACTATGAGCATCGAGGCTTTGCTGCTGCGGACACAGCTTCGCTGGGCGGGGCACGTCTCCAGGATGGAGGATCATCGCCTACCCAAGATCACTCTGTTCGGCAAGCTCGCCACTGGACACCGAGACAAAGGGGCACCAAAGAAGAGATACAAAGACGGTCTCAAGAAGTCACTTAGTGCCTGCCAAATCGACCACCGCCAGTGGTCTTCGCTTGCTGCGGACCGTGACACGCGGCGCTCCACCATTCACAAGGCAGCCGTCTCCTTTGAGGACTCTCGCAGAGCTAACCTTAAGGACAAGCGGCTCAGAAGAAAAAACAGAGTCGTAACTCAGAATCCTGACCAGACCTTCCCCTGCAGCCACTGTGGTCGAACCTGCCTGTCCCGGATTGGCCTCCGCAGCCACGAAAATGCCTGCAGACGACGTGGGCAAGCCCTATAGAATCTTCGTTCGCGAAGTCAAGCCAAGAGGGCTTCTCAATGTAAGTTACATACAATGCCACTCAAATAATTATATATATAATGACCGGTTTTATTATTATTATTATATTATTATTACTATTATTACTAACCCTTTAAATCCTGATACACCCTAACTTAAGATAAATTTGACCATACTAGGTCAAGGGGGGTGGTGCCTGTGGGCGCTAAGCTGTCGAGTCCTGGCACCACCCTTGCACAATCAAGGACAATCTATTTCCTACACTGTAATGTAGATTTTATAGGACAACTCACAGATCTGAAAAATCACCCTCAGGATTTAACAGATTAACCCTTTTCATCCTGATACACCTATTGCTAGAAATACATTTGACTATGATAGTTCCAGGGTGGTGCCAGAATAGCTTGGCGCCTGGATCAAACATTTTAGTTCAAGGGTTAGGTCAAGGTATTTTGGCACAACCCTTGAACTAAAATGTTTGATCCATCTCCTAATCTATAATGTAGCCTTCATAGGATAATAAGCATTTAAAAAAAAAAAAATCAGCCTCATGATGTAATGGGTTAAATGACAGAATGTATCCTGTATCTGATGACTGTCAATTAAGGGGAGACAATCTGTCATTTCAGCAGCACAAAAACTGAGAATGTCGCCAAAATGTCCTGATACCAGGAAATATTGTGAGCATAAAACCGCAGGACACTGTGAAGCTGCTAATTACTAAAAAAAATGTATTTTTCTCTAAAATAAATTTTTTTGAAAAATACTTACCGATGACATTACTGTTAGGAATACTGTCTCGCTAGCCTAATTTTAGCCCAAAATTGAGGTTGTGTGCCTTTAAGGAGGGAAGGTATCAGGGGGCGCTATCTGCTAGGCAGAGCCACGGTAGCCTCCCTTCCCTCCATATCCGGAACGCGGTCACCTGATTTGCCATTCTGTATCGTAGCGAGCCAGCGGCAGCGGGGTAGGTGGGAGGGTCCTCCGAGTAATGTCATCGGTAAGTATTTTTCAAAAAAATTTATTTTAGAGAAAAATACATTTGTTTTCTCAAAACAACATTACCGATGACATTACTGTTAGGAAGAATGTCGATGAGGCGGTGGGTGCCGCAAATTACGTCCCTAAGCAAACTATTAGGTCCCCGAGACCCGCCCTCCCAGGCACAACCTCCCGATAATTTTAGCGAAGAATACCTACGGCACCCGGGGTGCCGGGAGGGAGTGTTGTGCTGCCGTGACATCCCCCACCAGCGACAGGTTCTCGCGCTGGCCGGAGAGGTCCCTCAGGTAGAATCTGGCGAAGGTTGACTCTGAACGCCAGCCTACGGCCGCCACAATGTCTTTGACTGCACAGTTGCGGTCGAATGCAAGGCTCGCCGCCATGGCTCGTACCTCATGCGCCCTGATGTTCAGATGCGTGGCGGTGTCAGGGGCGAGGTCGTGGTATGCGGAGCGTATCACCCAACGGAGCCAGGCGGAGATCGTTTGGGCCGTAATGTCATTTCTACCTGGAGACAAAGGAAGGAAAAGGCGGGTGCGGCCCCTGCGCAGAGGCTTGGTCCTGCGCAAGTAGATACGCACTGCTCTCACCGGATCTTGTTGTCTGGAGTCCCGGGAGAAGCTAGGTCCCCTCAGGGCTTATATGGAGACCACTTGTGGGGCGGCTAGTGGAAGCCGTGTCTTGGCCAGGAAGTTCGGGTCCGGCAGCAGTTGTAGCGAACCGTCCGCCCGGAACTGTAGGCACGATGGATGGGTCAAGAAGGCGTGAAGCTCGCTGACCCTGGCCGCAGTGGCGAGGGCTAGTAGGAAGCATGTCTTCCGCGTCACGTCCGCCAGTTGCGCCAGCTGCAAAGGCTCGAAGCGGCTAGTGTTGAGCCACGTCAGTATCCAGGGTAGGTCCCATCTCGGCACAAGGGAGCGGGAGGTTGGTCGATGAAGGCCGAAGTGTGCCATCAGATCAGCCAGGTCTTTGCAGGCGCCAGGGTCGGGGTGTCCCAGGTGCCGGTACGTGTCGGCTATCATAGCCAGATAGCCGCGAATGGTAATGGGGGCCAACCGCTGATCATTGAAGAGCCAGAGGAAGAATTCCGCTAGCTGGGGAACCGTCAGATCCGTGGGGGAGAGTCGTTCGGCGGCGCACCAGTCGCAGAGAACGCGCCATTTCCCCTCGTAAACTCGCCTAGTGGATCGCCTGCGGGCTGTAGCGATCGCATCCACCGCCGTACTTGAGAAACCTCTATTGGCGAGGGCTTGCCGCACAATCTCCAGGCGTGTAGGAGGAGACGCTCGGGGCACGTGAAGGTAGGCATCCGAGAGATCCAGGCTGACGGCAAAGTCCATCGGCTGCACCGCGGCCCGAAGAGCTCGGGCCGTCTCCATGTGGAAGGGGGTGGCAACGATGAACTTGTTCAAGGCGGAGAGATCGATGACCGGTCTCCACTTGCCGCCTGGCTTGGGCACAACGAAAAGGCGGCTGTAAAAGGCAGGGGAGTTGGGCTGCGAAACCACTTCCGTCGCCGTCTTTAGAAGTAGGGAGTGCACCTCGTCGCGAAGAGCAGCGGCCCTGTCTAGGTCGGAGGGCACAGGGGTCCAAACGGGGGAGCGACGGAGTGGGGGCGGCGACCGAAAGGCGATCCGAAGGCCTTCGGAGACGGTAGAAAGCACCCAGGCGTTGTCCGGGAACAGCGCGTGCCACGCCTGGCTGTGGCGCGCCAGCCTCCCGCCGACCGGCGAAAGGGAAGCGGTCGGCGGCGGCGGAGGAGGATAAGCGTCAGTGGGCCCTGCCCCTCCCTGGGCGGCGGGCGGGCCGGGGCCAGGTGGGGGAGGGGGCGGGGGCGGGAGTCGCGTCGGGGCGAAGGCGAGCGCGCCCAAAGGCTGGGGCGCGAGGAGGGAGACGTCCGCGCACTGTAGGGGGGCGGGGAGCGGGTCTGGCGGACCGCAGGGCACGACCCGCGGCCTTGCGGGGAACTCGAAAGCGGTGGGGCGCCGGTCGGCTGGGCCACAAGTCCTTGTTGGCTTCCTTCACCGCCTGCCAGGTGGGCCCGAACAGCAGTTCCCCTCCAAGCGGCGCCTGTCGAAGCTGCTTCTTCAAGTCCGGGGGAAGATCACAGGAACGGAGAAGAGCATCACGTCGCATCAGGTCGCAGTTGGCCGCGGCCGTCATGGAGTTTACAGCGGAGTGAAACGCCGCCCGGTTGCCTGCCACTGCTAAGGATAGGATGTCCGCCAGAAAAGGAGAGGTCACAGGGTTCCAGGCTTCTTCCACACGGCGAACGATAGTCTGGGTCACCAAGTCGAGGAATCCCGCTGTAGCGAGGGCATTCCGTACAAGGGTAGCTGTCTTGTCGAGGCCTGGGACGACGGGACCCGGACGAGGGGAGCCAGCGAAGGAGAGGGCCTGGGCGTCCAGCTCCGGTAGCTGACAGGAGAAGGACTGCGAATGACCCGCGTACCAGCGCTGCTGAAAGGCGATCTGTAGATCAGCGGGCCACCTGTTGTCCGAAAAGAAACCTGCGTCCCCAAAGGAATTCGTACGAAGGTGCGACGACAGGGCGTCACGTAGGTCTCGGAACCCTGGAGGCTGAGGGAGAGACTTGAACCGCTTGGTCAGGCTGGCCGCATCCACAAAGGCAGAAGCTTTCCTCTTGACCGGCGGTGAAGGTGGGCAGTCTTCCGGAGGAAGGGAGGCCGCGATAAGGCGAGCCGCTTCATCCAAGGCTCGGAGGGTCTCCATCTTATGACTGAGGGAAGGCTGTCGAACACCAGCGTCGTCCGAGAGGGGGGAGTGTCCGGACGCGTCGGACGCATCGTTACGCAGTAATGCTGACATCGAACCCTCAGGAACGAGGCTGAGAGCGTCGTCCTCCATAACTGTATCCGACCCCTGAGGAGGGGAAGGTCGGACACCAACACTGGAAACGTCGCTGCCGAACTCGCGTTGTGTCACTGTAGCGCTGGGAGGAGAACGGACCCGTCGCGCAGAACCAAGGGGTGAGCGGGGCGTCGGGGAAAACCTCGTCGCTGGACGTCTCGAAGCGGAGCGGTGAAGAGGGGAGCGCGGCCGCGGGGAAGAACGGCGACGGGGGGAGTAAGTCCGGTGGAAGCGGGAACGCTGGCTCCGGGATGGAGAGGGCGAACGGGACCGGGGTCGATAGGTCGAGCGGTGCGGTGAACGATGACGGAGACCTCTATCCCGGTGAGAATACGAAGTACGCCGGTCGGTAAGAGGGCTGAGCCTCCTAGGCGCACGGCGCCCTCTGGAAGTCGAGCGCGAGCGGGAAGACCCGCCAACGGAGTGAGAAGAATGGCGTTCGGAGCGAGCGAATTGCGAGTCACGGGAGCCATTAGAAGCGCGGGAGCTTCGCCCGCGTGGTCTCTGAAAAAGTCACCTCCCCCTGCGCCAGGGGCCGGGCCGAGGGGGCCAAAACAGGAGGCACCTTAACTACACTCGCTAATGTGTATTTGGTTGGTTTTTTACTCTTAGTGTTAACTAAGGCACTGACCTCCGCACCAGAAGACTTGTGCTTGTCAACGGAGCTTCTCACGGTCGTAGACGCGTTGCGGTCCCGCGGGCGTTGTCGGTCAGACTCGGTGGGACCCAGCGAGCCGACAAACCCTGTAGGCGCCCGGTGTTGGCCAAGCTCGGGGTCAGGAACTGCCGGCGAGCTGACAAACACAGATGTCGGAGTACTTCGTTGGCCATGCTCGGTGTCAAGTAACCCCAGCGAGCTGACGAACCCTCCGTCAGGAGCGTGAGGCTCCGGATCCGCATGTGCGTCCCGCATCGCGAGAGCTCTCGGTGTTTCCTCCACCAAAGTAGACGGAGCGGCCTTCTTCGGACGCTTCCGCCGGTAGAAACGCCGCAGTTGCGACCACTGCTCCTCCTCCCAGGTGGTGCAGACGTCGCAAGGGTGGGTGGGGGAACAGCCAGAGCACGGAAGACAGACGTCGTGGGCATCACTCGGCCACTGGAAGTCTGCGCATCTCGTGCAGGTACGAACTTGCCAACTGGAATACATAGAGCAAGAAAACACGCTATCAAGCAAGGAAGAAGGACCTGTACACGTGGCTACAATGGAATCTCTCAGTCTAGTTCCGCCCGGTAAGGTTGAGTTAGCAGCGCCCTTGTTGCTAATTCACCCCCGACCGGTCGCTAGAACCGGTCCTGCCGCCTGTACACTTTTCTCTTCCACGTCATAAAAACGAACCGCACTAACGGTCACACTACGAGCGCCTCTGCTCAGTGCTACTGCATCCGTAGCGTCGGCCGAGGGCACTAACCACAAGCTACAATGCTTACCTGGTCATGGTAGAAAGAAGGAGGTTACCACCGTGAAGGACGGAGGACGAGGGCCCCCGAAAAAAGGCCGCAAAGTCCCGCCAAGGACGAGAAGGCACAGCCCGGTCGACACTGCAGCCGGAACAGAAGCCCACTCTGCAGCAGGAAGCTCACAAGCCAGTAGTAACCCGTCAACCTCCAACCACGAACTCGAAGAAGACAAAGTCGCGAGAGAACGAAGCCTGAACGGAGCTAGGTAGGGCATACAACCTTCCACGGCTCAGCGAAGAGACAGAATGGCGAATCAGGTGACCGCGTTCCGGATATGGAGGGAAGGGAGGCTACCGTGGCTCTGCCTAGCAGATAGCGCCCCCTGATACCTTCCCTCCTTAAAGGCACACAACCTCAATTTTGGGCTAAAATTAGGCTAGCGAGACAGTATTCCTAACAGTAATGTCATCGGTAATGTTGTTTTGAGAAAACAAAAAAAAAAAGTACTTATAAGATGCAACACAGACTTTCCGCTGGATGTAATATCCACCCGTTAAGTGCTGGTCGATAAACAAGTACTCAAAAAGGTACTGACACTGACTTTCCACTAGATATGATGTCCGTCATAAAGGTGGGCTCCCATTTGAGGTTGGAGGCAGAGGGTGTTACCGGAGCATACAGCGTCGACTTCATCTTGTTGTAGGCTGGGTTGAACAGCTCAGCAAACAGCGTCTGCAGAGACAAAAAATATCACAGATTAACCCCTTCCCCGCCACTGTATGTACATTCTTGTTTCCGAAATCTTTGTTTATTCAACGACCACCAGCCACAACACATGGATACAAATTGGTCTCAGCAAGAGGCATAGATTCTCATGAGCCCCCGCAGTCACCAGGGGCTCATAAGGACCTATGTCTCTTGCAGTTGGATTGTGTTCACTTTTTCTCAGAAGTGAAAGGGTTAAGCTACGCAGCAAGCCGATTAATTAAAGGTCCACAGGCCAACTAATGCTTGTATCTAGCTAAGGAAGTTGTACACGGGCCAACGAATGCTCGTATCAGCCCAAGGACATATTGCTCACTGGTACTACAGTCAAAATTGTGCAAGGTGACCGCCCAAGGGACCATCCAAAACTGGTCACCCTAGACAGGTCTCTTTATAGACACAAGGTCATCCAAAAGTAACAGAAATAAGACCATGAGACCAAAGGGTGGCTTACTCGAACAGGTAGCAGTCTTATTCAGGTGGTTGCTTTGACAGATTTGACTTGCAATTTTGTGTTTATACCACTGTGCTTGGTACTTAATCAGAGCTACTCATTATGAACACTTGAGTATTTTATGGGTCGAAATAGAAATTTCTGGAAATCAGAAATAGATAAAAATTGCACATGTTTAAAAGAAAACAGTGGCTGTAGCAGTTGGCGGCCTCGTATACCATTGAACCCGGCAAACCGCTACAGCGGTTTCATGTGTTTCGAATCACGCGCGCAGTGACGCGCATCATCGCTCGCATGACCTCGGTGGCCGCGCGGTAAATGGGCCACATTCTGTTTACTTAACCGATATCCTGGCAGTGCCAGAGTGTGTTCCTCTTGCAGTTTTTGAGTTACTAGTGTGTAATTTTGTGATGTCGAGTGATTTTGAGAGTGATGACAACTTGTGGTCAGACAATGAGTTTTGGGATGCCGGACAGTTTGACTTGTTGGACAGCGATAACTTTGACCCACTGGCACTCGACGCACGTGGTCACGGTCAGCCAGCCGTGAATGACACTGACACCGACAGTGACAGCTACAGTCTGACGACGAAGTCGATGATCCTGACGATATGCCTCTTTTCTACCTAGCTCCCACCTTCCCCTGGGCTGCTGATTTACTGCGGCATGGTGACAAGCGACCATTCGAGAAGCTAACAGGCCCGGCTCGTGTGTTAGACACGTCAGCCACGGCCTTGTCTCTTTTTCAGCTGTTTTACACGGACGATGTATTCACACGAGTCGTCAAATTGACAAATCAAAACGCTGAGAGGAGGAGATGGGACGATCCAGCGAAAAACAAAGGTGAGTGGTGGCCGGTTTCTTTGACAGAGATGAAAGCATTTTATGGTGTTGTCATCATGATGGGCGTTGTGAAACTTGACAGACTCCACATACTAGACAGGTGGCGGAGAGGGCATACTCTACTTTATGATGGGTACCAATATTCCCCTTGTGTTTACTAGGGATCGTTTTATGCAGATCAGGCGGTACATCGCATTTTCCGATCCACCCCCACCTGCTGCTAATGACAAACTGACAAAGGTAAGGTACATGCTTGACACCATGCGACAGAAATTTCAGGAGAAGTATGTGCCTCACAGAGAACTGTCTGTCGATGAGGCTATGATTCCTTTCAAAGGTAGACTTGCTATCAAGCAGTTTACAAAGGAGAAACCTGTAAAGTTTGGCATCAAAGTGTGGGTGTGTGCTGATGCAGTGACAGGGTACTGTCACAACTTTGAAGTGTATGTAGGTAAATCAGCTGACAGGGCTGACGAGATGTTTGGGCTGAGTGGGAGAGTGGTGGTGGCCATGACCAAACATCTTTTCAATGCTGGTCATGTAGTTTACACAGATAATTTTTACACCAGTCCCACTTTGGCACATTACCTGTTGACCAAGGACACCTACCTGTGTGGGACAGTGAGACCCAACAGGAAAGGATTCCTGAAGGACATTGTGAAAACAGGTGCTGTGGTGAACCGCCAGTCACGTGGGGCGTCTGAAACACGCCACTGGGGTCAGATAGTGGCCCAAAGCTGGAAGGACAACAGAATGGTGTATTACCTGTCAACATTCCACAAGCCAACAGGTAATGACACTGTCAAGCGCTGACAGAAAGATGGGACAGTGCGACACATTCCCTGCTCTCTCCTAGTTGCAGACTACCAGCAATACATGGGTGGCGTCGACAACATGGACCAAATGACTCGGCAGAACAAATCAAAGAAGACAATGAAGTGGTATAGGCGCGTGGAGTGCAAGCTGATGGAATGTGCCATCTTCAACGCCTTTGTCATTGAAGACAGCTTGACACCCCACAAAGAGGTGGGCAAAAATGACAGAGGCATGTTCAACTTTAAGCTGGACCTCGCTCATCAGCTTGTAGGGACGTGGCGTCAACCCCGCCGTCCTGCAAACCAACCACGCTCCAACGAGAACATGAATCGACTGCGATTAGATGGCAGACTTCACTTACTTGTGCCAGGTGAGGGTAAGGACCACCAATGTGTCATGTGCTCCATCCGTTACAATGCTTACAAGCGAGCCAACCCCAGAACCCAGACCCCCAACAAGTTGCGAAAGACCACTATGAAATGTGAAAAATGTGACCAGTACCTCTGCCGTAACAATAAAACTCTATGTTTCAAGGAATATCACACCTTGCTACACCTGCAGGTGACAGTGTGGACACCAGTGACAAGAATCGGATGTATATAGTATGTCGCTCTCCTGCGGAGTTCCACAGGGGTCCGTCCTGGGCCCGGTCCTTTTCACACTCTACACCTCTCCCCTGTCCAACATCATCCAGTCTCACCACATACACCATCACCTCTACGCTCATGACTCACAACTACTAGACAAAGACTACTGACTCGCACGGCTGACTGCTACGAAGAAGTGAAAAACTGGATGACAGCAAACAAGCTTAAACTAAACGACGATAAAACGGAAGCCATGCTGGTAGGCACTCGTCAGAAACTTTCCCAGCTCCCTCCCTCTCTCCACCTTCAACTCGACAGCACCCCCATCTCCCTCTCTGACTCGGCCAAAAACCTCGGTGTTATCCTCTATTCCTCTCTTTCCATGACCAGCTTCGTCTCCGCCACGGCCCAGGCATGCTATTTCCACCTCCGCCGCATCAGTCAGATCAGAAAATACCTCACTACTGAAGCTGCCACCAAACTTGCTGTCTCTCTCATCCTATCTTGCATCGACTATTGCAACTCTCTCCTTTCCATCCTCCCTAACTCCACCGCTTTCACTCTCCAGCGCGTCCAGAACAATGCTACCCGCCTTGTCCTCAGAAAGAAAAAAAAATGCATTTTTCTTTAAAAGGTATTTTTTCGAAAAATACTTACTGATGACATGACCTTATGGGAGTGTCTACTACTTACTCAATTCTAGCCTAAGAACTCGTTGTGTTAACACACAACCCGGGAGGCACTCGGGGAACCCCGAGGGGGCCAAGAGTTGTCTCCCGATACTCCCCATCCGGAACCGAGTACCCATAATTCCTCAGTCAGGATACTTAGCTTACCAGCGGCAAGCGGGGCCGGTGGGAGGGTCGTCCGAGTCATGTCATCGGTAAGTATTTTTCGAAAAAATACCTTTTAAAGAAAAATGCATTTATTTCATCAAAAACACTACCAATGACATGACCTTATGGGAGAATCACGAATAGGAGGAGGGTGCCACGCACTAGCACACCTTGGGGCCCCAAGGGCCGTCCTCCCCAACGCAAATTCCCGACGACCCTGGGGAGGTGTAACCTACGGCGCTGAGGCGCCAGGAGGAAGAGGAGCCCCGGAGCAGCTCCCCCACCAGAGCGAGTAGCCTCGCTGGCTGGGAAACTCTGTGGGCGAGAGAACATGCCCGCCAGCCCTACAGCAGCCACGATGTGGAAGACAGCACAGTTCCTGACGACTGTGACGTTCGTGGCCCTGTACGTAGCTGATAGGACGTAATTAGCCTCTAAGCTCGCTGAGGGAGGGATCCTGGAATCGGATCGCACGACTGAGCGGAGTCAGGAAGATCGTCTGACTTGTAGCTTCAGTGCTGCCGTTCCTTATGACGAGGAGAAGCTCGATCCTTGTTACGCTCGCGAGGGAGAGCGAGGGTGGCGGTCCGACTTCGAGCGAAGAGAGGATCCCGAAACGTGTCGTGACGTGGTGTGCGTGTGAGAATGTCTCCACGAGCCGGACTCTGTGGCAAGGCGGGATCGCAGCGGCCGAGGAGGATCCAAGGCCTTCCTAGGAGACGAGTGGGGACCGGTTGACCATGGAGGCGCGAAGCACGCCTCTCTGAACCGAGCTCTGTAGCGAGATGGGTTCTCTGCCTGGCATAAGGCTTGGTCCAAGCACGTTCCCTCCTGGGAACCAGCGCCTCGAACTCCCGACTCCGCACACTACCTTGCTGTGTCCAACGTTGAGGGCCTGCCGCCACCCACGAAGGCGAAGGAGTAGGGACCCATCAAAGCGAAACAGCGAGCGTCGCGGCTGCAGGAGCACCTTGCAGAAGCGGGAAGCAGTAGCGGGGGTCCGCGGCGAGGAGAGGTGTAAGAGGTACAGGACCGGAACCCAGTAACGGGGTGACGAACAGGAAGAGCGGAGCAACCTTCCCAGGCCAGGCCAGAGCGTCGATGTCTCGTCCAGGAGGGCGAATCCACAAAGGCAGGGCGAATCCACAAAGCACGGGGCACGCCAGTGAACCCACCTAGTGGCGAACAGGTCCGCGAAGCCATCTCGTCAGTGCGCCGGTCCTCCGAAGGCATCCTGGTGCAAACTGCGTGTATCAACTGGATCCATCGGGGAAACAGGTTGGCTCAGCCCTCCCACGAGAAGGTGACCTACTAGTCTGCGGCAGATCCAAGCCGTTCCCGCTCTTGACCGCGAGGTCCGAAGGCCAGGCTGGAGTAGGAGAAGAACCACGGTAGTAGGAGGCGTAGCAGCGGCAGCCGGGCTTAGAGAGGACCGAAGGAGAGTAGATCCGACGTCCGAGTAGTGGCTGGGCCGTCCAACCGCGAGCACAGCCGCAGCAGTACCACGTGTTCGAAACCCAGTGCACTCCTGGGTGCCCAGGGGGGATGTCGAGTTGGTTAGACCCCAGGGAGACGGAGCTGCGCCATAGTCCCACAGCGGAAGCGAAGCTTCTAGAAGCCTCCTCCGGTCTGCTCCCGTAGCGAAGTCCGGGAACTCCCCAAGAACTGGCTTGGTCGAGTTGTCAGCACAGAGGGTCCGTCCGCATCACGCCGACCCACTCGGCGCCAGGAGTCGACGACCTGGAGAACGAAGGATAGGGTAAGGAGCTCTTCAATCTCACGACACGAAGGGAGGTACGGACGAGAGAGGTCGTCTAGTCCCAAGGAGAGTCAAGAGCGGATCCACCGCCGGAAGGGGAGGCAACTCCTGTGACCTCCCGAGCACCGGTCCTACCGAGGGAAGCCAACAGCCGGCAACTCCATGGGGGTGAAGAAGATCCGCGAACCGAGAGAAGAAGCGCAGGGTAGTCGAAGCGCCTGGCACGAAGTCCGGAAGCCGCTGCCAGCTCCGAGCTGTATCCGAGAGGGCACCAGGGGAGACAGAAGCCGAAGCGCTCGAAGACCCGTTTCCCACCCGTGCGAAGTCAGAGTACTTCCCCTAACTAAGTAATTGGAACTCACGCGTAAGGCCACCAGCTAGTGAGTCATCAGATCTCCAAGGAGTATTAAGTGCACAACTGGGTCGAGCCGTGTACTGTAACCTCAAGAGGAGGGAAACAGGTCCGAGCAAGGCGAAGTAACGACAGCATCCTCCCCGAGAACCACCGGAGGGGGTCGGGTGTCCAGAAGAGGAGCAACTGCAGCCAGGCCGGAGCACGAAGAAGGGGAAGGGCTGAGTGAGGTGGAGAGGAAAGGGACGAACGGCAGCCGGGCGCGAAAGGGATCGACGAGCGAGGCAGGAGAGAATCCGTGGAGCGACGTGAAGAACGGCAACTCCTAAGCACGCACGCAGCGGAGAGATAGCGGAGTGTAGACCTAGAGTGTCGGAAGGTTGACTCCAACGAGGGAGATTCGTAGATGGACGGGCATCCAAAGGTGCAGAGTGGTCTCTCCTTGCGTGCAGGAGAGCAAGAGCGGAGATCCGATCCTGAGTGAAGTGGATTTCCAGTCGTGCCGCCTCTTCCTGCCCATACGACAGGGCAAGACTGAATCACAGCCCAGACGATCTCCTCCTGGCTGCGCTGGGTAATACGAACTGCATACATGGATCTCTCCCCACGGGTAGCGCAGAGACTGAAGATCCGCGCACACGAAGTACGCGCCATGGCCACGAGCGTCGCATCGACCGGAACTGCGCTGTCAAGGACATCGTGGCAGCGGTGGGCTGGCGAGCAGAATCTACCTTCGCTCGTTTCTACCTTCGGGATCTGGCGGGACAGCGTGACTCTGCGAACCGGGCTCTGTATCGAGGTGGGTCTCTGCCTGACCGCAGGCTATGTCCAGGTGCGTACCCTCCTGTAACGTCCGCGTCGAGAACCCCTCTCCGCGCAATAACTGGAGCGGTCCGCGTAGCAATCCCTCCACAAGATCGGCAAGGACTCGGGCGGTAAGGAACGGAGACAGGCACCTCCGCTCTGCTGGCTGGCCACCAACAGTACCCTGCAACCACTAGCAGCCGGCCCAAGTTCGATCGAAGAGCAGATCCCGAACGTGTCGAGACGTGGTGTGCGTGTGAGATTGTCTCCGCGAGCCGGACTCTGTGGCGAGGCGGGTTCGCAGTGGCCGAGGAGGATCCAAGGCCTTCCTAGGAGACGAGTGGGGATCGGTTGACCATGGACGGCACGAAGCACGTCTCTCCGAACCGAACTCTGTAGCGAGAAGGGTTCTCTGCCTGGCATAAGGCTTGGTCCAAGCGTGTTCCCTCCTGGGAATCAACGCCTTGAGCTCCCGACTCCGCACACTACCAAGCTGTGTCCGACGTGTCGATCCCCCGATGCTAGGGCCGTCGGAACTTGAGAGGCTGGAGAACCGGAACAGCTGGTACGTCCTCAGGTCTGGAACAGTCACCGGTGTCGGGCGTTCGCGCCGGAAAACCCAAGTTGGGACCAGCGTGCTCTGTAGGGAGGCCGGTTGTCTGTCAGAAGGCTTTGTCCAAGCGCACTTCCTCCTGCACACTATACTGCCGCGTCCGGCATGGTGATCGCACAGTCCACTCGTCGGAACTCGAGCGGTCAGAGTACCGGGGATAGCCGCCGGTATCTCAGCAGGTCTGGAACCAGTCACAGGCGCCGGGCGCTCTCGCCGATAGAAGCTCCAAGGTGAGACCAGCGCCGTCCAGGTCATGTGGCGCAGACGTCACACCAAGGTTCGGAGGCACATGGTAGACAGACCTTGTATGAGTCCGACGGACACTGTAACGTCCGTGCTGTGTGCAGGTCATCCAAAGACCCCTGCAACATACCAAAAAACCGAAGGCACGCGGGCGTGGGCCTGAGGGACCCTGTCCTGGTAAGGTGAACTTTCGCAAGACAACGGCCCAACCAGCGAGGAACAACCTGTCAGCAAGCGCGCGGACCTGCAATACATCCCCGCAAGGTAGAGAGTGCAGCCAGTAGGGTCCCGGTTAATCCCAGGTAAGCACCCCACCTGTGTGACCTACCTTCTGCGAAGAAGTGGAGTCGCGGCTACCCACACTGTCTGTCCATCCTGCCAAGGCAACTCCCCCAACCACCAAAGTGTGTACCTGTCTTCCCAGCGTATACGTCCTACGCCGGGTACATCCCGGCCCCTACAGGTGTGGAAGACACCCTTGGTCTGGGAGGACCGCCAGGCTAAGTTGAGCCTACAACACATCCTGCACAACAAAACTCAAGCATGTCATGACAAGTATAGGCCTGAAGCAAGCGGCAGGCCCAGAACCTTTGTCGGAGCGGAGCCCCCGCGAAACACCGGAGCTGTACTATAGCGACTGGCCTCCAGGTGCAGCTTTGATCGTTGTCTTAAGTTGCTAGCAGGCAATTAATTACCTTTCAACAGTAAAACGTTACTGTCGTTCATGTTAACTTGTATTCTTATGCATGTTGTTCATGTTAACTGGCAGTCACATGCACAAGTAGGAATTTAACCAAAGAGCATAAACCAGTGCGTCCAGGAGACATAGGGCTGTCTGAGCACTCTGGATTTTTTTTTTTTTTTTTTTTTTCAGGGAGGTTCGGGCCGGGAGAAGGTCACTGGCGCCTGCCAAGAGATGCGTTGGTGACGGGCTCACCCGTACCAATCACCGTCCATTTGCAGCCTGTCATTGTAATATGTGGAATGAGCAAGTGAGTGAATGTGAGTAGCACCTGTGGTGGCAAGAGAATTTATTGCTGCTTATGATCTGCCCCCATGACAGCAACAATACGTCATCTTGGTGCCGTCAGTGTCTCCTCAACTGACGAATACTTTGCATCTCCCATGTATCTAATACGCCCCCATATATGGTAAACAGGTCTGCAGGATGCATAACAAAACAGGCATGATGTGACCGACTCAGTACCGAAGTAAGCGTCGGCTCTCGCCACATTCACCAACGTAATGCGTCAAAGGATGGCTGGAGCATAACACATTCCCCGAACCCAACCAGGTACAAGAGCATAGGTGAGGAAGAAGTGAGTAGGTAAGCGCCAGATATAAGGTTAGACTTAGCTTTCACCGATCTTGCACACCATTCCCATTCCAGTAAAGGTTTTTAACCACGAGGAACAAGGAGCTCTGCATCGTTAGACGCCATCTTGGAAAACGAAGCTGACCACCTGCGGATCCGCGCCGTTTAAGAATGACCGTTCCAGACTACGTCTCATTTCTTCCCTCACGCGTAAATGCCTTCCGTTAAAAGCGCGGAACTTTCGACAACCACGCTGCTAACCACAGCGAAAAAGGGAGACTCGACCCAGTCAATAATACCACACCAACACGGAAGGAGAGGGGGAACGGGCGCGAGACCCGCCAAGTAAAAGTCAAGAATCTTGGCGCAAACAACAGCGCAAATGAAGACCGCGTTCGTGCCTGCTCAACCAGTGCCCAGCCCGGGAACCATCCGAGGGCCAACCCAGTCACCTTACCTTTTCCCGGAGCGGGACCGGGGAAGGGGGGGGGGGGGGAGAAAATCCAACCAAGGCACGCGCGGCGAAGTCCCAGCGAAGTTCACAGCGTAGCCCAGGCACTTCAGGTAGCCAAGCGGGCAGCTGCCAACGAAGAAGGGATACCAGAGCCACCAGGTACAGGGGGGGCCCGACGAAGAAGAAGTCAAGAGAAGAACCAAGTCCGTCGAAGACCGGCGAACCGGTCGAAATCCCCAAAATCCGTAGGCTAGAGCAACACGTCTGAACAGCGTAAGCCTAAGTAGACTGACTGGGGAATTATGGGTACTCGGTTCCGGATGGGGAGTATCGGGAGACAACTCTTGGCCCCCTTGGGGTTCCCCGAGTGCCTCCCGGGTTGTGTGTTAACACAACGAGTTCTTAGGCTAGAATTGAGTAAGTAGTAGACACTCCCATAAGGTCATGTCATCGGTAATGTTTTTGATGAAATAAATCCGACCACATCACTCCCCTGCTCAAATTCCTTCACTGGCTTCCCATCCCCCAACGCATCCAACACAAGATTCTGTCTCTCTGCTACAAATCCCTGAACAACTGCGCTCCTGCCTATCTCTCAAACTTACTTCACTCCTACACTCCTCCCCGCTCCCTCTGCTCCGCCTCCGACCCTCTCCACCTCCACATCCCCGCACCAAACTCAGCACTTTCGGCCCCCGCTCCTTCTCCGTCTACGGTCCATCCACCTGGAACACTCTCCCACTCTCTCTCCGTCATAAACACTCTCTCTCCTCCTTCCAGTCTGCCCTCAAAACTCACCTCTTTCAACAGTTCTAGCACTATATCACCATCCCAAGCTGACTGTCATAATGTATTTCACTCAAAACTCACCTCTTTCAATAGTTCTAGCACTATATCACCATCCCAAGCTGACTGTCATAATGTATTTCACTATTTCACTATTAGTGAGTCGTTGTCTGAAGCGTGCACATGTGTGCGTGAGTTGTGAGTGCGCGCTTAGAGTTATAATTATTATAAGATAAGCGCATTATAAATACCGTAATTATTATTATTATAGACATGGTAGTATTGTTAGCGACTCACAAACTAATGTGCATATAATTGTGACAACAACTGAAAACAGTAAGCGTTGTGGAACATTTTCTCTTGTGTGCTGTGGATACTGTGGATATACCGTATCAACGACAGGTGTAGAGAAGGACATCTAGAGACCAGGTAGGGGACAATACAGTGTATCAGCATGCTGGCAGTGCATGGGCAGTAATGTAGCACTGTGACTGACATCATAGTTAGTGTTGCATAGAGCTAGATAATTATTCTCAGTATGAAGCATCCAACTTTTTCAGATTTTTCTCTCACCTGTCACTCTTTTCGTCACCAAGCACAGTGACACAGTCTTGTAACATAGACAAAACAATAGTCTGTCCAATGACAAGTCTGTACGTATATACTTTTATGGTGATATCTGCAATAGTTATTTTTTATTATTTTTTAATCTGAGATACCCATATCCCCCCCCCCCCCCCCCACCCTCCAACCCCCACACTTTGGTACCGGTCTCAGGCCACTTTACAAATTTCAAATACAAGCGATCAAAAATCTCTGTAACTTCAGTAGCTGAACTGGCCCTTCGTCTGTCTTGTACTGTGTTTGTCTTCGGTGTAAATCCCTGTCTGTCATGTGAGTGTGCGTGTTGGGTTTCAGTTCACGGCGCTTTGAGTTGATTCACCCAAAAATTGAGAAAAAGCGCCTATATAATAACGGTATTATTATTATTATTTATATCTAGACTAAAAGCTCTCAAATAAAGTCAGGGCTGAAGGGAATACAGTCTTGATATATACTCATGGATGAAAGGGTTAATTCACTGTTTTCGTTGAAACACGTGCGATTCTGACCTACTTCTGATTTCCGTCTATTGATGTCTGTGTACCTTGAGATAGCTGCAGCAGCTGTAGGTGTCGTACAGGTACGCCAGGACGCAGCGCTCGGCCGAGGAACAGTTGAGCGGGTTACACACGTTTACCACCTTCAGCACCTCCATCAAGCTAGCAGACACACAACAACCATGTACACTACTGTCTCATCCGTCTACAGGGGCTCATGAGAATCTAGGCATCTAGGTAGCAGTGTTGGGTTTCAACCACACCCCAAATAACAAACCACTAACATTATCATAGATGTACAGTACAGTCTGATCCATCTGCAAGAGGTGTAGACTTGCATGAGCTCCTGCAGGTTGCAGGGACGCAAGCAAGTCTATGCCTCTTGCTAGCATGGCTTGGCTTCAATTTATCCCCAAAAACATAAAATCAATATTATCAAATGTGTGTGACAGTGGCTCGTCCAGCTCTAACCATCTGCCAGAGACAGATGAGGATCTAAAATCTGCCATTCTTTGGCAAAAACCAAGATGTCCATTTTTGGAGAAAGTAAGATTTTCATTGTATACAATGAAAATCTCACTTTTCTCCCAAGAATGGATATACTGAAGAAAAAAAAAGTTATGTATGCGGCAATATTAACCCTTATCATTCGGAATATGAATTTTTCTCTAAAATGTATTTTTTCAAAAAATACTTACCGATGACATTACTGTTAGGAATAGTGTCTTAGCTAGCATAATTTCAGCCAAAATTGTTGTGTACCTACATGGCAGGGGAGGCAACAAGGGGCGCTATAACCTAGCCAGTAACCCAAGTAGCCTCCCTTCCATCCCCATCCGGTCACGCGCCCACCAGATTCCCGCCAGTCTGTTTGCTTAGCTGACCAGCGGCAAGCGGGGCAGGTGGGAGGGTCATTCGAGTAATGTCATTGGTAAGTATTTTTCGAAAAAATACATTTTAGAGAAAAATTCATTTGTTTCCTCAAAACACATTACCAATGACATTACTGTTAGGAAGAATAGCGAAGAGGAAGTGGGTGCCACTTATAACGCCCCTAACCTCTAAATACTGCCAACGAGACCCGCCCTCCATGGAGCAAACTCACGATAATTTCAGCTAAAAATTACCTATCGCACATGGGGTGCCGGGAGGGAGTGTTGCGCCGCTGCGATGTCTCCCACCAGTGATAGGTTCTCGCGCTGGCTGGAGAGGTCCCTCAGGTAGAATCGGGCGAAAGTCAACTCTGCTCACCAACCCATGGCCACCACAATGTCTTTGACAGCGCAGTTGCGGTCAAATGCGAGGTTTGTGGCCATGGCTCTGACCTCGTGCGCCCTGATGTTCATTCGTTTGGATACATCAGGGGAGAGGTCCTGGTAGGCGGAGCGTATCACCCATCGGAGCCAGGAGGATATCGTCTGGGCTGAGATGTCATTTCTACCTGGGGACAGAGGGAGGAATAGGCGGGTACGTCCCCTGCGTAGCAGCTTGGTCCGGCGCAGATAGAGGAGGATGCAGAGGGAGGGGGAGCATGTCCCACCCTGCTTCTGGATGCAGGCGACTACTGTGGAGTTGTCTGAGAGGACTAGAAGCTCCTGGTGTCGCAGACGTGACTCCCACACAATGAGTGCTTGCCAGATCGCTTTCAGCTCTAACCAGTTGATGTGTTGGGCCATGAGGTCCGGGGGCCAGATGCCGGAGGCTGTGGAGAACATCGGTAGCTGGTGCGCGCCCCAGTGGAGAGACTTGCGTCGACGCAAAGGGACAGCTGGGTGGAGGCGAGTAGAGGGGAACCCCCGTCACGAGCCAGCCGGGATCCGCCCAGCGAAGAAGGTGAGGACGGAGCATCGGCATCACAGGAACCTGAGACTGGAGAAGCAGGTGCAGCTGATGCGGGTGGCAGTAGAGACATCCTAGGGGAAGTAGATCCGCTGCCGCACTCATCAGGCCCAGAAGCTGAAGCCACACTCTGGTGGGGATCGCCTCCTTTTGAGACACCTGCCATGCTAGGTTCGCCAACTTCTGAATTCGCTGCTCCAGAAGCAGCACTTCGTTGAGGTCGGTGCAAAACTCCATTCCTAGGTTGCCAAAGCGACGAGACGGGGTGAGGTCAGACTTGCCCGCGCTGACCAGAAAGCCGAGCCTGTCGAGCAGATCTAGAAGCGCATCTCGGTCCTTCTCTAAGGAGGCCTCAGACAGGTTCCACAAGAGAAAATCGTCCAGGTAGTTTGACGTGGGGCTCGAAGACGTTCGCCTGGCCCTGGCTACTACAGCGTCCATGATGCGGGTGAACACCCAGGGGCTGAGGTTGAGGCTGAAGGTAAGTGCGCGAAACTGGTATACCACGCCGCCGAAGGCGAAGCAGAGGTAACGTCGGGCAGTGGGGTGCATGGGGACATGCAGATACGCATCCGACAGGTCTAGGCTGATGGCAAAGTCCAAAGGCTGCACTGCGGCACGAAGAGTTTGGGCGGTCTCCATGCGGAAGGACGGGGCGTCAATGAACCTGTTCAGCGCAGAGAGATCAATGACGAGGCGCCACTTGCCGCCCAGCTTGGGTACCACGAAGAGGAGTCTGTAGAAGGCTGGGGAGTCGTGTCGCGCCACCACCTCCGTGGTGGCCTTCCAAAGCAAGGCAGCGACTTGACCGTCACTTCGCTGCACAGGGCGTCGGCTCTGAGCTGGTCCATTGGCACCGAGGTCCACAGGGGCGAGCAGCGCAGGGGGGGGGGGGGGGGGGGGGGTGGAGGCGGGGACCGAAAGGAGATCTGCAGTCCCTTGGAGATGGTAGACAGAATCCACGGGTCGCCTGGTAGCAGCGACCGCCAGACGTTGCTGCGGAGCGCAAGCCTCCTGCCGACAAGAGACCCGGAAGCGGTCGGCGGGGGCCGAGGAGGAAGGAAGTCAGTGGGCCCTGCCCCGCCCAGGGTGACGGGCAGGCCTGGGCCAGGCGGGAGGGAGCGGAGGCAGAGTTGGGTCGGGGCGGGAGTGGCCAAAGGCCGGAGCTCGGGGGGGGGGGGGGGGGGGGGGGGGGGGGGGGGCAGACGGCCTCGAGAGGAAAAGGGGTGAGCGGCGGGTCTGGAGGACCGCAGGGCGCTACCCACAGCCTTGCGGGCTGCCTGAAAGCGGATCGGAGCGGTGCAACTGAGCCAGAGATCCTTGTTGGCATCCTTCACCTCCTGCCAAGTAGGGCTGAAAAGGAGCTCTCCACCAAGCGGTGCCTGTCATAGCTGCTTCTTTAACTCGGTCGGCAGGTCACAGGCGCGTAGTACGGCATCCTGATGCAACAGGTCACAATTCGCAGCAGCAGCCATGGCATTGACGGCGGTGTGGTACGCCGCGTGGTTGCCAGAGACCACGAGAGCCAGAATGTCCGCCAACATCGGAGATTGAAGGGTGCCAAGCCTCCTCCACGCGTCGAACAATAGCTTGCGTTACCAGGTCGAAGAACCCCGCCGAGGCGAGGGCATTATGAACGAGGCTGGCCGTCTTGTCCAGGCCGGGGATGACAACACTCAGACGAGAGGTACCTGCTAACGACAGTGCTGGAGAATCCACCACCAGAAGGGGGCAGGAAAAGGCTTGCGAGTGACCAGCGTACCAATGCTGACGGAAGGCGATATGTAAGTCCGTAGGCCACCTGGCGTCGGAGAAGAATCCTGCGTCACCGAAGGAGCCTTGCTGTAGATGATCGGAAAACGCGTTGTGCAGGCCCCAGAATCCAGGAGGCTGGGGAAGCAACTTAAACCTCTTGGTCAGGAGATCGGCATCCAAGAAGAGATGAGGCATGCCGCTTCGTCCAAGGACCGGGGCGTCACCATCCTATGACTCAGAGTAGTAGTCTGCTGCGACACAGGGTCATCCCGAGAGCGCGAGCGCCTGGACGCTTTGGAGTCGTCATCATGGAGCAACGCGGAGACAAAATCTTCCGGGGCCAAGCTAAGGGCGTCCTTATTCGCCGACCTCGCAGGAGAGCTGCGGGGAAGCTGCTCCTCTCGTCGTCTGTGAGTAGAAGTCTCGCTAGTGGCGTCCCGTCGAGTCGCCGTCGCACTGGGAGGGGGCCTTGTCACCTGTGAGCAGTGCCGCGAGGCGTGCGCCGAGGTAGAGTCCCTTAAAGATGCCTGCGATGAAACAGCACTGTGACGCGAAGACTGGCGGTCACGCAGAGAGCGGCTGCGTCGGGGAGAGCACAGTAGCGTGGAGTGGGAGAACTGCCGGGAGTGGTGTCGAGTCAGGGAAGACGAATGACTATGCCGGCGAGGCGAGGCACGCTGCGGCGAACAAGGGCGACGAAAGCAGCGTCACGTTGGAAGAAGGCCTAGGGAGTCGGTGGGCATCCAAGTCCCGGGCAGCAGTCCGCGGGCGTGGAGGCCTGTCCCTTGAGCATGAACGTGGTCGGAGCATGGGTGTCCCCCCAGAACTTCTTTCCAGCTGCATTCTGTCTGATCGGGAGGTTCGTTTGTACGAGCGATGTCACTGTGGGCCCGTCTCGACTATCTCTGACGAGTGGGGACGCGACGGTCCAGCAAATGCGTCCAGCCGAGGGCACTTGTCTTTGTCACTGACCTCCGGGCAGGATGCTGTATGCCTATGCTGTACTTGTCCCAAGGGCTTAGCCATGTGGCGAGTCGTACAATCACGTTGTTGGCCAAGCTCGATGTTCACTTTATTCAGCGAGCTGGCGAACAAACCAGCTGATGTCCTAGGCGCGGTAAGGACTAGAGCCGGCCCTGAAGTCCGAGTCTCCACAACCGAGAGGGTCCGAGCTGTCACATCCACGGAGGTGGTCGGGGCGGTGACAGGAGCCTTTTCTCGGACTGGTGTCGGCCATTCATGTCGATAGAATCCCCAGAGCTGAGACCACTGCCCTTCCAGCCAGGGGGCGCAGACCGTGCATGGGTGAGTGGAGGCACAGCCGGAACAGGGCAGGCATACGGCATGCACGTCACTCGGCCATTGGAAGTCTCCACAAACCATGATCAACAGTGAGCGAGCGAGCATAGCTCCCCAAGGACACACAAATAGCGTACGCGTGCGAAGGCGAAATCGAACACACTGCCAATCCACAGCCAGTGCCGATGCTCCTCCCTTTTCCCCTGAGCGCCGGTCGCAGGCAATAACTGAGGTTTTATTTTGCCATGGCGGAGAAGTCAGCGATGCAGGCCGTAGGGACCAACCGTGTTGCCAAGGCGAATCTCCGAACCGCGCACAGGTAGAGTCCGCCGGTAACCAAGTCCCACAAACACCACAAGTCCAGTGACACAGGGAAACTCCGCCGCAGGTAAATCTGAATTAGAAATCCAGAACCACAGTAATCCTAGTAAGCACAGTGGTAAAATCCAAGCTAGCACAGTGAACACCATAATCCCAGGCTAGCACAGAACACATGGTAACAAGTCCAAGGTCAAGACGACCGGTCACACCGTACACAGCCAAGGTGCATTAGAGTAGGTACACAACCGTTCACAGCTAGCTAAGAAACAGACTGGCGGGAATCCGGTGGGCGCGTGACCGGATGGGGATGGAAGGGAGGCTATTCGGGTTACTGGCTAGGTTATAGCGCCCCTTGTTGCCTCCCCTGCCATGTAGGTACACAACAATTTTGGCTGAAATTATGCTAGCTAAGACACTATTCCTAACAGTAATGTCATCGGTAATGTGTTTTGAGGAAACAAACAGCAGTGTGTGAAATATGTTTGACTAAAATAGTTCAAGGGTAGTTCCATAATAGCTTGGCGCCTTGAGGCGCCAAGCTATTCTGGCACCACCCTTGAACTAAAGCCATTGGTCTATATCCTTATCTGTAGTACCATAATGTAGCTTGCATATGGCAGTGTACAAATTTGAAGCTTTTACCTTCAGTATGATATGGTTTAAGGCAACATTCACTGCTGGAGGATAAAGCCATATTTTGGGCTACATCTGCTGGGTTAGGTAAAGAGCCTCCCTAGCACAGTCCAACCCTTTGAAGATCTCTGAGATACGAAACCAACATCCCTTGTGCCAGCATAGGCACTATGCGCCCTAAGCGACTGAGTGAGATACGAAGCCATATTTTGTTCCCTGCATCAACAGATATACATCAACTAACATTTCTAGCATAATTCTATCCTCTGAAGGCCTTCAAGATGGGAAACCATATTTTCTGTGCTCAATGCAAAGAGACCAACTACCTCTAATGGCATCCCTACCCTTTAAAGGCCTCCGAGACGAGATCATGAGAGACGAGGAGGTAGGTGTGGTATTTCCTCAGGACGCCCACGATACACAGACAAAGGGACGTGGAGTAGTTCCGCTCCAGTGAAGATTCCTTCTGGCTCAGTTCACGCTCCACTTCACACAGCGACTTCAGCAACTGAAACAGGAAACAATGGTTCCTGTGCAGTCGGCCGATGAATGGTGTAGGGATTGAGACCCAGCGTCAGCAACAGTAAATTAACCCCTTCACTACCAGCAGATGCAGATTATGTTTCTGAAACCGTTGTTACTTCCATGCCAAAGAACACCAGCCATCCAAGGTACATGGATACAGATCGCTGTCAACAAGAGGCATAGATCCTCATTATGCCTCTTGCAGATGGATTAATTTAACTTTTTCTTGGCAGTGAAAGGGTTGAATAGAAAGCACCTGTGCGCTCAGATGAGCCTGTATTTTGCTGGCTGCAGGAACACGTGAAAATCTGGCCGGTATTTAGAAAGGTGAAAATCCATTTAAAAAAAAAAGAAATTTTCTCTAAAATGTATTTTTTCGAAAAATACTTACCGATGGCATTACTAATAGGAAGATACGCCTAGCTACCGATTTCAGCCTAAGTCTCCATTGTGTATAGCACACAACCGGGGAGTCATCTTTCAAGAACTCCACGAGTGGCCTCCCCTCCCTCTCCATGAGGCCGCATGGGCTCGCCAGTCATACGCTAAGCGAACGCAGCTGGCGGCAAGCGGGGCAGGTGGAAGGGCCCTTTGAGTAATGCCATTGGTAAGTATTTTTCGAAAAAATACATTTTAGAGAAAAATTCATTTGTTTCCTCAAAAAACATTACCGATGGCATTACTAATAGGAAGAATAACGAAAAGGCAGAGGGTGCCGCCTACCATACCCCGCCATGGTAACATGCTTAGCGGGGTGCCCTTGGCGCGAACTCCCGACGATTTCAACTAAGCGTTACCTAGGGCGCCGGGAGGGAGGGCTGTGCCGCCGAGACATCCCCAAGGAGGGCCCGGATCTCCCACTGGCCTGAGAGGTCCCGGAGGTAGAAGCGGGTGAAGGTGGAACTCGTACACCACCCGACGGCCGCCACAATGTCCGCGCTGGAGTCCGCAGTCTCTGCGCCCCTATGGGTGAGAGCTCCCCATAAGTAGAGCGGATCACCCCACGCAGCCACGAGAATCTTGTCTGCGCCGAGATATCATCCTCGCCGCGACTCAGGGGCAGGAAGAGGCGCTTCCATCCCCGACGGAAGGGCGGCAATCCGTGCAGGTAAATCCGCCAGGCCCGCAAAGGGTCCTGCTGGTGGGACTCCGGGGAACGGTCAAAGCCCTGAAGTGGGTGGAGGGTCATGACCTGCGCTCTGACCGAGGGAAGCCCAGTCCTGGCGAGAAAGGATGGGCTCGTCATGAGCTGGAGGGGGTGATCCACCCGCAACTGGAGGCAAGCTGGGTCCACTGACAGCGCATGCAGCTCGCCGACTCTGGCAGCCGAGGCGAGGGCAAGTAGGAAGCAGGTCGTCCCGGTGAACGTCGGCCCTAGTGACTGACGGCAAAGGTTTGAAACGGCCCAAGCTAAGCCACGTGAGGACCCAAGCTCGATCCCAGCGCGAGGTCTTGCATGCACTTGGACCAGGTCGGCCCAGATGGCAGCAGGCATCTGTGACCATAGAGAGATATCCCCAATTGGAGATAGGGGCCAACCATGCTCTCCAAGGCCACAGAAAGGACTCAGCCAACCGGGGCGACGTCAGAGCCGTGGGAGACCGGCGCCTGGGGAGAAACACACCAGGACCACCGGACCCTCCACTCACCCTCGCAAACCCGTCGGGTGGACGTCCCGTGGGCAGTAGCGAATGCCTCCACCGCCGCACGCGAGAACTCTTGCAGACCAAGGGCCAGTAGAGGCCGTGTGCACCGCCCGCCGGCCAGGAGGTCCGGAGGGAGGGGGGGCGCAATGAATGCCCACCTGAGAGGCCCAGACGGCGGGGTGAGGCCACGTCGGGAGCTGAAGCGGCCAGGGCAAGGGGCCCCGCCGGACAGGGCTAGTGATGGAGAACAGGGAGGGCTGTCCACGCAGGCGCCGTGCATGACGGACCATCCGCGATTACCTGTCAGATGCTCAGAGTGAGTCAAGGGCCACAGAGTCTAACTACTCATGGGGTGCGACTCAGTAGCGGCCGCAGGCGGGACCCCATGCCCACGCCTGGGAATGCCGCAGTTGTGCTGTAGGAGTGGCCCAGGTCTCCAGCCGGGAGGGGCAGACCTGATCGCCGCAGGTCCCGATCCAGAATCGAGCGGGAGGGAACAGGCGACAGGTGAGCGCTTGGCGCGACACCAGGCCCAAAACATCCAAGGACGCCAGACCGCGGGCACCTGGATGGGCGGAAGGCACGGGAGCTGACGCAACACCGCCAGTGGGACGTAACTTCTGGCGGGCGCCCGCGGAAGCGAGGCGCTGTAGGCTGGTTGCAGTGGTAAATTTCCATAGTCGTGACCATTGTCTCCAATCACTGCCATGTCCCCGTGACCAGAGCCAGATGGTTTCGAGGCCGATCCGCTGTGAGGAGCACACGCAGGGGGCCCGGCATGAGCGATCCATTCCCGCGACATACCCGACTCCTCCTCTGGATCTGGCTGCCGACCACACAATGGCAAGGCATCAGAAGAACACTGGGCCTGGAGTGATCTGTTATGCACCGCGACGAGGGGCGAC
Source organism: Semisulcospira habei (assembly GCA_036245525.1). Taxonomy (NCBI): domain Eukaryota; kingdom Metazoa; phylum Mollusca; class Gastropoda; family Semisulcospiridae; genus Semisulcospira; species Semisulcospira habei. The sequence goes on from BTPG01000007.1 coordinate 58,868,711, forward strand.
CGATGCCGCTGTCGGCCAGGTTCCGTGGAGCGGAGGACAGGATCCAGAAGCTGCGACCACCCGAGAGGGTCTGACCGTCATCGCGGTGAAGGGAGACCGAGATCGCTGCTGGCCAGGCTCCGGAGGAGCAGCGGGCCGAGTCCCAGGGGGTGTGTCGGGGCCCGAAGAATCTCGGGCCGCGAGGCGGTGTGACTGACGTCGCTGTGGGCCAAACCCCAAGGCACGGGTGCACGTCATTTCCTAAGCCTCATCCAGCTTAGAGGGCCTGTACTTCCTCACGAGGCGGGGCGATAGAGCTCACTGCCGGCCAGGCTCCGAGGAGCGGGCGTGCTGATTCCTAGGGGCGCGTCAGGGCCCAAAGAATTTCGGGCCGCCAGGCGGGACGGCCAAGTCGTTGTGGGCTGGACCCGTGGAGCAGGCGCACCTAGGCCTATGAGCACCGCCCGGCCAAGATGCCTGTCATTCACCGCCATGTGGGTGACCACAGTCGCTGCCGGCCAGGCTCCATAGAGCAGGCGGACCAGTCCATAAGCCTTGCCTGGCTTAAGAGGTCGTCCGCTCACCGCGTGGCGGGGAGCCGAAGCCACGGTCGGTAGGCTCCTTGGAGAGAGCAGACCAGGGCCAGCGTCCGGCTGAGCGGTCAGTCGTTCACCGCGGGGCGCCCGAAGGTGCTGTCAGCCAGGTCCAGAAGAGCGGGCGGACAAGATCCAGAAACCCTGTCTGGCTCAGGAGGTCTGACGTCCACTGCGTGACTGGGCGACCGAAGTTGCCGTCGGCCAGGCTCCGAAGAGCGGGTGGATAAGATCCCGAAGCCGCGTCCGGCGTAGGCGCTCCCTTGGGGGTAGCCCTGTCGTCCAAAACGAGGGGCCGAGCGGAGATGAGTAATCTCGGTTGCCGACACCTGGGGACTGTGTGAGACTGCGCAGGCCATGGTCCCAGCCCTCTAAGCAAGGAGCTGAAGTTGAGGGCCGAGGGCCTGAAGACGGACCAGGGCCCGAAGGGAACCTTCCCCCGCTAGATCCACGCTGGCGCAGTCGCTGTGGACTCCCGAGGCGTTGAGGCTCCAAGGTTTAAGTGAGGCGCTTGAACGAGGAGCGGAAGACGAAGGCCAACAGCGCTTGGTGTTCCCTGGCGGTCACCCATCCAAGCACTAACTGAGCCCGACGGTGCATACCTTCGGTGACCAGACAAGAGCCTCAATGTGGTAAGGCCGCTGGCCCGTGCGAGATCTGAGACTGCTGCGCCACGGTACCAGTGGCCCGCAGGTGCCTGGACCTGGGGGACCCGGCGGGAGGTGGGGCATCCGCTGCTGTTGGGCCATCCTCTTGCGTGGGCGTCAAAGTCTGGGAAGGCATGTGGGGGCCCAAGGAACCATCCGCACGAAGCGGGGAGACCCCTGCCACTGCCGGTCGCATATGCGGGACGAGCAGACGTCCAAGGCCCCGAAGGTCCAAAGGGCACCAAGATGTTTACCGCGTGGCGGGGAGACTTCTGGCGCCGCCGGCTGCAGTCCTTGGACTGCGCGGGCGGGTAAGGTGCTGAAGGACCGCTGGGTCCCCATGTGTACACCCCAGGGCCGGCGCCCCCGCTGGCTACGCACTTAAAGCAGGGGTGGGGGGGCGCAGGGTCCCGATGGGCCTGTCGTGTCCAGAGCGCAAGTCCGTGAATCGCGAAGGACGAGCGTGAAGCGGAGCGCCAAGCGTAAAGGGTAGACGCCGCGAGAAGGTTAACCTGTGATAGGGAAGCCAGGCTTCCGCTCGCCCCAGCGAATAATAATTTGTATCCAACGAAGCATCCATCGGCGAAGCCTTCCTGTTGTGAAGGTGCAAATGTGGGGGCCGTGGGCCAATGTGGCGGGATTAAACCTGAAGCGCCTAAGGTAGAGGACCTCTAGCTTGAGTGAGTAGTGGGGCGACCTGCATAGCCGCTAATCAGGCGGGACAATACGAATAGCGTCCACCGAGGCATGGCCATAGCACAGAGGAGACGATGGTCGGGTGGGGGGGGGGGGGGGGGGAGCTGGACCCGACTCGGCGCCCACCGGTAAGTCTAGCACGCCAGAACCTGAGATAAAGCGTCTCACCTGCAAGCTCGCCCGTAGGGGCACGAGCGGAAGCGACTCCTGTCCCTGGCACTGGAGCGGCGGTAGCGCCGGGGAGGGAAGGGTACAGTACCTCAATGGTCGCGGAGCGGGGAGACTGAAGTCGTCCGTGCCGAAAACCTATCACTGTTGGGCTAGGGCTCCTCTAACCAGGGGCGCCAGTCAAACGCAGCCGCCCCACAGTGCGGAGCGTAAAATTCCAGCGCGCTGGGCAACGAAAGCCCCCACTAAGGAGCAGGCTGGGGCCCCATGTCGCCTGCACTGCAACCAAGAGCATACACGTGAAACATGACCGCGAGTGGTGCCGAAGGCCATGAGACCGCACTCTGCCAAGCCGCAAGGTTGAAATCTAACTGCCGCTTCTCTAAAACGGGACTCCGTAAAAGGACAAGCCGCGCCCCATTCCCATGTCGTTTCATATAAACATACGCTTCCGTTATAAAAAGAAACTCGACATACACCGGGTGCAAGCCCGGGGTACAAGTGCGCCATGAAAGCACATGCCACTGCGCTATCATAGCTGTCTTTCTCGACCCACTTTCTTTAGTTTCTCCTTGTTTGTTCCCTGGAAAGGGCAGGTGGAAACAATTCATTTTATTTCTTCGGAAAACGCTAAGTACAGGTGCCGGGGGCAGCCCAGTCGAGTCAAGCCGGCGCCGGACAGAACTGCCGGCTCAGGCTTCACCCGAGACCTTACCACATGGCAGCCAAGCTGGTGAAACAAAAGGCTCAGCCAGAAAAGAAAATCCCACCAGGTGCCATCCACAGCAACAAAAGGCTGGAAGGGCACACCAACACACGAAGAGTCCCAAACACAAGTCGAAATCCGAGAAACCGAGAATAGAACACGTGGAAAGTTTGAAGCCGAAACTGGTACGTCCATTCGCTAGGAAGCTAAGCGTATGACTGGCGAGCCCATGCGGCCTCATGGGGAGGGAGGGGAGGCCACTCGGGGAGTTCTTGAAAGATGACTCCTCGGAGTCGCCTCGCCGGTTGTGTTGCTATACACAATGGAGACTTAGGCTGAAATCGGTAGCTAGGCGTATCTTCCTATTAGTAATTCCATCGGTAATGTTTTTTGAGGAAACAAAGATGCTTCTCCCTTAAGCCATTTAGGCCCAATCCACCACAGCAGGAGATGGATCGACCATGATAATTCATGGGTAGCAACGGATTAGCTTGGTGCCATCAGGCGCCAAGCTAATCTGGAACTACCATTGAAGTCTCATGGTCAATCCATCTCCTGTGACTGGTGCTTATTCATTAGGTGACATTACCAAATTATGGGGAAATGTGGCCTTGAGTAAATCTCAGAAACATGCTAATAATGGCTTCATATTTGACTCGGCAAATAAATCTGTTCAAACCAAGCTGACATGTTACGCAAAAGTTAATCAGGCTGACACTGGTCTTGTACAGCCATGTATGAGCCAACTATAGGTCGTTTGACATCAGAGCACACAATGTTTTTAATAATAATAATAATAAAGGTAATTTGTATAGCGCCTAATCACCAAGGTGCTCTAGGCGCTTTACAATCACAGTAATGAAACAGTGAAGCAAAATACAAAAACAAGCACATACAACCAAACAAATACATTGATTTACAAGGAGCAGAAAACTCAAAAACACACTCACACACACACATGATGAGCCGGCAGACAAAATAGTCTTTACGTATATGCAACAGAGAAAAGGTGAGTTTTAAGCTTGGATTTGAAAATGGAAAGAGATGATGAGTGACGCACATCAGCTGGGAGAGCGTTCCATGTAATGGGACCAAAATACAAAAATGCACGATGACCTTGAGTGACCTTATTACGTCTAGGGATACGGAAAACACGAGTGTCTGAAGCAGAGTGTAGTGAGCGGGACGGTGTATACAGCTGGACAAGATCAGATAATTAAGGAGGGGCAGAACCAAAGATGATGTTGAAACAAATAACACAGACTTTATACTGAATTCTGTATGAAACTGGCAGCCAGTGCAAATAAGCTAGTAGAGGCATAATGTGTTCACGTTTCGGTACACTAAAAATCAGACGTGCAGCACAGTTCATGACTCTCTGGATTTGGTCAAGAAGATTTTGCAGAACACCGGACAAAAGAAAATTGCAGTAGTCTATTCGGGACAGCACAAGGGAGGTAACAAGTGTTTTGGTGACTTCAACAGTAGGGATGTCGAACAGTGCTGATCTTTCTGAGTTCAATGAAGGGAAGCTGGCAAACTTTCTTCACTTGTTCCTTCATTGTCAGCCTGTTGTCAAAAATGACACCCAAGTTACGGGCCGAGCTAGAAAAGGAGATGGTGCTCTCGCCTACCATCATTGATTCAGGAAGATCAGCACTGCACATAGAGGAGCACGTCATTCGGAGGTACTCAGTTTTGTCACTGTTCAGCTGGAGCTTGTTCTGTGTGGTCCACTTCTGAACATCACAAATACAAGCCTCCAAAGACTGTTTTTGCCAAATATCTCTGCAAAGAAAGACTTTTGGTACCACTTTAAAAACAAATGTCATTTAGTGCCAACTGACCTAATATGGGATAATTTTTACTGAACTCCTATGATTTGTTGATTTTGCTCTACGTAAGAAATTGGTGAAAAGACAAGAACAAGCCATTTTCAATTCCCTAAATAGAACCCCGGCAGATTTCAATATCGAGGTCAAGCATGCAGACTTCATGTATGCCTATGTTGTTTCAGGTTTAAAAACTTGGCCGATTCACATAAAAATGGATCTTTTTTATGCTTGGCGGATTATATCTGGGGCAAATCTAGATATGTTAATCAGTCATTTAACCCTTGTCATTCGGAATACACCAGTGTGTGAAATAAGTTTGACTAAAATAGTTCAAGGGTAGTGCCAGAATAGCTTGGCGCCTCTAGGCTAGAGGCGCCAAGCTATTCTGGCACCACCCTTGAACTAAAGCCATTGGTCTGTATCCTTATCTGTAAGTACTATAATGTAGCTTGCATATGGCAGTGTACAAATTTGAAGCTTTTAGCCTCAGTATGATATGGGTTAATGAAAAAATTCCCAAATTTTTACAACAGTAAAGCAAAACTGACACATTATTTGAGCTTCTAAAAAGTAAATCAGATTAGGCCAACTGTCATTGAATGATATTTTGTTCTAAGACTGGTATAGAAAAAGTGGCTCTCTGTGGAGATATTTGCAAAAACGTGCGCTCTGATGTCAAATGACCTATAAAGCCCAAGGACCTTTTGGTCCCTCTTCTTACCTCCATGATGAAGTCCATTAGGCCGCTGAGATTCAGAGCACTCTGCATGATGTCAAACAAGAACGATATGTGCTCGACCAGAGGCAAATAACTGGAGTTCCCTGCCACAAACACCCGCAGCTGCTCAGTGACCGCGACTGTGCACTGAGCTGTGACCACGTGCTGATCGTGGTAGGATAGTTTTTGGAATTTTTGAGCCATCGTCTCCAGGTTTGGGGTTGTGGTGGCTGTGATGGTGGTCGTGGCACTGGCCGGGGTGGTGGGGTTGGGGGTTCCCCCTTCAACTATTGTTCCTGTGACACACACAAAACATTCACACGATAAATATTATCAAAATTATAGCATCTGCAATGGCTGCACTAAAGTCATTTCTGTTTGCATGTGTATGGGTATGCAGACAGCAAAAATAATACAGCAAAACCCAATTTCATTTTTCGCATGGTCACCCATGAATATTTTGGGAAGAAAGTTTTGATACACTGAGAGAAAGCCTTTATTTACACTTATACCTGACTAAATTCCACGGTCTAACTATGCCAGATAAACCATGGCCAGCAAGAGATATAAATTCTCATGAGCCCCTGCATGTGCAGGGGCTCAAGAGAATTTATATCTCTTGCAGTTGGAAGAAGATGGCTGGCAAGATTGTTCTGAACAAAAAAAGCTGAAATTTTGAAAAAGTTAAATCAGTCTCCAAGACTGAAGACTGTCACCAATGGAAGCTACTGTGAAACAAGAAAGGCAAAGCCATTATGGCTCATGTGTAAGACCGATTTACATATGTGTGACCTTAGTGACAAGGGCTGGCTTCTGAAGCAAAATCCATGTTTTCTGAAAATGTAAGCATTTTTCACACATCTGTCAATACACCGTGACCCTTGATCTTTGTGATGAGTTGACTAAATTAGTATGCATAGCAAGGTCTTATCATCAGCTATCTTTGTACCAAATTTGGTTAAAAAATTTGGGAATACGCACAATTTTATAAAAAATTCATTTTTCTCTAAAAGGTATTTTTTCGAAAAATACTTACCGATGACATGACTTTATGGAAGTGTCTACTACTTACTCAATTCTAGCTTAAGAACCCGTTGTGTTACCACACAACCTGGGAGGCACTTGGGGAACCCCCAGAGGGGCCGAGAGTTGTCTCCCGTTCCTGCCCATCCGGTTCCGAGTCATGTGATGACTAACCAGTCAGGATACTTAGCTCACCAGCGGCAAGCGGGGCAGGTGGGAGGGTCCACCGAGTCATGTCATCGGTAAGTATTTTTCGAAAAAATACCTTTTAGAGAAAAATGAATTTGTTTCTTCAAAAACATTACCGATGACATGACTTTATGGAAGTATTGCGATAAGGAGGAGGGTGCCGTGCCCAACACCCCCATTGGGCCAATTAGAGCCATCCTCCCTTCCGCAAACTCCTGACAAGCCTAGCTAGGTGTGAACCTACGGTGCCTGTGGCGCCGGGAGGGAGTGAAGCGCCACAGTGATGTCCCCCACCAGAGCGAGGTTGTCTCGCTGGCCTGCCAGATCCCAGAGGTAGAAGAGGGCGAAGGTTGATCCTGCCTGCCAGCCCACGGCAGCCACAATGTCTTTGGCAGCGCAGTTCCGGTCGAAAGCTATGCTCGTGGCCATGGCGCGTACCTCGTGTGCACGTATCTGTAGCCTCTGCGCTCCCCATGGGGAGAGGTCATGGTAGGCGGACCGTATGACCCAGCGCAGCCAGGAAGAATCGTCTGGGCTGATATGTCAGTTCTGCCGGGGTTTAAGGTAGGAAGAGGCGTCAGCGTCCTCTCCGGACGGCTTAAGTTCAGCGTGGGTACATGCGTAGGGCTCGCACAGGATCTTGTTGCCTGGTCTCCTGGGGGAAGTTCGTCCCTCTTAGCGGCCGTAAGGTGATCACCTGTGGCGCGGTCATGGAGACCTGGTCTTGGCAATGAAGGCAGGGTCCATAAGCAGCTGCACGGAACCATCCGTTCGGCACTGCAGGCAGGCAGGGCGCGTTGACAGCGCGTGTAGCTCGCTAACTCGGGCCGCCTTACGCGTCACATCTGCAAGCGGGCCACAGGCAGCAGTTCGAATCTGGGAGAATTCAGCCAAGTCAGTACCCAGTGAGGAATGAGCGAGTGGGGCACCGGACGCTGCCGGACGAAGTGAGTCATAAGGTCGGCGATGTCTTTACAGGCGCCGGGGTCCGGGCGGCCGATGTGCCGGAAGGCGTCGGCAATCATGGACAAGTACCACCTGATGGCGATAGGGGCCAACCCATGGTCTCCGAAGAGCCAGAGGAAGATGTCCGCGAGCTGGGGATTAGTTAGGTCGATGGGGGCGAGGCGCTGGTCGCCCGAAGGCCTCGGACGCGCCTCCCCGAGCCGGGCTCAATGAGTTGAGCTCTCTGCCGGCGAAGCGACTCCCTGTAAGAGTCAGCGGGCTTTCTTGGAGACAAGCGAGGACTGGCAGCGGACATGGGACGGCACGTGGTGTGTCTCTCCGAGCCGGGCTCAGTGAGGTGGGCTCTCTGCCTACAAGTAGGCTTTGTCCGGGCTTGAACCAGGAGCACAGTACTCGCCAATTTCCCTCGTAGACGCGTCGTGTCGAGGCTCTGCGGGCTGTAGCGCTATGTTCCACTGCTGCACTCGAGAAGCCTCTAGCGGTGAGGGCTTGCCGCACAACCGCCAAGCGTAAAGCAGTTTAGGCTCTTGGCACGGGTGGAACAGCGATTGTCGGGGTTGTTTGAGCATCGTGCGGGGCGCGGGAAGCCGCAGTGGGGGGTCCGTGGCGAGACTGAGGAGGTCGGTGGTCCAGGACCTGTTCCAAGAGAATGGGGCGACCAGTAGGACGACTGCATTGCATCCCCGAAGCTTGAGGAGGACTTTGGGGATGAGGACTGTCGAGGGGAACGCGTACGCGATGAGTCCGTCCCACGGGATGGACAGCGCGTCAACTGCCCAGGCCAGAGGGTCTGGGATCGGGGAGACAAAGGGGAAGCTGGTGATTCCACCTCATGGCGAACAGGTCGACCATTGGCGTCTCCCATTGCGCACAGATCATCTGAAGGATGTCCTGGCGTAAGGTCCACTCCGTGTGTAGCAAATGGCCTCGTCAGGAGAGAGAGTCGGCCAATACATTCAGGTGGCCGGGTATGTGACGAGAATGGAGGGAAATGTTGCGGTCCTCGCACCAGCACATCAGACGGTAGAGGAGCATGCGCAGGTCGGGTGAGCGGGTCCCGCCCTGTTTCTGGATGTAAGCCACCACTGTCGCGTTGTCGGAGAGGACGAGCAGTTCCTGGTGACTGAGTTGTTCCTCCCATGCGATGAGGGCTTGCCAGACTGCTTGCAGCTCCAACCAATTGATGTGCTAGTCCGCGAACTCCGGAGGCCAGGGGCTGGACATCATGAGGAACCGTGGTAGCAGGTGGGCTCCCCAACCAGTAAGACTTGCATCGACACACAGGGAGAGTCGAGGAGGAGGAGCGGTCAGGGGACACCCGAAGCGAGCCACGACGTGTCCGTCCAACGCAGGACATGGGGCGAATCAACGGAGACACGGGAACCATGGCGAACAGATCGCCTGAGGAGGGACGCCAGAGAAGCAGGAGGTGCAGCTGTAGCGGCCGGGCGTAGAGACGACTGAGGGGGAGTAGATCCGCCGCCGCATTGATCAGGCTGCGTCCTGCTGGGCTACCTGGCCGGCTAGGGCGGCCAACTTCAGGAACCGTGGCTCCGGCAACCACACCCTGTTGAGGTCGGTGGCGAAGTCCATGCCGAAATGGACGAAGCGACGCGAGGGAGTGAGGTTTGACTTGCCTGCGTTGACTAGGAACCCCAACTGTGACAACAGCCGTATCAGTGCGTCCCTGTCCGATCTCAGGTGGGTCTCCAATTGGTTGCGCAGGAGGAGGTCGTCGAGGTAGTTCGACATCGGGCTGGAAGACGACTGCCGTGGCCTTGGCCACCACTGCGTCCATGATGCGGGTAAAGATCCATGGCTGAGGTTGAGACCGAACGGCAGGACCCGAAACTGGTAAACTACTCCGTCGCAGGCAAAGCAGAGATACCTCCTGGAGGCCGGGTGCATGGGGCCAAGGAGATAAGCGTCGGATAAGTCCAGACGGCTGATCGCGTAGTCTATGGGCTGTACGGAAGCTCTGAGGGCCCGGGCAGTCTCCATGCAAAAGGACGGGGCAGAGATGAACGCGTTCAACGCTGAGGGGATGATGACAGGTCGCCACTTGCCGCCTGGTTTGGGCACCACGAAGAGGCGGCTGTAACAGGCTGGGGCATCCAGGCGGAGCACGACCTCTGTAGCGGCCTTCTGTAAGTGAGCGGCGACTTCTCCGCGGAGGGCGCAGGCCTTGAGCTAGTCTGATGGAACCTCAGTCCAAAACGGAGAGCAACGCAGTGGAGGCAGGGAGCGAAAGGCGATCCGAAGGCCCTCGGTAATGGTCTCCAAAATCCAGGGGTCGTCTGGGAACAGCGAGCGCCACTCCTCGCTGCACAGTGCGAGCCTCCCACCGACTGGAGACCCGGGCGCGGTCAGCGGAGGAAGAAGCGGAGCAAAGTCAGGTGGCCCACCCGCGCCCTGGGCGACGGGCAGGACGGGGCCAGGCGGGGGACGGGGCGCTAACAGGTCCGGGGCGGCCAAAAGCGGGGCGCCGACGAGGGGCCCACGGAGTCGCAGGGGCGGACGATGCGGCGGGTCTGGTGGTCCGCAGGGCGCAACCCACGGCCTTGCGGGCGGCCTGAAGCGCTGTGGGGCTGTCTTTCGCTAGGCCAACGGTCAAAGCATGCATCCTTCATGGTCTGCCAGGTCTCACCGAAGAGCACGGCGCAGTTGAGTCCTCAGATCGGGGGGCATTCCGCGGCAGGCCAGCAACACGGCATCCCGACGTAACAGGGCGCAGTTGGAGGCAGCAGCCATCGCGTTGACCCGACGAGTGATATGCTGCCCGGTTGGCCGCTTCCGCAAGAGCGAGTAGGTCTCCAAGGAGGGGCGTCAAGGAGGGATGCCAGGAGTCCTCGATGCGACGGATGAAGGCTTGGGTCAGCAGTTCCATAAATCCCGCGCAGGCTAAGGTGTTACGGATGAGCGAGGCCATCGTGTCCAAACCGCGGGGCAGGGAGCGTTTCAGCAGAGCGGCGCCTCCAGCCTGCACCAAGGCCGGCGGAACCACAGCAGGCAGCGGGCAGGCGAACACCTGGGAGTGTCCCAAGTACCAGTCCTGATGAAAGGCATTGTCGAGTCCGGCAGGCCACCTACGGTTGGAGAAGAATTCAGAGTCCCGGGAACCCGACAGGAGGTGCGCTGAGAAGGCGTCACAGAGGTCATGAAAGCCGGGAGGCTGCGGCAGGGACTTGAATCTCTTCACCTGTCTTCCAGTGTCCACAAACGCAGAGATCTTCCTCTTGAGTGGGGGCGACGGAGGGCAGTCAACCGCGGGAAACGTGGCGGCGATGAGCGCAACAACACCGAAGAACGGGGAGAGCCAAGGTCCCTGGAACGGCGTGATACGCGGTCCTTCCTACGCTCGCCAACAGGGGAGCGAGAGCGTCTGGTAGAGCTGGAGTGGCGTGAGAGCTGTGAACTGCCCGAAGTCCTCGGACGCGTGGGTAAGGTCTCTCTGAGCCTGGCTCAATGAGGCGGGCTCTCTGCTGGCGAAGCGACTCCCCGTAAGAGTCAGCGGGCTTTCTTCAGAGCATGGAATTACCCGTACTGAAAAAAGAGGAAAACCCGTTTTCACTAGGGGGGTCCAGGGGCATGCCCCCCCCCCCCCCCCCCGCCCCCCCCCCCCCCCCCCCGGAAAATTTACATTAAAATTTGTGCAATCTGGTGCCTTTTAGAGAGAAACTGAGCAGTTTAACCTCCTAAAAATCGTGCCTTTTTTCTTATTGTTTGGGTGCACTTCGCATTATTTTGGTGTGTCAAAGGTTTAAAGCCTCGCGCTGGGACCATACGGCGTTGAGGCGCGTCCCCTGGGTGGTGGATAGGGGGTCCCTCGTGAGAGGGGTGCACCGAATGAAATAAGGTGCCGTGAACCAACATGGTCTAAGGGAAGGTGACCCCGACAGAAAACCCCTGGTCCTCCTAGTAAGGGGGTTGGGCGTGGGGGTAGCTTCCCCACCCTGCAAAAAAGGAAATAGCTACAAAAACGCCGACGAAAAGACTGGAAGAACCAGTCTTGCTTGCTGGCACCCCGTTGGAGGAGGTGGAGTCCTTCACCTATCTCGGGAGCATCATAAACAAAAAAGGCGGCACTGATGCAGATGTCAGAGCACGAATCGGTAAAGCCAGAGCAGCCTTTCTCCAGTTGAAAAAAGTGTGGAGTTCCAGAGAGCTGTCACAACACACCAAAGTCCGGATTTTCAACTCCAATGTAAAAGCAGTTCTCCTATATGGAGCAGAGACATGGAGATTGACAAAAACCACAGTCAACAGAGTACAGACCTTCATGAACAGTTGCCTTAGAAGAATTTTGAAAATCCACTGGCCAGAGAAGATCAGCAACGTCAGACTCTGGGAGAGAACAGAGCAGATAACAGCAGAGAATGAAATTGGGCGAAGAAGATGGGGATGGATCGGTCACAGTCTGAGAAAGCCAGCTTCCAGTATCACTAGGCAGGCATTGTCATGGAACCCCCAGGGAAAGAGGAAAAGAGGTAGGCCGAGAAACTCCTGGCGTCGAGACCTCCAAGCAGACATCAAGAGACTGGGAACCACCTGGAGTAGAATCGAAGGAGAAGCACAGGACAGGAGTTGCTGGAGGTCTCTCGTCGACGGCCTATACCCGGGTAGGGGTGACAGGCGTAAGTAAGTAAGTAAAGGTTTAAAGGTATGCAGGCCCCCCCCCCCCCCCCCCCCTGGAAAATTTTGAAAATTTACATTAAAATTTGTGCAATCTGGTACCTTTTAGAGAGAAACTGAGCAGTTTAACCTCCTAAAAAATCATGCTTTTTTTCTTAATTTTTTAGTGCACTTTGCATTTTTTTTGGTGTGTCAAAGGTTTAAAAGTATACTAAAAGTATTCAACAGAATAAATCCAAATGTTTATTTAAAATACATCTGAATGTCTTTCCATTTTTTTAATTTTTGAGTTTACTTATAAATATATAATTTTTTTTTTTTTTCTTAAATAATCTCTGATTAATCAGGTGTAAACATGGATTCCTTTTCTCTCTTATTTAATACTATGTACCATGGCCACTGAACTGGAGAAAGGTTATATAGATTTTCAGCATACTTTGATCACACTTTACTGGAAATACATTGTAATTAATTTATTCATAATTAAATAAAATTGCTGAACAGGTAAACTTCAAGAGCATTAAATAAAATAGAAAAAATATCCACAAACTAAAATAGTAAATGTGCCAAACATTTGAAACATGTCACAAAAGAGGACACATAAAACACATCAAAACAAACAATTCCAAACGTCATATTTTAGAAGCATGGGCCAAATGCACTTTTGGCATTGAAACATCATTGCCTTTCTCAAGTTTCTGCAACCCGAAGTCCGTGTCCGCGTGCAGCGTAGTTAATATCAACTCTGCACAGTTCGCAAAACGCTAGCCCACAGGCTGCTAACTTGCAAATATACTGAGCGAGGAGCTCGACATTTAGGGTTTTCTTGAGCCAAGTCCTTCTCCAAATATTCTTGGCTCCAGAATCGTCTATTCTGTCTCCGCGTTTAGGCATTTTTCTGTCCGGCATATCGACCAGACTACGACTACCACTAAAGACCGGAAGCGACCTGTGTGAGCTAAAGCTAACGCCTCGCTCAATTTAAAATACGCGGTTTGGGGATATCCGCCACGTAAAGATCGTAAAATACGGTATTGGAATAGCGACTTTTTGATTATTTTTTTTTCGGCGGAAATTTTTTTCTTCCGCGGATTGACAGCTTCATTTAAGCGGAAATCCGCCAAAAAGAGGAAAATTCCATGCTCTGTTCTTGGAGACGGGCGGGGACTGACAACGGACATGGGACGGCGCGTGGCGCGTCTCTCTGAACCGGGCTCAGTGAGGCGGGCTCTCTGCCTGCAGAATGCTTTGTCCGGGCGGGCTCCCTCCTGGAAGCGATCGCGTGGAAAGCAGTTCCGCTCAGAGCGCTAGGCTCCCGCGTCCGGTGTGGCATCTTTTCCATAAGGTCGGTGCGGTCTCGTGCAGTCAGTGCGCAGGGCACGGCGGATGGCGCCTCGACTGGCTTCGGATCACACATAGGTGCCGGTCACTCGCGTCTGTAAAAACTCCATAACTGCGACCAGTGCAGCTCAGGCCAGCTGGAGTAGGTGTCGCAAGCGTGGTGGGAGGCGCATCCAGCGCAGGGGAGACAGACCTTGTGGTTATCTGACGGCCACTGGACCCCTCCGCAATGCGTGCAGGTCATCAACAGGCCACTGCAACATATAGCAGACCTGAAGGCATGCGGGCAAGGGCCTGGTAAGGCGAGCCTTCGCAACACAAAAGGCACAACAGCGAGGTACAAGCCTGTCAGTAAGCGTCTGGGCCTGCAATATCTACCCCCGTAAAGCTAGTGGGCGCTGGCACGTGGGGCCCCGCCAAGCTAAGGCGAGCATACGACGCATCAGGCACAACAAAAACTCAAACATGTCATGACAAGTACAGGCACGAAGCAAGTGTCTGGTACAACAACCTTTACCAACGTAATGGCAACAGGGCGCGGGCACGAGGGGCCCCGCCAAGCTAAGTGAGCCATGGACGCATAACGTCTCCCCACAAAACCCAACAAGGTACAAGCATGGCAGGTAGGCGCCAAAACTTGCCACACCAATCAGCTGAAAGGTGAGTGAGCGTGGGCACGTGGGGCCCTGCCAAGCTAAGGGGAGATTTTGGCGCAAAAAAGTTACAGTGAAGATGAAGACTGTCTTCGTCCCTGCTCGAACCGGCGCCCAGCCCGGGAGCCGGCCGAGGGCCAACCCAGCTACCTTACCTCTCCGCCGGAGCGGGAACGGGGGATGAAACGTCCAAAACACCCACGGCGCGAACGCGGGCGACGTCCCAGCAAAGCGCAGTGAGCAGCCCAACAACGCAAGTCGCAGGAGAGGGCAGCAGCTAAATGAAGAGGGGACCTGCAGACCCACCCAGGGCCGACGAAGTAGGAGTCAAACAAAAATCCAAGTGTCCGGAAGACCGGGGAGCAACCGGTCGAAAGTTTTTAAGTCCGTAGGCTAGAGCAAACACGTCTGAACGGTGTGAGCCTAAGTAGCATGACTGGTTAGTCACCACGTGACTTGGAACCGGATGGGCAGGAACTGGAGACAACTCTCGGCCCCTCTGGGGGTTCCCCGAGTGCCTCCCGGGTTGTGTTCTTAGGCTAGAATTGAGTAAGTAGTAGACACTTCCATAAAGTCATGTCATCAGTAATGTTTTTGAAGAAACAAATCAGCATTTTACACACATTTGCCAGCCTCTTGTGACCATTGACCTTTTTAAGGAGTCATCCAAATTAGTATGCATAGATGGGTCTTACCATCAGGTATCTCTGTTGGGTTTGAAGTTGTGAATAGTATTTTAGAAAAAAAAAACATCTTTGTCAAAATATGGCTATTTTTCACCTATTTCCTGAGCTCTTGTGACCCTTGACCTTTCCGAGGGATCAACCAAATTAGTATGTATAGAAAGGTCTTACCATCAGGTATCTTTGTACCAAGTTTGGGTTTGAAGTTGTGAATAGTATTTGAGAAAAAATAAATTATGTCAAAATATAGCTATTTTTGACCTATTTCCCAATCCCCTGCAGGGCTAGAAATTAACTTTTTTCTTTGGGGGCCACCGGGCCCCTTGATTGAAAAATTTGAGGGCCCACAAACAACTTTCGGGGCCCAACTTTGAAAAATAATGCAAACAAAAAAACAAAAGAATTATTGACAATATAATAAGTAGAAAGTACAATTTGTCTGATAATCTAAAATAAAAATTCATTTTTCTCTAAAAGGTATTTTTTCGAAAAATACTTACCGATGACATGACTCCCATGTAGTCATGTCATCGGTAATGTTTTTGAGGAAATAAATTCATTTTTCTCTAAAAGGTATTTTTTCGAAAAATACTTACCGATGACATGACTACATGGGAGTCATGTCATCGGTAATGTTTTTGAGGAAATAAACAATTGAATTTCCAATTTTGCTGAGTGATGTCATTTTTATTTGCCTTTTCTTTCACTTTCAAACATTACCAACAAAAAAGGGGAAAAAACACACACACACATTCAGTGACACACATAATTATTCCAGTGACTAGGAGCCTGAAATGGCCATTAAACAAAATAGAAAAAAATCAAGTGAGTCTCTTGTATAATACTTTTCAGTTTTGTGACTGAGTATTGCGCAATACACATCATTAAAATTTTAATATGAGTAACCTAACAAAAAATCTGACCTCAATGCACAAAAGTTCAAAACAAAACCATGAAAGGGAACTAAACTTAACAGTACTCTTCCTGATAAACTAAAGTGAAACAAACAGATTTTGCCTTTTCTTTTCTTTTTCAATCATCTATTCATATTACACTTATGTGCACTTGAGTTAACAGAAGTAAACTAAAAATACAATAACAAAAAAAAAAGAAAAAAGAACACAATACTATTACTGTAAGTGAGGGCACCGGTGTGGGTTGCTTCCCTTGGCCCAAATACGAAACTGCCGAGCAGAGCTAGCTGTAGCAGACAAATTATTTTGCGGGCCAAGCGGGCCCTTCGTTTTTCAACTTTCCGAGCCCGAAATCAACTTTGCGGGTTTTTGGCCCCGGGCCCCCGCTAATTTTGAGCCCTGCCCTGTGACCTTGACCTTTGTGAGAGGTCACTCAAATTGGTATGTTTAGAAATGTCTTACCACAAAGTATCATTGGGCCAAGTTTGAAGAATGTGGCTTGAATAGTCTCCGAGAAAATGCCAACGTTAAAGTTTACCACAGATGACAGGACAAACAACCACTGGCCCAAAACATAATCACTTTTGCTTCGCAGGTGAGCCAAAAATGTGGTCAATGAGCACTGCAAACACATATAAATACATTATTTTACCTGCTGATGCAGCCTCTTTTGCTTCTTTCTCTTTCTTCTTTTTGACTTTGCCCAGGTCCCCGCTCGTGACGTCGATGCAGTTTCGCTTGGAGAAGAGTTTGACGATCTCTTTGGACGTTTTCTTCAGACTGTGCCGAGCCTCCTCACGAGCCTTGCCCACTCCATACAAAACGATCATGCGCTGGTTGTATTCGTGGGACGAACAGTCCTCCTGGGAGAAAGAGAGAGGAGGGGGTTAGTTCAGTTATTCAGGGACCTACTGAGAGCCAAAGAGTTAACCCTGATCATTCGGAATACACCAGTGTGTGAAATACGTTTGACTAAAACAGTTCAAGGGTGGTGCCAGAATAGCTTGGTGCCTCTTGGCACCAGGCTATTCTGCCACCACCCTTAAACTAAAGCCATTGGTCTATATCCTTATCTGTAAGTACTATAATGCTGCTTGCATATGGAAGTGTGCAAATTTGAAGCTTTTAGCCTCAGTATGATATGGGTTAAACAATTATTATTATATTGTATTGTAGTACAGCAGTGTATAGAATGAACGCAGGAAAAAAATGTTCACGCACCTGCAGTATCAGCATTATCATTCCTACCTGTGGTATAGGCAGGTGGGTGGCGTAGACAAGGTGTCTGGACGGCCCTTTAGGTGTCTGCTGCTGATGATGACAGTGATGGGAGTGACTGACGAGGTGGGAGCTGGGCTCACCCACGCTGGGAATTGGCAGATCTTTCTCAGACTTGATGGACTTCACAGACGCTGAAAGCAAAAAAAAAAATATATATATATATATATATATATATATATATATATTATATATATATATATATATATATATATATATATATATATATATATATATAAAACTTTTTAATCATGAGTTATCCCTTATCATTTGGAATACACCAGTGTGTGAAATAGGTTTGACTAAAATAGTTTAAGGGTAGTGCCAGAATAGCTTGGCGCCTCTAGGCGCCAAGCTATTCTGGCACCACCCTTCAACTACAGCCATTGGTCTATATCCAGTGCTATAATGTAGCGTGCATATGGCAGCATACAAATTTGAAGCTTTTAGCCTCAGTATGATATGGGTTGTAATAAATAGAGCTGTGTACCGTGAAGATGGCCATACTGCGATATACCGTGATATTTTTTGCCAGTACCGATATTTTCCAACGGTATACTGCCGTCCCCGATTCCATGTAATTTGATGACAATCTGGCCACTTGTACGTACAAGAATGCATGAAGAAGTTGAAACAAAATGAGAAAAGACAGACTCAAACACACCAGTGATCGTTTTTTTTTTATAAACAAACTTTAATTATTCAGTGTTCACTTTGAATACAAAATCAGGTAAACAAATACTATGGGGGAAAAAAAACCCACTGAATCATTAAATGAAACCTACAGACGTAGACTTTCTGGATGGATAACAAAAAACCCCCAAAAAAAACAAAAAAAACAGAAAATGAAAATTACACTCCTACTAAGAGACACTTTTTTTTTTATTGAACTGTACGAAAACGATTAGGCATGGCAGCCATATCAGTAGGACAGTCTCCACTTTCTGAAAAGAACAGTGCATGACTTTACAAGTTTTTTTTCAGAAAGAGTAGCTTGTCCACATGCTCTGGGTTCAGGGTAGCCCTTTGGCTGGTCAGAATGTCCCCAGCTGTTGAAAACACCCTCTCAGAGGGCACACTCGTAGCCGGGATGGCGAGGTAAAT
This sequence comes from Semisulcospira habei, assembly GCA_036245525.1. NCBI lineage: Eukaryota > Metazoa > Mollusca > Gastropoda > Semisulcospiridae > Semisulcospira > Semisulcospira habei. The sequence goes on from BTPG01000007.1 coordinate 58,886,836, forward strand.
CCTCGCCACCCTAGCCAATAGAGGGAAGCGGTACTCATTCTGTTTCCACCACAAGAGTGGGTTCTCCGCCATGCCAATCGATTTCTCCTCTCGATACTTCTCGACTTCTTCAGCTCCCTGCTGGTAGGTGGTCTTGCTCGGCTCGACATGTGTGACAAATACATCTGCCAGGAGGGAGTCAAGCAGGCACGCTCCTTTGCTCTCGTACTTCCGTTCGTCCTCGGGTCTCTCTGTCTCTACAAAATGCTCTTCTTGGATCTCCTCAAGAACCTCAACATCATGGGCATGCTCATCAAGAGCTGGCGGACGGGGTGGCTGAAGTTCCAGGTTCTGCTGAAGTTCCAGGATCTGCTTTGACTGCTTCGACGGTCTTGGGTTTTGTGTGCAAGCTCACTGTGACGTCAGTGAGTTTGCGGAAGATGCCATCGCGTTGTTCTTGTGCCATGTAGGAGAAAGACTTGAAGCGCGGGTCCAAAGCTGAAATCGTCTGCAACATCTCTCTCTGTTCTGCATACTGGCCCTCCAGATCTGCTGCCATGATAGCCTTCATTTGCTGGACGGACATGGAGTTGTCTGGCTTTGGGCGAAGATGTCCTTTTTCACCAAGCAGACTCTCAAGAAGGGGCATGATCACAGACGAAGTCGGCATCTCCTCCGTGCACATGAAGGTCGTCATGTCCTTCAGAGGTTTCAGAAAAGCTTCAAGTCCATGTGCGGCGGCGGCCTCCTCGTCATTCAGACTCGTGATGTCACGCTCTTTGAGATAGCTCAGTTCTTTGGAGCGAATCACAGCTATGACAGCATCCTGCAGGTACAGAAATCGTGACAGCATGTCAAAGGCGGAGTTCCACCTGGTACAAACATCAACCTTCAGCTTTTTTGCCTTCAGTTGAAGCAGTTCTGCCTTAGCATGGAGAAGGTTGGAAGCCAAATGACTCCTGTGAAAGCAGGTAGATATCCGCCTGATTCTACTCAATATGGCTGCGGTTCCATTCACCTTGAGCGCCTTCTGAACTGCAAGGTTGAGTTCTGAACTGCAAGGTTGAGTGTGTGTGCAAAGCATCCCAAGTGCAGATGGCATTGCAGCAGCTTTCCAGCCATGACCATGTTTGATGCGCTGTCCGACACAAGTGTGAGACCCAGCACACCTGGCAGTTTCCATTCTTTGACTGCTTCCATGATGACCCTGGTGATGTTTTCAGCTGTAACAGATGAAATAAAAAATCAATCAATTCTAGTTATTTTAAATGTACACAAAAGGAGAAAAAAACTCACAATCGTTCCTAAATGTTGATTTTTTTGTTTTACAGCTTTTATCACAACACACACACACACACAAACACACACCACACACAGAGAGAAAGAGAGAGAGAGAGAGAGAGAGAGAGAGAGAGAGAGAGAGACCTGTATTACCTGTATGGCTCTCAGGCATTGGTCTTGTTTGTAGCACATAGTTCACCATCTGCCAATCAACCACCAACACAGCAGTGACAGTGACGTAGGAGTCTGTTGCTCTGGCGGTCCATCCATCTGTAGTCACATTTACCTGCACCGGAATTCACGTCTATTATTTTGCATCCTCGTTGTGATTTATCAGTATATCACCTTTCAATTTCAGTGCTAGTACGCTTGTAATTTCTTTACAGGACTTACTTTGTTATAGACAGACTGGCAATTTAATTATAATCAAGACTTTCAAAGTGAAAATTTCAGACTTATTTGACTGATTCTGCAAACGACAGATATAGCAAGCCCACCTCCCCCCCCCCCCCCCCCCCCCCCACACACACACACCTTCATTGAACCGCTAATTGAGAAAAAATCTTTAACATGCACAACTTTTTATACGCATGCAGTATCATACTATAACTTACTTGTTCGGCTTTCTGAAGGTCATCAATCACCTTGGCTTTCATGTTTTTGTACATCTCAGGGATAGCCAGCTCTGAAAAGTGGTTACGAAAAGGAACCTGGTAACGGTGGTCGAGTGCTTCAATCAGGCTTCGGAAGTGCTTACTTACTTACTTATGCCTGTCACCCCTACCCGGGTATAGGCCGTCGACGAGAGACCTCCAGCAACTCCTGTCCTGTGCTTCTCCTTCGATTCTACTCCAGGTGGTTCCCAGTCTCTTGATGTCTGCTTGGATTCGGAAGTGCTTGCTCTCCACCAACTTGTAAGGTCACAAATCTTTGATGAGGAACAGCGCAATTTGGTTTGTGATGGCCTTTGCACGAGGAGAATTTGTAGGATACTTTGCCTTTTTCGCCAGGATCTGAAAAGCTCCCGCAAGGGTCTGCTGGCACTGTTGTTTCTTTGGGGGCTGCTCACTCTGTGAGCTTGAGGTTTCCGTCTGTGTGGTAATCAGTAACTGTGGATGGTGTCTCCTGATGTGGGTGTTCATGTTGGAGGTTCCACCAGCAGTTTTTACATCGCCATTGCACGTCAAGCACACCGCCATATTCTCCACTATCGAACCGTCATTTTTTCTTTTTCTGACTCCAAAGTGCTTCCATATAGGGGCCTTTGCCACAATCGTGTACTCGCTTTCAGCCATTGTGCCTTTGTCTGCCGCACTTTCACGGAACTGCCTCTTTGTTCTAGGAAAAAACGTTTACTTTCGGTTTATAAAAAAAAGAGTTTACTTTCGTTTTCTATTGCAATTCGCGGTATACCGACCCTTCCCGGACCGTACCGGTATACCGTATCGAGAGGCTTTCGAACCGATATAATACTGGTATACGGTAATACCGTGCACCTCTAGTAATAAATATTAAGGATGAAATTTCTTCCCCCAAGTTCAGCCCTGCAGAACATGTTTTGAGCAGCTCTTATGAGAGATCACCTGTCATAAACTCATTCAGCCCTGATGCACCACATCATGAGATGGACTGACCATGATAATTCAAGGGTAGTGCTAGATTAGCTTGGCACCTCCAAAGTTTAGGAAAAGCAGTCTTGGGGTTAGATGGGTCAACCCATATCACACCGAGGCCAAAATTCAAATTTGTACACTTCCATACGCAAGCTACATTATAGTACTTACAGATAAGGATATAGACCAATGGTTTTAGTTCAAGGGTGGTGCCAGAACAGCTTGGCGCCTAGAGGCGCCAAGCTACTCTGGCACTACCCTTGAACTATTTTAGTCAAACTTATTTCACACTGGTGTATTCCGAATGATAAGGGTTAAAGACAATCATTTTGATGGCTGCAGCCACCTAAATGATGGTCTTTAATGACAGGTGACACCTCTCATCTTTTATGACCACCTTTGAGAGACACCCTGTCTCATAAGGCCACCTATGAGAGATCACCTGTCATTAAAGACCATCTGATGGTCTTTAATGACAGATCACACTTTTGCCCTGCAAGATTTCTCTGGGCACCTGCCTTTCAAGACCACTTGATCCATGCGGTTCTTCAAAACTGGTTCTACTGTGCAAATTCGGCTCATATATCCTGTGCTGTAAACTCACACCTCTTCGTAAAACTTTATGAAAAACCCTAACTACTGGAGAAACAGAATAGCACAAAAGTAAAGAGGCAGCCAGAGAAAAAGATGGAAACACAGGAAACAGAACAGTGATGGACAAACAAATTTCAGGTACAGTGGAGTCCAGTTAACACGAACTCGCTTTACACGAATTTCCGGTTAACACGAACCGATTTTGCATTCCCGGCCGATGGCCTTCTTATTCTGTATTAAAATTTCACTGATAACACGAAATGCTTAACACGAAATTTTGCTTTACACGAAGCTTGTTTTGGTTACCAATCAGGGCAATTTCACTATTATTCACCTGTTTAACACGAACACAGATTCCATTCACCGAAAATCAATTTATGTTTCGCTCTCGCGCTGTAGTACACGACAGATCAGAGCAAACTCTAGTCCGTGATTGGCTGAATAGCCTTTGGCTGTTGTAATCCGTCTTCTCATTGGCTAGCGTTTCTGAACTGTATTCATGTTGTTTGCATCATTCGTGTACCAACACAACCCTTTTACCGATGCGGGGTTGTACTACAGCCTGTGTTGCTTTTACCTGATGGATTGTAACTTACTATGGATTTTACCTGATGGATTTTACATTAAATACGCGAGCTGAACACGTTTCCGTGTTTTCCTAGCGAGCTGAAGGTATGCATATAACGTACGATAATGTGCACTTTTAACCTCGTACTCATTCACGCACACAACACACTTTCTCCTTGAGGGCCGTGATCAATTTTGAGGCCATATTGGTTAAAACGAAATACGTTTAACACGAAGTGATTTTCCGTGTCCCCAGAAATTCGTGTTAAGCGGACTCCACTGTACTTCAATACCAGTAAACATAACAAAATAACAGCTATCAGCATCAAAATCAACTATATCTGCCATGTAGTATAGTAGAACCTGTTTCTAATTACCATCTTTTTTTCTTTTTTTTTTTAGAAAGAAAAAGGTGATCTTAAAAGACTGGTGTGAAATTTTAACAGGCAAAAGTATCACCTGGCATTAAAGACCATCATTCTGTGGCTACAGCCATCAAAATGATGTCACAGCCACCGACACGATGGTCTTTTATGACAGTTGATCTCTCAAAACAGGCTCTGCAGTACAGGCACGACTGACAGCATTTTCAATACGCAAATTACCTTTAACACAGCAAAACACCACTGAGGGAAATGAATGTGCCATGACTGTTCAAGGGGCGTGTCAAATTATAATTCATTCAGCCCTGACAACCTACAAGAAGGTATGGATCCACCATGGCAGTTCAAGGGTGGTGCCAGGATAGCTTGGCGCCAGGAGGCGACAAACTATCCTGGCACCACTCTTAACTACCATGGTCGCACAATCTCCTCAAGTATCCTCGCACTACCTTTCCACGGTCTCCTGAGCCTGATGTAGTCTTTGACAACTTTCAATTTCGGGAATAGTGACCATAGGGTTAAATGTGTTAAGTTAACCCTTTGGCTATCAGTAGCTGTTTTTGCTGCAATGATTCCCGCAGGACCGCCAAAGGGTTAACCTTTCAGTGCCAAGAAAAACGGCAAGAGGTATAGATCTTCACGAGCCCCAGCATGTAGATCTATATCTCTTGTCGGAACCACTTTGCATCTGTCTTCCTGTGACGGCTGGGGAACTTCGACATCAAATTTACGATTTCAACAAAACACAAGCTGCGTCCACCAGCAGTGAAGAGGCTAATGGCTTGGCTTGTTAGTTATTTGTAACCCTCTCCCACAAAATCAGTCTTAACTCACATTTTGGATGTTTTGACATATACATTTCCGAAAACTACAGTGTTTGCTGATTAATTTGATATATGACTGAATGCTGTATTGCAAAAATTGTAGAAGTTGTTAGTGTTTAAAGTTGTTAAAGCCTCCGGCGGCCATTTTGAGAAAACAGCCTGCGAAGTTTCTGTGTGCAGCATAATTGGGGCCTTTTAAAATCATTTTTAACCTATTTAATGGCATTTTCATGATAACGATTTTAACAATACGATACTTTGGTGTATGTAGAATACAATGTCATTAAGCAAAAAAGTGAAAATGACCCAGATTGACCCCCACCACATATTACTGCGTGTAGCGCTGATCGGCTCGCTGCGAGATAAGACTGGTTTCGTGAGAGAGGGTCACATTTGAGTTTAACAGACGACTAAGGCCATCTCACGGCAGGGTCTTGGCACGTGCCAAGTCAATTGGCCACTGCTCTTGAAATTTTATCGTAAATCCATCTCCCACATCTGGTCGAGCACAAAAAAAGATGCCGCCTCAAATGGGAAAGGTGCAAGTGTGAGTGAGGTGGCAACTAACAAAACACACATTTCTCGACAAAGCACCAGTACACTGCAACAACATACCGGCAAACACAACAGTTGCACCACAATACATGTACATCAAACCTGACCCACTAATGCAACCTTTAACCCTTTTAGTCCCGAGTCCCATTTCTCAAATTTTAGAGGTGTTGCCTAATGACTAAGTACCAGTTGCAGGAGTTTGACTGACCATGATAATTGAAGGGTAGTGCCAGATTAGCTTGGCACCTGAAGGTGCCAAGCTAATCTAGCACTACCCTTCAATTATCTTGGTCAGTCAAGCTCCTGCTGTAGGGACTCCGGGCTAAATGAGTCAACACTGTCAATTCTACATGACAGTGTGCGTGGATTCAAATAAACTAACAAACAAACAAACAAGCAAACAAACAAATGAAGGGACAATCAAAACTGTTGACATGTCCGTAGCACATAATTATTTGTCTGTGCAGTTCCTCAAGCACACAAATGGTGTGACGACAGAAAATGTGACCGGACACAAAAATAGAGTGATGAAACATTGATCGAGCCCCAAGGTCGATTTTCATACATTTGAAAACTGTCGACTACAAACTACTTTACACGTCAGGAGACAGAGTGAGCATGACAGCTCAAAGGTGATGCCAAAATAGCTGCACCTCTAGGTGCCAAGCTAATCTGGCACCACCCCTATTCTGTAATGGTTCATTTATATTTTTCTGTGTTGTGTCAGAGACATGATGGACACTGCCATATGAGGACGAAAAGTACGGTAGAACCTGTTTTTGAGAAACCACCCTATGAGAGATCACCTTTCATTAAAGACCATCATTTAGGTGGCTGTAGCTACCTAAATGGTGGTCTTTAACCCATATCATACTGAGGCTAAAAGCTTCAAATGTGTACACTGCCATGTGCAAGCTACATTATAGTACTTACAGATAAAGATATAGACCAATGGCTTTAGTTCAAGGGTAGTGCCAGAATAGCTTGGCGCCTGTAGGCGCCAAGCTATTCTGGCACTACCCTTGGACTATTTTAGTCAAATTTATTTCACACACTGGTGTATTCCGAATGATAAGGATTAATGATAGGCGACACTTTCTGCCCTTGAAAGACTTATCTTAAAGGAGAGTCCTTGTCTTTCAAGACTACATTTTTTTTCCAAGTAAAACAGATGGTTGCTCAAAGCAGGTTCTGCTGTATCACACACACCATCCAATGACGACATGCAAAACCAATGACACCCAAAAATTTGAAGAAAAAAAATGAAGACAAAGATAGCACATAAACCAATGTCTCCATAAATACAGTACAACCTGTTTTGAGGAACCACCTCTATTGCAATAAACAAAGTATCTTAACCCATATCATACTGAGGCTAAAAGCTTCACATTTGTACACTGCCATATGCAAGCTACATTATAGTACTTACAGATAGGGATATAGACCAATGGCTTTCGTTAAAGGGTGTTGCCAGAATAGCTTGGCGCCTAAAGGCACCAAGCTATTCTGGCACTACCCTTGAACTATTCTAGTCAAACTTATTTCACTCAAGGGTGTATTCTAAATAATAAGGGTTAAAAGACACATGCTCTCTCAAGAGAAGTCTTGAAGGGCAAAAGACGTCACCTGTCATGACATGCCCCAACTCTGTCTGCTTTTAAATCACTGCTCAAGACCTATCTGTTTTCTTCTGCATATCATCATCATCATCATCAGTCCCTTGCCCGAACTGGGCGTTGGGGAGACTGAAAGGCAGCAGCAACAGACAGTGCTCTCCACTGAGTTCTATTTTGGGCGGTGGCAAGCAAGTCTGACATCTCGAGTTCGGTCCATTCTTTTATGTTTGCGACCCAACTCTTTCTCTGACGACCTCGCCGACGACTTCCTTCGAGAGTGCCTTGGAGGATAGTCTTGGACAAGGTGTTGTGTCGGGTCACGTGGCCAAACCAAGCAAGCTTGCGCCGTTTCACGGTTGCCAGAAGGGGTTCATGTGGGCCCACCAGGGAAGTGACGATGCTCCGTACATATTCATTGGTCTTGTGCTCGCGGTACGAGATGCGGAGCAACTTCCTCAGGCACTTGTTCTCAAAGGCCTGGATTTTCTTTTCTGAGTCTGCAAGCAGTGTCCAAGTCTCACAGCCTGCATATAGTTAGATGCATTTTCAGTGCGTTAGCAGTCTTTGGCAGTAACTGTTCTTGTAACGGTGTGTGTGTGTGTTTGAGTGTGAGCTTTTGATACGTGGCACTTCAGTTTTTGTAACATTTATTGTAGCGTTTTCTTTCTTGTACTTTTCTGTGATTTTTTATCTTGTAAAACACTTAGAGCACCATTCATTTGGAGGTTAAACACTATATAAATGTACAATATTATTATTATTATCAAAGGCCATCATATAGGGGGCTACATCCACCTGATGGTCTTTAACAACAGGTGATCTCTCGCAAGGATGGCCACCCAAAACAGGTTCTGCTGTGCAAAACAAATGTGCTGATCGGTGGATTTGGATCTTATGGCCCAGTAAAAACCAGTACACCAATTTGCATGCACACTTTCTGCTTGCGTGCATGTGCTTTTGTGATGAAACAAGCTGTGATTTAGCAAATCTTTCAACCCTTTGCAGGTCGGTAGCAGTTTTTGTCGCGATGATTCCTACAGGAAACATTGTGACAAAAGCCGCTACTGACATGCAAAGGGTTTAAAATGTTTCTGTTACAGTCTTCCACAGCATGTTATTGGGAAAGAAAAAAAACAAACAACAGATTTGCTGATGTGTCAAAACATGCTCGGTCCAAATTCAACCACAAGAGCACAAAAAAGGGACAAGCATCAGAAAAATTAGATGGAACTTTGCACTCTTCAATCAGAAACATAGTTCTTTTCTTCTCTTAAAATAAAGTGTTTTTTTCTAGAACGTGCCTAAAAATTCTTATTAGCAAAATCTGACCGCGGACGTCTCCCATGAAACAAGACACAAATAGGACACCACTTTCATGCAGCCACACTCTTCTCAACCCTTGCACTTCCAGAGCCATATCTCACACATACAATAATCATCCACTAAGCACCACCCAAGACATGGGAGATGGCTCGACTGTGACATTTCAAGGTAGTGCCTGATTAGCTTCGTGCCAAAGCTAATCTGGCATTACCCTTGAACTGTCACGGTCGATTCCTTCCCCCATAATTGGCTCTGGAAGTGAGAGAGCTGGCAAGCTTACCTGTCATTGAAGCTGAAAATGCTAGGCCTACAAGTGACAGCCAACAGAAACAAACACTACAGAACAAAGCTCCAAGCCAACACAAAACTCTTTAACTAAATCATTAACTATGCGTAAATGCCTGATTAAATGTAACAAAGTATAAACACACAACTAAGTAATCAACGCAACATGAACACCTCTTCCCTGGAAAGGCAACAACAAAAAAAAGAAGACCATTTTTGTGAAAGGAATATTTTACATTACAATGAAATTTTCACTCTGTACAAAAATGGACTGCCTCTTGCCTTCACAGGTAGACCTGTGTAAAGTACGTACTTAACGAAGCATAAACACATAACTAAATAATTAACAAAGCATAAATACTTTAGTAAATCATTAACAAAGCATAAACACTTCACTACATAATGAACCGTTTCAGCCCCAAGGTCCCATTTCTCAAATTTTGGATGTGTTGCCTAATGACTATATACCAGTTGCAGGAGATGGCTTGACCATGATAATTCAAGGGTAGTGCCAGATTAGCTTGGCACCTGAAGGCGCCAAGCTAATCTGGCACTACCCTTGAATTATCATGGTCAAGCCATCTCCTGCCGTAGGGATCCAGGACTAAAAGGGTTAGCAAGGCATACAACTGTAACTAAATAATTAATAAAGCATAACAGAATGTAACAAAATTAATTTCCGACAAAGCAAGGACAAGGGAGGGACATTTGAAACAATTGTCTTAACCCTTTGCGTATCGGTAGCGGTTGAGTCATGATGATTGCTGTAGGAATCGTCACCATTAAAACCGCTACCGACACTCAAAGGGTTAATTTGCTGGTTGGGGTGTGTGTGCGTGGCGGTGCTAACTGACAACTTGCTTGTGAATGTGAATTCAGTGTCAGAACACAAGTTTACACATATTCTATGAGGAGCGGCTAGAACACTTGTGAGCAAAGCCAAACCCTGCAATGTCTCCTGCCCCTAACCACTAGGGGGAGGGGGGGGGGGGGGGGAGTGCCTATTTCAAGAAAAGGTGAGGACAAACATGATCACTGATGAAAGTTAACACCTGCGAAAACAAGAAATGTAAGGCTGAGGATGTAAGGGGTTAACCTCCTTGTGCATGCAATAAAAAAACAACAACCAATTTGTGTATTTTACAAGCATCTTCATGGCTTCTCCATCAACCCAGACATCAAACTTGTATCCATTCATTCAGTCCTCTCTGCGCCGTCTGGTGCTTGAGGCGACGGCAAGGGAGCGCCACTTTTGTCTGTCAGCTGCTTGTATCCATTCCATTAGAGAAAGAAAGGGTTTTGCCGCACAACAATTTCTGTATGCATGTGCATTTTTTAAATTTGATTTCCATGTTTCTGTCAACCAACTTTCACCCGTGCATGACAAAAATTAACCTATTAAGCCCTAGTGCGCTACTACAGGCGATGGATCGGCCATGATAATTTAAGGGTAGTGCCAGATTAGCTTGGTGCCTGCTGGCGCCAAGCTAATCTGGCACTACCCTTGAATTATCATGATCAATCCATCTTCCACAACTGGTAGAGTTGTTAGGCAACATCTCCAAAATATGGGAAATGTGGCTGCAGGGTTAAATTAGTGTCTGTGTACTGGTCTGTCCTAGAGACAACAGTGGAGATGCTGTACCCACTGTTTGGAAAGATCTGGGAAGAGGAGGTGATGCCGGCTGACTGGAAGGAGGGGTACCTAATCAAGCTTCCCAAGAAAGGCGACCTCAGCAAGTGTTCCAACTACAGAGGAATCACCTTGCTGTCAGTACCAGGAAAGGTCTTCAACAGGATCATCCTGGAGAGAATGAAGAGCTCCGTTGACCCCCAGCTGAGAGACCAGCAAGCAGGATTCAGGAAGAACCGATCATGTACAGACCAGATCGCCACTCTCCGCATCATTGTGGAACAGTATCTGGAGTGGAGCTCCCCGCTGTACGTCAACTTTGTGGATTATGAGAAAGCATTTGACAGTGTGGACCGAGAGACTGTGGAAACTCCTACGACACTACAATGTACCCACAAAGCTCGTCCGCCTGATCAAGAGCAGCTACGATGGCATGACATGTCACGTGATCCACGAAGGGCAGTTCACCAGGGAGCTCCAGGTCAGAACTTGTGTCAGGCAGGGGTGTCTGCTGTCTCCGTTCCTCTTCCTACTGGCCATAGACTGGGTCATGAAGATGACCACAGAGCACAGACGAAGTGGAATACAGTGGACACTGTGGACACAGCTTGACGACCTCGATTTTGCAGACAACTTGGCATTACTGTCCCACACTCATCAACAAATGCAGGACAAGACCACGAGGCTTGCTGACATCTCGTCCCAAGTGGGCCTCACCATTCACAAACAGAAAACAAAGACAATGAGGCTGAACGCAACCAGGGAGGAACCAGTCTTGCTTGCTGGCACCCCGTTGGAGGAGGTGGAGTCCTTCACCTATCTCGGGAGCATCATAGACAAAAAAGGCGGCACTGATGCAGATGTCAGAGCACGAATCAGTAAAGCCAGAGCAGCCTTTCTCCAGTTGAAAAAAAGTGTGGAGCTCCAGAGAGCTGTCACAACACACCAAAGTCCGGATTTTCAACTCCAATGTAAAAGCAGTTCTCCTATATGGAGCAGAGACTTGGAGATTGACAAAAACCACAGTCAACAGAGTACAGACCTTCATGAACAGATGCCTTAGAAGAATTTTGAAAATCCACTGGCCAGAGAAGATCAGCAACGTCAGACTCTGGGAGAGAACAGAGCAGATAACAGCAGAGAATGAAATTAGGCGAATAAGATGGGGATGGATCGGTCACAGTCTGAGAAAGCCAGCTTCCAGTATCACTAGGCAGGCATTGTCATGGAACCCCCAGGGAAAGAGGAAAAGAGGTAGGCCGAGAAACTCCTGGCGTCGAGACCTCCAAGCAGACATCAAGAGACTGGGAACCACCTGGAGTAGAATCGAAGGAGAAGCACAGGACAGGAGTTGCTGGAGGTCTCTCGTCGACGGCCTATACCCGGGTAGGGGTGACAGGCGTAAGTAAGTACTGGTCTGTGATTTCGGACCTTAGAGCTGCGGGTCTGAAGGTTGAGAATCACACACCGGCAAACAATTTAACCTCTTTCATGTTGCTGATGATTCTGCACACTGGAAAAAGACACACAGCTGCACATCGTCTCCGCTGAGTCAAGGGGTTAATTTCTGCCATCTTTCTTCTTTTATGGAGGATTATTATTTGGCAAGAAACTTACCAGGAGGCTCAGGGCTGGAACGGTCATCATCCTTGACAGATCCAAAGAGACTGCTGAGATCTGACTCCATTGTGTGGATGTCCATCACTTTGATGTCGTCCTGGTGCTGAAACATCACAGCAGGCAGAGTTCAATTCAGTTCCGGTCCGTTCCTTTAACCCTTTTAGGCCTGATACACTCTAACATGTGACAAATTTGAACATGATAGTTCAAGGGTGGTGCCAGAGCAGCTTGGCGCCTTTGGGCGCCAAGCTGTTCTGGCACTACCCTTGAAATGTCACGGTCGATGTCTCCTGAACCGTAACGTTGCCTTCATAGACCATCTTGCACATTTTTAGTCTCAGGATGTAAGGGGTTAGCCTCCTTTTGCATGCAGCCACTGGTACTGTAAACATTTAACCCTATGGTCGCATTTCTCAAATTCTAGAGGTCACCTAACAACTATGTACCCGTTTCATGAGATGGATTGACCATAACAATTCAAGGGTCGTGCCAGATGAGCTTGGAGCCTCCAGGTGCCAAGCTCATCTGGCACTGCCCTTGAATTATCATGGTCGATCCATCTCCTGCTGTAAGGTGTCAGGGCTAAATGAGTTAAGATGGATATCTGCCCTTAAAACAGACCGTACAAGCCGTAACCCATACCCAAGAAGTTCCTTTCTATATCTCTTGGCTTGACTTCGCGAACGAAGATTCTATAGGGCTTGCCCACATCGTCTGCAGGCATTTTCGTGGCTGCAGAGGCCAATCCGGGACAGGCAGGTTCGACCGCAGTGGCTGCAGGGGAAGGTCTGGTCAGGATTCTGAGTTACGACAACTCTGTTTTTTCTTCTGAGCCGCTTGTCCTTAAGGTTAGCTCTGCGAGAGTCCTCAAAGGAGACGGCTGCCTTGTGAATGGTGGAGCGCCACGTGTCACGGTCCGCAGCAAGCGAAGACCACTGGCGGTGGTCGATTTGGCAGGCACTAAGTGACTTCTTGAGACAGTCTTTGTATCTCTTCTTTGGTGCCCCTCTGTCTCGGTGTCCAGTGGCGAGCTCGCCGAACAGAGTTATCTTGGGTAGGCGATGATCCTCCATCCTTTCTATATGGTACCAGGTAGAAAGGTGAACCATGGACAGTCCAGCCCAGCCCAGTACACAGACTCGCATGCAAAGGTACAGCAGAGCCTGTTTTCAACAACCACTCTTATTGCAGATCACCTGTCAAAAAAGACCATCACTTAGGCCACCTGAGTGATGGCCTTTAATGACAGGTGACACTCTTCGCCCTTCAAGATTTCCCTTGAGAGAGCACTTGACTTTTGAAACAACTTCTTTCTTGCAAAAGAGGTGGTTGCTCTAAACGGAACCTGCTTTGACAGTACTGGTGGCTGAACCTACAACCGGGATAAGATGTAGAACTCACTTCATGTCTCATGCCTTCGCTGGGACTTTTCACGCTTGACGGCTGTGCGTTGTCTGTGTTCTGTAAGAGGGAGGGCGAACACAGTAGATCACCCCTTGAGATCAGCGTGCACATGTAAGCGTCATGGGAGAAAACATCGTGGAGAATCAGTTCGTGGAAGAGAAGAATGAGATTCCTGAACGCCTGCTTTTCGTCTTCTGAGCTGTGGTCCTCTGCAACAATGTACCAACATATTTATTTAACAAAATTTGCCTCGAGACACTACAGCAGGAGATGGATCAGCCATGATAATGATAAATCCTGAGATACTGATGTCATTCAGGCGTGAAATTAAATTTCAGTGGGTGGGTACAAAAGCAGTGTTTACCCAACAGAGGAGCATTGCTGTCAAGGAAGTCCATGAGAAACTGTTGAAATGGCGGTATGCCTGGTGCAACCATCCCGTCTGACCCCATCGACTCTTTGTCATCCATCATCTCGCTGTCCCCATATTTCTGCTGACAGACAGAACACACAGTAGCAATCGCAGTTAATGCATACAAATTTGGTAGTAAGAACAAAATTTGTTACTGGTGGCTGTGTCACAAATTTAAATAATTTGTAGGTCTCATATGCAACAGGACTAATTTATCTACATCATATACATTGCAAGGATTGCAAAACCTGTACATATTTGTACAGTACAGCAGAACCTGTTTGTTTCCTCAAAACACATTACCGATGGTATTACTGATAGGAAAAGTTACTTAGCTAGCCTAATTTTAGCCAAATTTTGGTTGTGTCCGTATATGGGAGTGTTGGCAGGTGAGGGGCGCCATAGTCCAGGCAGTAACCCAAGTAGCCTCCCTTCCGCCCCATCCGGGTATGAGCTCACCCGATATTCATCAGTTAGTTTCTTAGCTAGCCTGTAGACAGTTGTGTTCGTACATCGCTCTTCAGATCTTACTGTGTGGATGTGACCGGTCGTCTTGACTTTCTTGAACTGTTCTTGCATCGTTTGGGACTTGGCTGCATGGGTTGTGCTAGCTTGGAGCTCACTTGGATTGTGCCTTGTGCTGTTTCGAACTTAGGCCTGTGCGGCGTGATTTGGACTTAGCGTGCCTGTGGACGGCCTTGACCGGGGTGGTGATGCTTCGACCGGCGTGGGTTTGCTTCTCGCACCGTTATGGCCAGGTAAAACCTCGGTTACTGCCCTCGACCGGCGCTCAAGGGAAGGGAAGAGCGCTGGGCATCGGCACGCTCTGTGCATTTGAGTTCGTTCTCACCCTCGCACGCCTAGTTATTGGTGCGCGGCCTCGGAGGCCACGCTCGCTCGTTCTTCATTATGGCCTCTGTGTTGCATTTGCCAGGTTCGTACCTGCATGCTATGTGGCGACTTTCAGTGGCCCTGTGACGACCATGCAGTCTGCCTGCCCTGTTCTGGCTGTGACTCAACGCATCCCTGTGCTGAAAGCGCCCCCTGGCTGGAACAGAGATGGTCCCAGCTGTGGGGATTCTACCGCCGTGAACACCCGACACCTACCCGAGAGCGGCCATCAGTTCACGCTCAGAGTACCACGGATGGGCCCAGTAAATTTCCTATGACCGTGATGAATCGGACCAGTAGAACAACAAATGTGCAGAATACCACGGATGGGGTTATTAAGTTACCCATGACGGTGACGAATTGGGCCAGTACAACTACTACCGCACAGAATTCCACGGATGGGGCTCTTAAGTCACCCATGACCGTGACGAATCGGACCAATTCTACTACTTCCGGGGAGACGTCAGGACACACTCTTACGATGATCTTAGCACCGGACCAGACGGCGGAATGCAGACTTGACAGAAAGAAGGTGTCACGCTCGGTGCTTCGGGAAGAGAGACACAAGGTGCTCTCGCGACGGGAGCCCGCCCCTAGAGATGAATGCTCGGCTCCTCGATCGCAGGTCAGTGTTGAGCATCCACGGCCAGACAAGCTCCCTACACAGATTGGCGCCAGCTCCTGACACAGGATGAACAGGCACGAGCCTGCTGCATCCAGGGACCGCGAGCACCACAGGACTACTGCATGTTCCACGTCACTATCCCAGGTCAGTGATGATGGGCCACAACCATACGCCCCAATCGTGGAGACGAGAGCACGCTCCAGACGCAGTGCTGAGAGGCGAGAGACAACCCCACGATGGGACCCCGACTCCCGCCCTCAGCCACGCTCGGACAGTTCACCTGACTCCAGAAGAGCTTGCTCGCTACACAGAGACAAGAGACACGAGAGGAGCATACGACGACGTACCAGTACCGATGGGATGCTACGCGATGGGAAGGCTGGCTCGACTACGACTCCTCGGCACCGTTCGAGTTCGTGAGTCCGGCCGCCAAGACTGCGCTCTTCCTCCCAGACTTCGCGGGACAGTCGTCACCCTAGGTCGCAGCCGCGCCTGCGATCACCGGTCGTTCGGAGGAGTTGGATGCCCCTGTTCCTCCCGCGCGCTTGATGGACGACTCCATCAGCTTGGCTCCAGAGGACTCCGTTTCGGTGTTGCTTAGCGATGACGGCGCCTCCCCTTCACGTCGCTCGCAGTCCTGAGATGAGATGGATTCGCCGCCAGCTACGCTGAGCCATAGGATGGAGACTCTTCGGACCTTGGACGAAGCTGCTCGCCTCATCGCGTTGTGTCTTCCCTCGGAAGACTGCCCTCCTTCTCCCCCTGCCAAGAAGAGAGCTTCGGCCTTCGTGGACTCCAACCGTCAGGCCAAGGGCTTCAAGTCTCTTCCTCAACCGCCCGGTTTCCGGGACCTACCCGACGCCTTCTCCACTCATCTGCTTCAGGGCGCCTTGGGAGACACTGGCTTCTTCGCTGACAACAGGTGGCCGGCGGACCTGTCTATGGCCTTCCGTCAGAGGTGGTACGCGGGACATTCACAGAGCTTCGCCTGCCCATTCCAGGCGGTGGACCCTCCAGCGCTGTCCTGTGCTGGTTCTCTTCGACGATGTGACTCCACTCCTGGACGTACACAGACTGCTTCCCTCATCCGCAATTCCCTGGCCTCTGCGGGGTTTCTGGACCTTGTGACGCAGGCCATCGTCTGTCGCGTTGAGGATGCCTGGAATCCTACCATCTCACCGCTTTTGGCCGACATCCTCACCTTAGCAGTTTCCGGCAACCGGGCCGCTTATCACACCGCTGTCAACACCATGGCTGCAGCTGCAAACTGCAATCTGATGCGCCGAGATACCGTCCTGCACGCTTGCTCGCTGCCGTCCGAGTTGAAGAATCAGATACGCCGGGTGCCTCTTGGTGGAGAACTCCTTTTCGGCCCCACCTGGCAGACCGTCAAGGAGGCTAACAAGGACTTGTGGCCCAGCCGCGTCGCTCCGACCCCCTTTCAGGCAGCCCGCAGGGCCGTGGGTCGAGCTGCCATACCCTCCTCTCGACCCTTCACCAGTCGTGGTCGTCTCCCCCCCCCCCGGACCCTGGCTTTTGGTCGCCCCTACATGCTCCCTACCCCCCACGCCACGGACGCCCCGCCTCTGCTTGGCTTAGACCTGCCTGTCGTCCCTTCGGGCGAGGCAGGGCCCGCTGACTGCTTTCCTCCTCCGCCCCCGCCGACCGCTCCCGGGTCTCCTGTCGGTGGGAGGCTCGCATGTCGCAGCGACGCTTGGACATCGCTGTTTCCAGACGACCCGTGGACCCTGTCGACCGTCTGTGAGGGACTATAACTTTCATTCTGGTCGCCTCCACCCCCCCCCCCCCCCCAATGCGCTGTTCACCCCTCTGGACTGCGGTGCCTTCAGATCAGCTCAGGGCCAACGCGCTTCACAATGAGGTCGCCGCTCTACAACGGAAGAACGCCACGGAGGTGGTGACGTGACATGACACTCCAGCCTTCTACAGCCACCTATTCGTGGTTCCCAAGCCGGGGGGCAAGTGGCGCCCAGTCATCAACCTCTCCGCCCTGAACAAGTTCATAGTTGCTCCGTCTGCTCGAGCCCTTCGCGCCGCAGTGCAGCCCATGGACTTTGCCGTCAGTCTCAATCTGTCGGATGCGTACCTCCACGTACCCATGCATCCTGCGGCCAGATGCTACCTTCGCTTTGCCGGTGTAGTCTACCAGTTCCGCGCGCTTCCTTTTGGCCTCAACCTCAGCCCGTGGGTGTTCAGCCGGATCATGGACGCCGTCGTAGCCAGGGCCAGACGGATGTCGTCCAGTCCCACGTCGAACTACCTCGACGATCTTCTCCTGAGCAACCAAGCAGACTCTGCCTTGGGGAAGGACCGGGATGCACTCCTCGCTCTGCTCGACACACTCGGGTTCCTCGTCAACGCAGGCAAGTCCGACCTCTCGCCGTCGCTTCATACACCTGGGGATGGAGTTTAGAACTGACCTCAATGAAGTGCGGCTCCCGGAGGCACATATCCAGAAGTTGGGGAATCTGGTGTGGCAAGTAGCTCAAGAGGACACGGTCACCGCCCGGTTGTGGCTACAACTCTTGGGCCTGATCTCCTTCCCCTAGGTCACCTCTACTGCTGCCCGCTGCAGCTGCACCTGCTCCTACACTGGCAACCCTCGAAGGACAACATCGATTTCCTGATCCTGGTGCCCCCGATGCTACATCCTCACCTACTGCACTGGGGGGGCTCTGTCTGTCTGGCTCACTACGGGGGGTCCCACTTTACTCGCCGCCTCCCCGGTTGTCCCTCTGTGTTGACGCAAGTCTCGCCGGATGGGGGGCTCACCTACTTCCGATGTTCGCCACAGCCTCTGGTCTTTGGTCCCCAGATCTTCGGTCCCGACACATCAACTGGTTAGAGCTGAAGGCGGTATGGTAGGCCCTTATGACGTGGGACTCTCAACTCCAGTGCCAGGAGCTCCTTGTCTTGTCCGACAACTCCACCGTCGTCGCCTACATACAGAAGCAGGGCGAGACACGCTCTCCCTCGCTGTGCATCCTTCTCTACCAGGTGCTCCGCTGGTGCAAGGATCGGGGCATCGCTCTTCGTGCGAGACACATCCTAGGACATCTAAATGTTCTAGCCGACTCTATCGCGCTGAATGGACGCTCCGTCCGGACATCTTCAGGATGATCGGGACCAGGTGGGAAGCTCCCATGCTCGACCTCTTCGCAAAGAGGTGGAACCGCCAGCTACCGCTGTTCATCTCGCCAGTTCCAGACCCGCTAGCTTGGGCAGTAGACGCACTATCCATCCCCTGGGATGGACTCGTCGACTACGCTTATCCTCCGTCGGTGCTGGTGCCCGAAGTCCTCCTCAAGCTCCACGGCTGCAACATGGTCCTGTTCCTGGTGGCCCCCTTCTGCTGGACCAAGTCGTGAACCACAGACCTATTGAACCTCACCATGGGCCCTCCCCTGCAGCTCCCCACTCCACACACAATGCTCAAGCAACCGCGACAGCCGCTGTACCATCCGTGCCCAGAAAGTCTCCTCCTCCACCCCTGGAGATTGTGCAGCAAGCCCTCACCAGCAGAGGCTTCTCTAGTGCAGCAGTGGATGCTATCGCTGCAGCCCACAGACCCTCAACCAGACAAGTTTACGAGGGAAAATGGTGAGTGCTGTGGGACTGGTGTGGTGACAACCTTCTCTTCACCACGGACTTGACAATGCCCCAGTTGGCGGAGTTCTTCCTCTGGCTCTTCAACGACCAGGGGCTGGATCCAATCACCATTCGGGGCTACCTAGCCATGATCGCCGACACCTACCGACACCTAGGCCTGCCCCGACCCTGGTAGCTGCAAAGACCTCGCCGACCTGATGGCCCACTTCGGTCTGCAACGCCCGACCTTGCGATCGCTTTTGCCGAGATGGCTCAACTCGGACCGCTTTGAAGCTCTTCAGCTGGCGCGCATGTGACTCGGAAGACGTGCTTCCTGTTGGCCCTAGCCACGGCTTCCAGGGTCAGTGAACTTCACGCGTGGTCAACGCGCCCAGATTGCTTGCAGCTCCGGACGGACGGCTCCGTGCAACTGCTACCGAAGCCGATCTTCCTGGCCAAGACGCGGTCGCCTTTGGCTGCCCCACAGATGATGACTATTCGCCCTTTACAAGTGACAGACTCCTCCCAGGAGACCAGACAACAGGACCTGGTGAGTGCCTTACCTGTGTACCTGCGCCGGACCAAGCCTCTGCGCAGAGGACGCACCCGCCTGTTTCTCCCTCTGTCCCCAGGTAGATGTGACATCTCAGCCCAGACCATCTCCTCCTGGCTCCGATGGGTGATTTGCTCTGCCTACCAGGGCCTCGCCTCTGATGCAGCCAAACGTATGAACATCAAGGCGCACGAGGTCAGAGCCATGGCCGCAAGTCTCGCATTCGACTGCAACTGCGCTGTCAAGGACACTGTGGCCGCCGTGGGATGGCGAGCTGACACTACCTTCGCCCGCTTCTACTTGAGGGACCTCTCCGCCCAGCGGCAGAACTTTTCGCTGGTGGGAGACATCGCAGCGGCGCAACACTCCCTCCTCGCGCCATAAGTATCTTAGCTAAAATTATCGGGAGTTTGCTTCGGGAGGGCGGGTCTGGGGGCTAGTGTCTTTGGTTTAGGGGCGCCATAGCGGCACCCACCTCCTCTTCGGGATTCTTCCTATCAGTAATACCATCGGTCAAGGGGGTCAAGGAGTCTCTGCCTGACTCAAAGGGGACGAGTTGCGTTGGTGGTGCGGGTAGTGGGGAACTCTTACAGCGCCTCCCCCGGGATCACCCTAGTCTAGGGCCTCTTGGCCTTTGTGAGGCACCATCGTGTGTAATCCCTCCGGACTAGCATAGCATCCCTCTATCCCAAGACCGCCCGTGCATGGTCCCCGGCCAAATCCTCTCCGAGGTGACCCCAAAAACTGGGCAGCACTAGCTCCCAGGCTAAACACGGCGGATCTAGAGGAGAGAACCTCGAGAATAAATCATTGTCCTGCTGCCTTGCAGGCCTGGCCGCTTGGCTGCGGAAAGGCTAAGGGAGAAAAACCCTGACATCAAAGCCCCCGTGTCTCCGGGGAAGGCTTTTGAGCCAGAGACTAGGACAAGGACAGTCTGATATAAAACCTATGACCCGAGGACCTCGATGCCACCGTCCCAGCTTGCTAGGCCATGGCAGACGAACCAAGGGGTTAAAGGGTTGGGCCAGGACTGCGCACACTGCACTCCACCAAAAAGCTCCACCGCGCAGGCTTTAGGAAAAGTCCACAGACCATGACACTGACCATTCCAAGTCCTGTAGTGACGGGCAAGGGGCGAAACGGCAGGTGAAAGATGTCACTGGAAGCCGCAGTCTCAAACCTGCATGAAGGCGGTTCAGGATATTGGTCACCTGATGTTGACCTGGGGATGACGTCACTCGGCACACCCTGAACGACCAAGCAGCCTTCTCTAGGGACAGCACTGCTTGCTCCACACAGAGAGGGGCCTAGAAAAGGTGGCCTAACCAAAGCTCATCCCCTTGCAACCCCAGTTGGCTAGCCGTGGTCAACGGGCATCTTCTCCTGCAGTCAGAAAACAAGAAAAAACAACAGATCCACTCTCATGACGACCACGACCGGACTCAACGCAGCATGCTGGAACATCAGAACCATGCTCGACACAGCAGAAAGCGGACGCCCTGAACGTCGCTCCGCCCTCATTACCCATGAATTGCGGAGGTTAAACATTGACATCGCCACGCTCAGCGAAGTACGCCTCCCGGACGAAGGCAGCCTCCAAGAACTTGGCGCTGGATACACCCTCTATTGGTCAGGCAAGCCTGCATCAGAAAGACGGCTCTCAGGCGTGGGCTTCATGGTCAAGACCTCCATTGCGATCAAGCTCGAAAACCTACCAACGGGTCACTCTGACCGCATCATGTCCATGCGCCTCCCACTGAGACACCAGCAATACGTCACCCTTCTCAGTGTGTACTCCCCAACCCTCCTGGCAGAGCCTGCAGAAAAAGACAAGTTCTACACTGACCTGCGCAGCCTCCTACAGAGCACCCCTGCTGACGACAAAGTCATCATCCTTGGCGACTTCAATGCCAGAGTGGGCCAGGACTCTGAAACCTGGAAAGGAGTCCTCGGCAAGCATGGTGTTGGGAACTGCAATGACAATGGCCGCCTACTGTTGGAGTTCTGTGCAGAGCAGCAACTTGTCATCACCAACACTACTTTCCAGCAAAAGGACAGTCGAAAGACCATCTGGATGCATCCTCGCTCCAAGCACTGGTACCTTATCAACTATGTCCTAGTGCGTCAGAGGGATCGCAGTGACGTCCTCCTCACCAGAGTGATGCCCAGCGCAGAGTGCCACACTGACCACCGCCTTGTCCGCTGCAAACTCAGGCTCCGCCTCAAGCTGAAACCCAAGAAAGGGGACCCCCCCCCAAGAAAAAGCTTGATGTTGCCAGCCTTCAGCATGACGACGTGAAAGCTGCCTTTCAGACAGATCTGCAGCGCATGCTCAAAGACACAGCTGATCCAGCAGACTCCTCCCCTGAAACACTCTGGGAACAACTGAAAACTGCTATTGCAAAATCCTCTGCGGAAGTCTTGGGCTTTGCTAGAAAGAGGAACAAAGACTGGTTTGACGAAAACGACGTAGAGATCCAGGAACTTCTAGCAGATAAAAGAGCCGCCCACCAGGCCCACCTAGCCCAACCTTCCTGCCCTGTGAAGAAGTCTGCCTTCCACCTCATCTGCAGCAGTCTCCAACGCAAGCGGAGAGAACTCCAGAACGAGTGGTGGTCCAGACTGGCACAGTGGACCCAGCTTTGCGCTGACAACGGTGACTACAGGGGCTTCTACGAAGCACTGAAAGCAGTGTATGGCCCCAGGCACCTGGTTCAAAGTCCGCTGGACTCCTCACAGATAGTACGTACATCTTGAACCGCTGGTCGGAATACTTTCAGGACCTCTTGAGCGCTGAGCGCACTGTTCAAGAAGCAGTCATTTTCCAAATCCCACACCTCCCAGTAAAGGTTGAACTGGATGAACCGCCAACCATTGAAGAGACCCTCAAGGCCATCCACCAGCTCAAGAGTGGCAAAGCAGCAGGCACTGAAGGAATCCCGCCAGAGATCTAGAAACATGGAGGCCCAGCACTGCACAACAAGCTCCACGACCTTTCTCTGCAGCTGGGAGAAAGGAACACTACCAAAGGATCTCCGTGATGCAGTCATCATCACCCTGTACAAGAACAAAGGAGAGAAGTCTGCCTGCTCTAATTATCGTGGAATTACCCTGCTGTCCACTGCCGGGAAAATTCTTGCAAGGCTGCTCATGAATCGGCTGGTACCTGCCATCGCTGAAGACCACCTCCCAGAAGGCCAGTGTGGCTTCAGAGCCAACAGGAGTACCACCGACATGGTCTTTGTGCTGAGACTTCAGGAGAAGTGCCGCGAGCAGAACAAAGGGCTGTACCTAAAGTTTGTCGACCTAACAAAAGCGTTTTACACTGTGAGCAGGCAAGACATGTGGCAGATCCTGGAGCGACTTGGCTGTCCCCCAAAGTTCCTCAGCATGATCGTCCAGCTCCACGAGGACCAGCAAGGCCAGGTCAGACTCAACAGTGACCTCTCAGAACCATTCCCCATTCTCAACAGCGTGAAGCAGGGCTGCGTGCTGGCACCGACCCTCTTTACCATCTTCTTTAGCATGATGTTGAAGCAGGCCACAGTGGATCTCAACAATGACGACGCAGTGTACATCAGGTATCGTCTCGATGGCAGCCTGTTCAACCTCAGACGACTGCAGGCCCACACCAAAACCCTAGACCGACTGATTCGTGAGCTGCTCTTTGCTGATGATGTTGCCCTTGTTGCACACACAGAGAGAGCCTTGCAGCGCATCATGTCCTGCTTCGCAGATGCTGCCCAGCTCTTTGGACTTGAGGTCTGTCTGAAAAAGACAGAGCTCCTTCATCAGCCAGCATCCAAGGAAGAGCATTGCCCTCCCCACAACACCATCGGCGAGACCGAACTGAAGTCTGTACACAAATTTACCTACCTTGGCTGCATCATCACATCAGACACCAAGCTGGACAAGGAACTGGACAACAGGCTGGCAAAAGCGAACAGTGCTTTCATTCAAGTGGGCGTGGCACAATCAACAGCTAAAAAATGGTACCAAGATCAGCGTGTACAGAGCTGTCATCCTCACCACCCTGTTGTATGGTTCCGAGTCCTGGGCCCTCTACCGCAGCCAAATACAACTCCTTGAACGCTTCCACCAACGCTGCCTGCGTACCATCCTCGGCATTCACTGGAGTGACTATGTCACCAACGTCGAGGTCCTTGAACAGGCAGAAACTGTGAGCATCGAGGCTTTGTTGCTGCAGACACAGCTTCGCTGGGCGGGGCACGTCTCCAGGAAGGAGGATCATCGCCTACCCAAGATCACCCTGTTCGGCGAGCTCACCACTGGACACTGAGACAGAGGGGCACCTAAGAAGAGATACAAAGACGGTCTCAAGAAGTCACTTAGTGCCTGCCAAATCGACCACCGCCAGTGGTCTTCGCTTGCTGCGGACCGCAACACCTGGCGCTCCACCATTTACAAGGCAGCCGTCTCCTTTGAGGACTCTCGCAGAGCTAGCCTTAAGGACAAGCAGCTCAGGAGAAAAAACAGAGATGTCGAAACTCAGAACCCTGGCCAGACCTTCCCCTGCAGCCACTGCGGTCGAACCTGCCTGTCCCGGATTGGCCTCCGCAGCCACGAACATGCCTGCAGACATCGTGGGCAACCCCTATAAAATCTTCGTTCGCGAAGTCAAGCCAAGAATACCATCGGTAATGTGTTTTGAGGAAACAAATGAATTTTTCTTTAAAATGAATTTTTTCGAAAAATACTTACCGATGGTATTACTCAAAGGTCCCTCCCACCTGCCCCGCTTGCCGCCAGTTCGCTAAGAAACCAACTGATGAATATCGGGTGAGCTCGTACCCGGATGGGGCAGAAGGGAGGCTACTCGGGTTACTGCCTGGATTATGGCGCCCCTCACCTGCCAACACTCCCATATACGGACACAACCAAAATTTGGCTAGAATTAGGCTAGCTAGGTAACGTTTCCTATCAGTAATACCATCAGTAAGTATTTTTTTAAAAAATTCATTTTAAAGAAAAATTCATTTTTAGTAAACACCCTCATAAGAGACAACCTGTCTTTAAAGATCATCACTTAGCGGGGGTCAAAATTTGTTCTGAACCTATTCGGTACCCCATCTTTGAAATCACCTTCGTGGTGGACAAAAGACGTTAAGTCCTAAACGTAACCTTTTCATTTCAGTGGTTACAGCCCCCTAAGTGATGGTCTTTAATGACAGGCAACACTTTTTGCTTTCAAGTCTTTTCATGACTTGCTTTTAAACCTTATCATTCGGAATACACCAGTGTGTGAAATACGTTTGACTAAAATAGTTCAAGGGTAGTGCCAGAATAGCTTGTCGCCTCTAGCCGCCAAGCTATTCTGGCACTACCCTTGAACTAAAGCCATTGGTCTATATCCTTATCTGTAAGTACTATATGTAGCTTGCATATGGCAGTGTACAAATTTAAAGCTTTTCGCCTCAGTGTGTGATAGGGGCTAAGACTGCTTTTCTCCTGTGAAGAAGTTGGCAGGTCAACACAGGCTCTCCTGTATTTCGGGCAGAACCCTGACACCACTGACAAAAGCTTTAGACAAATTTGTGCGGCTCAATTTCCTCTGGAAAGTAGCTTTCACCCAATCAGTGTTGAGAAAATGTGAACACAGGCCAACTGCAAGAGGCATAGATCCTCACGAGCCCCCCAGCAGATCTACGCATCTTGCTGACACCCCTTTGTGTCCATGTTCCTAGAGTTTACGTGCACTGGCAGTGAAGTGGTTAACACCACTGGTAACAACAGGTGTGTCCCTTACCTCTGCCCGCAATTCGTTTTGCCTGCGTTCCAGCAGCTTTGCCGCCACCACAGCTCTGTGTTCGCCGGTTCGCTGCGTGCTCACTGCCCAGTCCACCAACAACTTGATCACTGGCGCATCGCTCAGCTGCGCCTATACATTGTCATAATGCATTATACTGAGAATTAAAACATCATGTTTGTTGTTGTAACATTAACCCGTTTCACCCTGTCAGCTTACATAAAAGTACCAGTTGCAAGTGTTTGACCGACAGTGATTTTTCAAGGGTAGTGCCAGATTAGATGGCGCCGTCAAGTGCCAAGCTAATCTGGCACTACCCTTTAATTATCATGGTCGATCCACCCCCTGCTATAGAGCCTCAGGGCTGAATGGATTAATAATAAGATGATTAACCCTTATCATTCGGAATACACCAGTGTGTGAAACAAGTGTGACTAAAATAGTTCAAGGGTAGTGCCAGAATAGCTTGGCGCCTCTAGGCGCCAAGCTATTCTGGCACCACCCTTGAACTAAAGACATTGGTCTATATCCTTATCTGTAAGTACTATAATGTAGCTTGCATATGGCAGTGTACACATTTGCAGCTTTTAGCCTCAGTATGATATGGGTTAATATGCAAACATCTCTAAAAAAAAGGTTGGATAGACTACACAATACACGTTCTATGCTTACTGATTTTAACAACCTTTCGATACAACACGGATTTGGTGTTTGGTCCCATGACATTGTTATATGAGAATACCAGTTGTGCAGGAGATGGATCAGCCAAGACAGTAGTGCCAGATGAGCGTGGTGCCTTCGGAGGCTCCAAGCTATCCTGATACAGCTCTTGAACTATCAATATCATGAGGGTGGGGTGGGGGGGGGGGGGTGAGGGGGGGGGGGGTTATCATCACATGTTTACGATGATTTATTTTTTAGATTCATGAACCACACATTGAAAATAATAGCATTCATGTCTAACAATGGAAACAGATGGCCGAGACAGAAGGTACCGCTTACACAACCTCATTTTCACCAGCCAAAAGTCAAACAGCAACAGTGGCAGGCGGTGGGGTGTAATTAAGTGTTGCGAAGACTTTTCACATTGCATGAAATAACCAGTAAGTTTTCATGAATAATAATTTGGGCTTTTACCTTTCACGACCAATACTATTTTCAATCATCACGAGGATAAAAAAAAAACTGCAATTGTGAATCACAAGAACAGTAAAAACACCAATCACGCACCGTGTTTTTAACCCTTTTAGCCCCAAAGTACCATTTCTCAAATTTGGGAGGTGTTGCCTAAGGACTATGTACCAGTTGCAGGACATGGCTTGACCATGATAATTCAAGGGTAGTGCCAGTTTAGCTTAAGGCGCCAAGCTAATCTGGCACAACCCTTGAATTATCATAGTCAAGCCATCTCCTGCTATAGGGATTCAGTGCTAACAGGGTTAAGGCATACCTTTCCCTCATCATTGTCAACACATCTCCGGCTGTGCTGCCCAACAGGTAAATACATCAGCAATACCAACCTCATTTCCATCTTTGGCAGTGCTGACAGTGAAGATCTTGTTGTAGAGAATGTCGAGAGAGTTGTTGGAGTCCACCCGGTCGAAGCAATGCCTGTCCAGGACGTCCAAGACATGAAGTACCTTACTGATCGTGTACCCTGCCAGAGACACAGACAGTGTAAGGCTGGACTGACTGAAAAATGTATTTTTTTCTCTAAAATGTATTTTTTCGAAAAATACTTACTGATGGCTTACTATATGGAAGATACACTTAGCTTACCAATTTCAGTTTAAAAATCTGTTGTGTATACCTACACAACCAGGGAGGCGACTCTTGGGAGTTGTTACCATGAGACCCTGAGTAGCCTCCCTTCCCTCCATATCTGGTCACGTATACAGTGGTGCCATGCCAGTCGAACGCTATAGCGCTCCGGTGGCAAGCGGGGTAGGCAGGAGGGCCATTTGAGTAATGCCATCGGTAAGTATTTTTCAAAAAAATTCATTTTAGAGAAAAATACATTTGTTTCTTCAAAATACATTACCGATGGCATTACTATACGGAAGAATAGCGAAAAAGAGGTGGGCGTCGCCCCCAAAACCCGCCAGCATAACTGAGCGCAGCCCACGAGGGGCAACCTCCTGACAATTTCAGCTAAGCGTGTCCTACGTCGCCAGAGGCCACGGGAGGGAGTTTTGCACTGCAGCGATGTCCCCCATCAGGGCCAGGTTGTCCCGCTGGCCTGCGAGGCCCCCGAGGTAGAATGGGCAAAGGTGGAATTAGCCCGCCACCCGACAGCCACAATGTCTCACATGCTGCAGTTCCGATCAAACGTGCCGCTGGAGGAGACCGCACGGACCTCGTGTGCTCGTATACACAGCCTCTTAGCCCCCGCTGGGGAGAGCTCCTTGTACGCAGAGCGGAAGTGACCCAACGCAGCCACGAGGAAAACATCTGTGCAGAGATATTGTCCCTGCCGTGGGATAGCGGCAGGAAGAGGCGGGTCTGGCCACAGCGGATAGGCTTTTTTTTGCGCAGGTAGACTCACAGCGCCTGGACCAGGTCCTGACGGCGGGAGTCCTGGGTCTGGTCATGTCCCCTGAGAGGGCGCAGGGTAAGGCTGGGGCCCTGGCCGAGGGGAGCCGATCCTTCGCCAAGAAGGTGGGGTTCGTGAGGAGGTGCACGAAACCATCCGACCTGTGCTGAAGACAGACCGGGTCCACCGAGAGCGCATGCAGCTCGCTGACTCTGGACGCTGTAGTGAGCACCAGTAGGAAGCAGGTTTTTCTGGTTACGTCCGCCAGACCGGCCAAGGGCAGAGGCTCGAACCTGCTCGAAGTCAGCCAGGTAAGGACCCAGGGGAGGTCCCAGCAAGGAACGAGTGAGTGCAGGACTGGTCACCAGAGCTCGAAGAGGTGCAACAGGTCTGAGAGGTCTGGGCACGCCCCAGGGTCCGCGCGGCCCAAATGGCAGCAAGTCTCTGCCACCATAAAGAGGTATCCATGGATGGCGATAGGGCCAGGTTCTGCTCTTGGAATAGCCACAGGAAGAACTCGGCTAGCTGGGGGGACATCAGAGCTGTGGGGGAGAGGTGCCTCAACTAGCACGATCCCCAGAAGACTCGCCACTTTGCCTCCCACACCCGGCGGGTGGAAGATCTGCGGGCCGCAGCAATAACCTCCACCGCCGCACACAAAAAAAACTCTTGAGGAGAGGTCTTGCCGCACAACCTCCAGGTGTGTAAGAGGAGCTGCTCCGGGCACAGGTGAAAGATCTGCTGCCTGGTCTGCTTCAGCATTGTGCGCGGGTGCGCAAAGGCAGGGGGGTTCCGTGGCGAGGCTGAGGAGATCGCCCGGCAAACTCCTGCTCCAGCTGAACGGAGCAACGAGAAGAAGGAACGCATTGTAGCCCCTGAGCTTCAGCAAGACCTTGGGCACTAGCACCGTCAGAGGGTACGCGTAGGCCACGAGGCCCTCCCAGGAAACGGAGAGAGAGATGCAATCAGGTCGATCATCGGGGTCTCCTAGTGCGCGCAAATCATGTGGAAGATCTCCGGCCTCAGCAACCACTTGGTGTGCAGGAAATGACATTTCCGTGAGGGGGAGTCCGCGAGGAATGTGGCGAGCCCGGAGCGAGATGCCGTGGTCCCTGCACCCCAGGAGCAGCTGGTAAGGAGCAGGCAGAGGGTCGGGGAGTGGGTGCCCCTGCCTCCGGATGTACGCGACGACCATCGTGTTGTCGGACATGACCAGGACCTCTTGGTGGAGAAGATGAGACAACCAATGGTCAAGGGCCAAAAAGCACAGCTAAATCCAGCCAATGATGTGTCTGAGAGATCCGGGGGCCACGGGCCCAAGGAGGCGGATAAGTCCGGCAGGAGGTGCGCGCCCCAACCCAACCGACTGGCATCAGTGCAGAGGGAGAGCTGCGGCGGGGGAGAGTAGAGGGGGACTCCCGAGACAAGCCAGGCGGGGTGGGCCCGGACGAGTGGGAGGACAGGGACTGGAGCCGTGAGGTCATGGGAGGATGGGTGCCAATGGGCAAGGAGTTGGAGCTCGAGCGGGCGCAAGTAGAGCTGGGCCAGGGGCAAGAGATCTGCCGCTGCGTTCATAAGGATAAGGCCATGTAGCCGTAACCAGACCTGCGCCGGGACCATGTCCGTGCGGGACACCCGGCGGGAGAACTCCACCCACTTCGCGATGCATGCCTCCGGCAGTCTCACTAGGTTGTGGTCAGTCAGAAACCCCATGCTGAGAGGCACAACTGGCGGGATGGAGAGAGGTCGCACTGTCCTCTGTTGACCAGGAAGCAGAGGTGACGGAGGAGGGCTAGGAACGTGGCCTGGTCTGCGGCGAGGGCAGCGGAGTCCTGGTTCCGGAGCAGTAAATCGTCCAAAAAGTTGGAGGCAGAGCCAGCAGATGTCTGACAGGCCTTGGCAACCACCGCATCCACGATCCCGGTGAACACCCAAGGGCTGAGGTTGAGGCCGAAGGGGAGGGCCCGGAACTGATAGACCACCCCGCAATAGGCGAAGCGCAGAAATCGCCGAGAGGCCGGGTGAACGGGGACGTGTAGAGAGGCGTTTGCCAAACCAAGGCTGACGGCAAAGTCCAAGGGGTGCATGGCGGCCTGCAGGGCCCGCGCTGTCTCCATCCGAAACGGGGGAGCGGAGATGAACTTGTTGAGCGCAGACAGGTCGATGATAGGGCGCCACCGGCTGCCCGGCTTTGACACAAGAAAGAGGCGGCTGTAAAGGGCCGGGGAATCATGTTGCGCGACCACCTCCGCCGCGGACTGAGGAGCAAGGCTGAGATCTCATCCCACACAGCATCCGCCTTGAGCCGGTCGGCAGGGACCCGCGTCCAGGCATGAGCGCGGTGAAGCGGAGGGGGAAGTCAGAAGAAAATCCGCAGGCCCTCTGAAACGGAAGTTAGCACCCAAGGGTCGTCTGGCAGCAGCAACCGCCACTCATCACTGCGCAGGGCTAGCTGCCCACCAACAGGGGGCTCTGCAGGGGTCGGGGGCGAGGGAGGGACAGAGTCAGCGGGCCCTGCCCTGCGCAGATCAGCGGGCGGGTCAGGGGCCAGGCGGGAGCAGCAGCCGTGGGCAGAGAAAGACAATAGGAGACCCGATAGACAATGAATTCAATAGAGCCGCATCAGTCATTAATTTACATCATTTTTTAATATCAAAATTTTGACCCCAATTTTACCCCCGTTAATTCTGAATCAACCCTTTGATTTTAAAAAAGTGATGAGTATGACTGATGCGGCTCTATTGATCTGATTATCTTACGGGTCTCCTATTGTCTTTCTCTATAACTATTGTCTCTGACAATACCTAGTCATTTACCTGATCAAGTGATGCCAAGTGAAACTTAATACTTATTAACAAGTTGCAACTAACTTTTAGGAACCTGCAGAGGTAACCTTTAAGTGTGTTGCCATAAGAACTTATTAATTACTTACCCTAAGTTCTTACAAGTACTTACCCTAAGTTCTTACAAGTACTTACCCTAAGTTCTTACAACAACTTGACTCAAGTCCCAAGACACTGAGACAGATTTGACAAGATACAAGGACAAAAAAAACCACTTTTTTTTCTCAGTAGTACTCTGGCGGTGGTGCTGATGGGGCTAAACAATCAGGCACAAGTGATGTAAATGACGTGTCATCTCTCTGCGAAGCATATGACAAAAATATTGATTGATTACCAAATCTGATTTTTATTTGTTTAAAAGATTGTGTAGTTTTTCTGTGGTTTCCTGAACACCGATCTGTTTTCCCATCTCTAAAAAACTAGCCTTCAGTTCTTCAACATTCACAGGAGATTGACTACGCATTTTATTTTGTATTTCAGACTTCTGTTTCTTGTAATTATTCAAATCATCCTGGACCCGCTTAAATTCTTTGTCATCAATAAAATTATCATTTAATGCCTTACTGATAATAAGTTTCATACTGCTCAGCTTTGCACCCGCCAAAGTACTCAATGCTTCATGTTTTTCTAATTTTGTGTGAAACCTTTTGTTTAAGGCTTCCAAACCAAAACAAGTCAGGCATGTAGCAACGCTAACACCCTCAATTGCAATTCCAGCCAAACTTCCAATTCCCGTGGCAAACAGAACAATACCCCCTACAGAACATGAAGCTGAAACTGCACCAATAGCCATAGAAGTGTTTTGAACAGAATTAAATACTGACTTATACCTCCTTTTGCACCGTGAGTACTTAGCCTCTTCTTACTTACTTACTTACGCCTGTCACCCCTACCCGGGTATAGGCCGTCGACGAGAGACCTCCAGCAACTCCTGTCCTGTGCTTCTCCTTCGATTCTACTCCAGGTGGTTCCCAGTCTCTTGATGTCTGCTTGGAGGTCTCGACGCCAGGAGTTTCTCGGCCTACCTCTTTTCCTCTTTCCCTGGGGGTTCCATGACAATGCCTGCCTAGTGATACTGGAAGCTGGCTTTCTCAGACTGTGACCGATCCATCCCCATCTTCTTCGCCCAATTTCATTCTCTGCTGTTATCTGCTCTGTTCTCTCCCAGAGTCTGACGTTGCTGATCTTCTCTGGCCAGTGGATTTTCAAAAATTTTTCTAAGGCAACTGTTCATGAAGGTCTGTACTCTGTTGACTGTGGTTTTTGTCAATCTCCATGTCTCTGCTCCATATAAGAGAACTGCTTTTACATTGGAGTTGAAAATCCGGACTTTGGTGATCAACACCACAAGCGACAGCAGCAGCAACATTCACATGAACGGCCAGAAGCTAGAAGAGGTCAATAGCTTCAAGTACTTGGGAGCCACCCTGTCCAAAGACGGTAGTTGCGTAGCAGAGATCCGTATCAGGATAGGTACAGCAACATCCGCAATGGCCAGGCTGGACAGGATATGGCGAAGTAACTCCATCAGCTTCACCATCAAGTACAGGCTTTATAAGAGTGTCTATTCTACTCTACGGCTGTGAGACTTGGACACTGCTTGCAGACTCAGAAAAGAAAATCCAGGCCTTTGAGAACAAGTGCCTGAGGAAGTTGCTCCGCATCTCGTACCGCGAGCACAAGACCAACGAATATGTACGGAGCATCGTCACTTCCCTGGTGGGCCCACATGAACCCCTTCTGGCAACCGTGAAACGGCGCAAGCTTGCTTGGTTTGGCCACGTGACCCGACACAACACCTTGTCCAAGACTATCCTCTAAGGCACTCTCGAAGGAAGTCGTCGGCGAGGTCGTCAGAGAAAGAGTTGGGTCGCAAACATAAAAGAATGGACCGAACTCGAGATGCCAGACTTGCTTGCCACCGCCCAAAATAGAACTCAGTGGAGAGCACTGTCTGTTGCTGCTGCCTTTCAGTCCCCCCAACGCCCAGTTCGGGCAAGAGACTGATGATGATGATGATGATGACAGCTCTCTGGAACTCCACACTTTTTTCAACTGGAGAAAGGCTGCTCTGGCTTTACCGATTCGTGCTCTGACATCTGCATCAGTGCCGCCTTTTTTGTCTATGATGCTCCCGAGATAGGTGAAGGACTCCACCTCCTCCAACGGGGTGCCAGCAAGCAAGACTGGTTCTTCCCTGGTTGCGTTCAGCCTCATTGTCTTTGTTTTCTGTTTGTGAATGGTGAGGCCCACTTGGGACGAGATGTCAGCAAGCCTCGTGGTCTTGTCCTGCATTTGTTGATGAGTGTGGGACAGTAATGCCAAGTCGTCTGCAAAATCGAGGTCGTCAAGCTGTGTCCACAGTGTCCACTGTATTCCACTTCGTCTGTGCTCTGTGGTCATCTTCATGACCCAGTCTATGGCCAGTAGGAAGAGGAACGGAGACAGCAGACACCCTTGCCTGACACCAGTTCTGACCTGGAGCTCTCTGGTGAACTGCCCTTCGTGGATCACGCGACATGTCATGCCATCATAGCTGCTCTTGATCAGGCGGACGAGCTTTGTGGGTACACCGTAGTGTCGTAGGAGTCTCCACAGAGTCTCTCGGTCCACGCTGTCAAACGCTTTCTCATAATCCACAAAGTTGACGTACAGCGGGGAGCTCCACTCCAGAGACTGTTCCACGATGATGCGGAGAGTGGCGATCTGGTCTGTACATGATCGGTTCTTCCTGAATCCTGCTTGCTGGTCTCTCAGCTGGGGGTCAACGGAGCTCTTCATTCTCTCTAGGATGATCCTGTTGAAGAGCTTTCCTGGTACTGACAGCAAGGTGATTCCTCTGTAGTTGGAACACTTGCTGAGGTCGCCTTTCTTGGGAAGCTTGATTAGGTACCCCTCCTTCCAGTCAGCTGGCATCACCTCCTCTTCCCAGATCTTTCCAAACAGTGGGTACAGCATCTCAACTGTTGTCTCTAGGTCTGCTTTCAGAGACTCCGCTGGGATGCCATCTGGCCCTGCTGCTTTGCCATTCTTCAAAAATGCCACTGCTTTTCTGATCTCTTCCCGGCTGGGTCTGTCACAGCTGATGGGTAGGTCGGTCTCTGCCGGCTGGATGTCGGGGGGGTCGGGTGGGCTAGGTCTGTTCAGTAACTCTTCAAAATACTCGGCCCATCTGTCGAGTTGGTCTGCTCTGTCTGCAATAGGCTTGCCTTCTTTGTCTTTTACTGGTCTTTCTGTATGGCCATACTTACCCGACAATCTTGTGGTAATGTCGTAGAGCTGTTTCATGTTGCCGCTGCCTGCTGCCTTTTCTGCCTCTGCTGCCAGGCTGTCTGTGTAGGCCCTCTTGTCTGCCCTGATACTCCTCTTACTTAGCCTCTTCACTTTCCAAATATTTCAAAGCTTCTGTAATATTATTTAATCTGAATGCGTCTGCCTGTAATGTTTTATCTGAAGCAATTGGCACAGCTGTCACCTGTGTATCAGGCGCAAGTGTTGTTTTAGTCGTCACATTTGTTTCAGTCGGCTCAAGCGTCGGTAGTTGCGGATAGAAGTTTACCATTTTTTTTTTATTGACAAATTTTTTTTTTATATTTAATCAGCAATTACATTTTGCAACTCTTCAAAAGTATACAATTTGTTAGCATAATAAAATGCAACAAGATCAATGTGTTCAAGGTTTATGTAAGTTAGACGAACAAAAGTTGTTTTGTCGACCACCACCTTGACAGCTGGAACACTGCTCGAAACATTAATAACATCATTATTTTTTGTAATAGCAATAAAGACCTTTGATGACTCTGCCACTGTGTCATTCCATGTAAGTTTAATTCCTTGTGCAATTTGAGCCTCTTTAGCAGTAGTTACTGATCTCATGATAATTTCAAATACTATTGTCGCTTCTCTTGCGATGGGAAAGTTTATTGGTGCAAACACGACCTTCGCATCAGACCTACCCTTCCTGTGCGTAAGAAGATATCTCCGTCTCTCATAAGTTTCAACTTTCAGTTTTTCTCTGCTATTGTCGTCTGGGGCAAAGCTTGGAACAAGACTTACAATAAGCGGCCCCGAGTTAACAACCTTCCTAAACACTAAGGCACCTTCGTCATCAGTGTATACATAAGGACTAATAAATTCCAACTTTATGTCCCAGTCAATTGTGGGTGGTGGAACAGGCACAGGTGAAACAACCCACTTACTACCCACATGTATTAAGTTGTAGGGCGAATTATTTACAGGTGGAGTAGGTACAGTAACATCACGCAGCTGACCAAGTTTAGGAATCTGTTTTTCACCGTCTTTCATGTCAACAATTACTTTCCTCTTGTACATGCCATTTAAATCAAGTTCAAAACCATATATTTCTCCAACATCCCCTTCCTTCTCAAAATCCTGGACGTCTGCCAAATCTTTCAACTCTGTAACCGGACACGCAACTGGTATGATTGTTCGCTTTGGACCAAGACCACTCATTTTTATAAACAAAAATAAAATTGTTTAACTTCTAACACTACACTAAAATCATGCATAAGAACTGGTTTGTCATCCTGATTAGTTACAGACATACTCAGTGACTCAAAGAAACTAGAACCTAATTTCTTAAACTGCAAATTAGGAAATCTAACAACTACACTTTCACAATACGGAGCAGTTCCAGTAGGTAAGCATCTCAACAAAGTTGAAGGCTTTCCATTGTGAACATTCTCAGATGTGTTTAGTTCTTTCAAATAAACATTTAGCACTGTGTGTACTGACAATTGTACATTGCTTAACGTCCCGACAGCAACAAGGCTTTCTCAGGACGTGCCTGCACTGCTTGTGAAAAAAAAAACTAAACAGAACATTGAATGTATGTCACCAGCCGGTCAAATACATTAAATAAACCTAACACATGAGGCCTAAATAAAGCTAAGACCATTTGGCAACACACATCCAATATCAAGAGCTACAGGCAGTGCAGACAGTAGGGAGAGTTTTAAAAAGGCAAATACAGGTGAATGGACCTTGGGTAGACAGAAACACATGCCCCAGAATAGAGAGAAAAACTCACCCTGTGGGGCTGACCAGGGTGACCCTGAGAACTAAAAAGTACCTAACCCCACCCAAGTCCCCCAGGGCAGACCCGGGTGGGGGGTGTACTGACAAATTGACAGGACGTTTTCCAGTTATTTTAAGTTTTTTTGTCTTCATTGTTATAATACCAAACATAGCTTCATCTAAATCATCTGTTCTATACCAATCTTCGTCAATATAAAATCCAAGTAAATATGCAAATCTGTCTGAGATCCTTAACCAATTTTGTGTCGGAAATTCTAATGTAACAAGTAGGTTAGCTGGATTTAAAGTTGCTTTAATTTTAAAATTACTTTGAAACCATTCAGCTATAGTACAAAAGTCATAATAACCAGGCGGTAAAGCTTCAGTCTTACCATCTAAATTTACTTTATTATATATATCATCCTCTACATTAAACCATTTTACTGTGTAGAACAATTCATGGATAGCTACAGCCTTGCTACCATCACGATTATCAATCCCATTAGTTAACCACACTGGTTTGCTTGTGTCAAGATTTGTTAAGGTAATAAACATTTTTATTATCTCATATAAAAAAGGATGGAATTTAAATCACCAACCATTACCACAACAAACGCATTTGAATTTAATGTGAATGCCAAATATAATGTTGCACCTACTTATGAACAGAAGATAATTCAACTAAATCAGCTTGACATAGCTGTGTCTGAACAAGATCTATTCCAAGTCAAAGTACCAAATCCGTTTGACCATTACCTAAACCCTCCAATAACAGATGACTCTACTGCAAGAAAGTGGTCTTCAAGTCCACTACAGATGTTTCAAAACCAACTCAACTTTGCCATACTATGTTCAACTACAGGCTGTGGTGTTTCATTCACAGACCATTTGAATCACACAAACAAACTGATTAGATCTGTCTACCGTTTTCACACGTACTACCAGTTTAGACGTATACTGTCAGAACTTCATACACCACTGCCAACTGAATCCAGTTTCAACAGGTTTAACAACCCCATGGATATGAAAGCGTTTGAACGCATCTGTAATGAATTTAACATCAGCCCCCGATATGACTTTACACAAAAACTTGATGATCACAACGGCATGGGTACATTGTTTTATGCTATGAGTCACAGACAATACCCTCAAGATTACTACCCTGGGTACACTTCATTCTCATCAAAATCACAAGTCTGGATAGGTTCCATTGAACAGAAACAGTCTAACGCCTGGACCACATTTATTTTAGATAAAACTGACGGGTTTACTCAAGCAGGAGTCGAGCGCGTCAATGAGTCTATCAGAACATATGTCTGGTGTTTACTAGGAGCACAATCACTAACAAAATCAAACATTTTGAATGGAAGTGGTAAATTTGAAGCACAAAAACAATTTCTTGCAAATCTTGAAGATTCAATTAATTCAATAGTAGATCTCCCATCAAGCATACAACGCTACCAAGACGCTTTAAGATATGCCAGATCAAAAGTTGACTTTGTAGTTGGTATCGGGTTATACATGTTACCATCTGATCTTCAACTCCAAATGGGGACAATAACAAATTATAATAATGAAATCATTGTTGCAGGTGTTGGTCAGAAATTAGGACTCAATCAATCTGTAAACTTGGGGGCCACAACCACACACGTACAGTTGTTAAAACCATTACAGACAGTAACACCCCCGGCCCCGGCCCCAACACCGGCACTCATACAACCAGTACAGTCAACCCCTGACACACATGAGTCAGAAAGAACTGCATTGGTAATAGGTCTAACAGGGTTAGGGGTTTTACTTCTTTATCTGTTTCATTAAATAACCCACCATCAACCCACCTACTGTAACCAGAAAGATCCACACATGCTCTGCCATAAACCCTACTGCCTTTGCTGTAGTAGTAATCAGCCAACTGACAACAGTGCCAATTATGCCAGGCAACGCGTCCACTGCTTTCACAGCCAATTTCTTAAGCAAGTCTGATATGTGAGACAGTTGTTTCTTTACCCATGACTGTAAATCTTTTGGGTCTGTTGGAGTCGGGGGGCCAGGGGTTGGTGGTGCTGGAGGTGGAGAACCACCGGGTCCACCAGCACCGGAGACAGCTAACACAACAGTACTTATAATAAACCCAAGTGCTGTAATTAAACTAGCAATTGTGATACCCTGTTCTCTGAAAAGTGTTTTTAGTCTCTCAGCCAGAGTAGTGTCTTCGTGAAGTATTTTCTGAATATTTTTTCTCTTATTCTGTTAACTTGTGATTTCAGTTTCTGTCTTCCAATACTAATCACTTCTAACCTTCCTGATATTTCTATCTGCAAATCATTTAATCTGTGCTGTATTCTTTCTTTCATTTCTGTGTCTGCGGTAGCCAGTTTCTCTTTTTCACGTTCTATGTGTTTATCAAGCTCTCCCAGGTTGGCAAGATTATTAACCATCTCACCTCTTATTGTCTGCAATGATTTATCCAACCCTATAATCTCTCTCATTGACAAAGGTGGATCATCTATTGTTTTCAAAGCGTCATTTATTTGACCTTCAGTAAATGAAGTTTCTTGTATCACTGTGTTTGCTATTTCTGGTAGGCTTGTTACAGGTGCCATTTCAATTTGTTGCCCTGTTGGCAACTTTGTTTGCGTGTCGTGAAGAACACTAGCCAGTCTTGGGGGGACAGGAGACCCACCAATACCCAGTTGACGCAATGCACCAACACCACCTTCATTTTTTATTGTACTTAAAGCCCTAAACCTACTAGGGTCTTTTTTGTTAGTCAATAGTACTTTTCCTTTGTCAACAGAATTTAAATATAAATGACCCTTGCCATCAAGTTCAAACTGGTTAGGGTCTATGTTGTCTGGGCGGCCACCAACATGATCATAAAACGAGTTCACTTTGGTTTCTAAAAGTTCATGACGTAAACTGTAAATATTTCTTGTACCAGTCATATCTGTCATATCTGTTGTATTACCAAAATCATACGTGTCATCCATTTCAAAATCTTCATGATTAAATCCTCCCGCTGCCATTGTTTTATTAATTTATTATTTTTTATTGTGCATAATAAAAATGACACAGTCTTACGGATCAAAGTTAGACCCATACAGAAAACTACGTGAGCCTCTGGGTGTTAAGGCCATTCGACAATCGATAGCCATCACGAACAATCCAAGTACCATAGACCAGAACCAAACACTTACAGTTAAGTTTCCAAACCTAGGTCCCAGTGACGTTATTGTTCCTGGCATTGCTCGCCTAGCATTTAATATTGATTGTATGATTGATTGTACATTGCTTAACGTCCCGACAGCAACAAGGCTTTCTCAGGACGTGCCTGCACTGCTTGTGAAAAAAAAAAATAAACAGAAAATTGAATGTATGTCGCCAGCCGGTCAAATACATTAAATAAACCTACAACATGGGGCATAAATAAAGCTAAGACCATTTAGCAACACACATCCAATATCAAGAGCTACAGACAGTGCAGACAGTAGGGAGAGTTTTAAAAAGGCAAATACAGGTGAATGGACAAAGGGTAGACAGAAACACATGCCCCAGAATAGAGAGAAAAACCCACCCTGTGGGGCTGACCAGGGTGACCCTGGGAACTAAAAAATACCTAACCCCACCCAAGTCCCCCAGGGCAGACCCGGGTGGGGGAATTTAATATTGAACTATCATCAGACGCAGATGTAAACAGGACACTGGTTGACAATCTTGGCAGAGCAATTGTTAAAACTATTAAAGTAAAACTTGAAGGGCAGGAAGTGTTTAGTCTTGATGACTCCGATGTATTCTACTGTTACAAAGACCTTTGGCTCACAAGAGAAGAACGAGAAGACCGTGTTTACCAAGGCATACAGCCAGATAATGTTGGTAAACTTCGAATCAATGCTGGAGACAAAACAACTACTGGGGTACCAAAGGAAGTTATTATAGCTGAAACATATGGAACCAGATTTTACATACCACTTGAGTTTGAAATTCTAACAGCACATTTGCCTTATTATCAAGGGGCACTGAATGACCGTCTGAGCTTTGAACTAACCTTCAATGACTACTCCAAAGTTATAAAATCATCTGCCACAGATGCAACATACAAGATCTCTAACATTTCCTTGGAATATGAAATTGTCACACACACTGATCTAGCCAGACTCATTCAAAATCAGTATCAGTCAAGACTGCCAATTTATTATGACAGGGTGATTAGACATAGTTTAATGCAAAAAGACAAGAGTGACCCAATGTGGAACATAAACTTGAACACACCAGCTAGGTCACTGAAAGGTATTCTTATGTTGTTTGTTGAACCAGCAGATCCATATAAACGGGATTCAGAAAAATTCTACAATCCTAAGATTACACATTTGTCCTGTACAATTGAAGGCCGCCCTAATCAAGTGTACGCGTCTGGAATGTTACCATACCAGCACTATGATGAGATCACAAAGTATTTTGCGGGAGGAAGGATTAGAGATAAACCTGCAAACATTGCGTGCAAAGATCTACATCTGTATGATGTTAGGATCGGACAATACCTTACAAACAAGTATGCACTGTGGCTAGACCTTCGTAGTACAGATGATGATTATCTTCATGGGTCAGGACGAACTGTTGAGAATGGTAGTGATGGAATAACAATTCAGATACAAAAGAAGGTTGAAACTGCTGCAGCCATAAACATATATTTGTACCTGATATATGATGCACAACTCAATATTGCAGAAAGCAGACTAAGTGGACACATATATTAAAATTATATTGTGTATTAAAATGAACCGGAGCTTAATGACACTCGATCCACACTGTGGATTATTTTGTGGTGCCACAGGGTGTGGTAAAATTGAATTTGTACTTAATTTATTACAAACAAGATACTTCTACCATTTTGAAAACATTGTAATATTTTGTCCTACAATCAAACACAACAAAGCTTATCACAATCGTTTATTCATTTGGACTGACAACAACATATACTTAGTTGACCCTGAGAAAAAACTGAATGACTACCTACAATATTTTTACAAGCAATTTGAAGGACAGTCAACATTGTTTATTGTTGATGACTGTTCTGCAGAGAAAGACATTGTCAAGAAGAGAAACACATTAGCAGAACTTGCTTTCAGTGGCAGACACGCAAACGTCAGTGTATGGATTCTCACACAGAAATATAATGCTGTACTGAAAGATTTTCGAGAACAGTTAAAGTTTATCTGTTTGTTTTACTGCAAGGATCGTGACAGCTTTGAAGACTGTCTCAGAGAGAATGATGTCATCCCAAATAAGCATGAACGTGATAATGTAAAAAATAAACTGAAATCAACTAAGCATCTAAAGCTCATTTTAAAGACAGATCAGCCCATAGGGTATGGGTTAGTAAATTGATGTAAATTAATTTATACATTTGTTTGTCCAATAAAAATGACAGACGGACAAATCATACAGGTGCTTGATCTCACACACCTTTTCAAAGATGTTATGCACTTTACTGACTTAATATCACCCAAACAGACTTACATAAGCCTTTCAGCACCATCAGAAATATATGCTACATATAGTGTGACTTTGGATTATGTCGATGAGCATCCAGATGTGGAGCACATGACAGTTGATTTAAAGACACCAACTTTTAAAGTTAATGATACCAACTATGGTTGGTTAGGAGAAGTTTGTTATAGCATATTTAAGCAACTACGCAAACTAAATGTTTATATTGACAGTGTTACAGTTAATAAAGTGGTATTACACAAGGTGAGCAAGCAGAGTCAGCGGTAATATTTTTTATTTTATTATTTTGTCGGTCAAATAAAAATGACGGACAATTCACAAAGCCCTGGCCCATCAAACCCTGGCTCATCTGGTTTAAGAAACGTGTTTCACACAACAGACTTGCCTATATCTAATACTAATAATGTCTATGAATCAATAGAAAACTCTTTTTCTGTCATACAACAAAATCTCCTTACAGGCAGTGTTAAAATTCAGGTTGTTGCGAAAATAGAATTCACTAGAATGGACCACCAGGTGATTGTATCGTATATATCAACAAGACAACACACTGTTAACACACAAAGAGAATTGGAGAACGTGTTTAGAGACAGACTATTACCTGACTTCCTACAGGCAATTGACAGTGCAAGAATGAAGGGGTCTGGTTGGCACGAAGGACATGTACATGAACTACAATTAAAGCAGTCTAGGTATCATCCTATACTAGGTAAAGCATGGTTGCCACTGCCAACAGAGGTTGCAAACAAAAAGGCAGTAGTTAATATTCAGAACAATGACAACTATCGTTTCATGTGATGTGTGCTTGCTAAACTACACTTTGTAAGGTCAAAACCTGAACGTGTATCTAACTACACCAAATTTGTAAACGAACTCGCTTTTAGTGGCATTGAGTTCCCTGTTAAAATAGAGGACATAGACTTGTTTGAAAAACTAAATCCTGGTATATCTGTGAATGTGTTTGTGTGGGATAATGAATCTGAGAACAAGTTACAGCCAATTAGAGTGTCCCCAATTGCTCCAACATATGGGCAGTCAGAAGATAAGCATGTTGACATGTTGCTTATCGGCCCTGCCGGTGATGACAATAACTTTCACTACACAATTATCAGAAATATGTCACGTCTAATTCATGGACATACAACGAAACACAATGGCAAACAGGAAGTTTGTAAGAGATGTTTACAAAGATTCTCCTCCATAAACGTAGCGCACAAACACATCCTACATTGTAGGTCACCTGATGACATACAGACTGTACTTAAGTACCCTGATCCTGGTAGTCAAGTGTATTTTAAGAACTATGGGAATCAGCAAAAGCTGCCGTTTGTAGTGTATGCAGATTTTGAATCATTAGTTGTTCAATATGAAGGTCCTGTTCCAGAATCATTACCAAAGACTATAAAACTAAGTGACCAAGTGGTGTGTTCTTTTGGATACATTCTTGTTAGGTCAGACGGTCTTCATTCAGAGCCTGTTATCTACAGGGGTGAAAATGCAGCATGTCTGTTTTTAACAGAAATGAGACATCTGTATAGTCAGGTAGTACAATATCTCACAACATGTCAGATGCCTCTGGTGATGACAGAAGAAGACAAACTAAAATTTGATACAGCAGAAACGTGTTGGATTTGTGAACAACCTTTAGGGGGTGATAAAGTTCGTGACCATGATCACATAACTGGATGTTACAGAGGCGCTGCACATAACAATTGTAACTTATTATTAAAAATAGATCCAAAGACATAAGTTACCAATCTTTTTCCACAATCTCAAAGGGTATGATTCACACATCATCATGCAGGCTGTAGATGAATCTTTCAAAAACATTAATTGTATTGCGCAGACAACTGAAAAGTACTTGACTTTTAGGTTAGACAAATTAGCATTTTATGACTCTATGCAACATTTGTCTTTAGGGCTTGCTAGTCTGGCAGAAGGACTGACTGAGTATCCAATAACGAGTAAATATTTTGAACCAGACTTGATTAAGAAAGGTGTCTATCCGTATGAGTACATTGATCACTGGGTTGTGTTTGAAGAAACAAGACTGCCACCAAAAGAGAAATTTTATTCCACACTAACTGGAAAAGGTATTTCTGACTCTGAATATCAACACGCACTTGATGCGTGGGGGAAGTTAGGGTGTCAAACAATTGGTGACTATCACGACCAGTACTTGAAAGCTGATGTTTGTTTGCTAGCAGACGTATTTGAAAGTTACCATGAAAAGGGTCTATTGCACTACAAACTTGACCCTGCGTGTTACATAACTAGTCCTGGCATGACATGGGATGCATTTTTGAAATCCAGTAAGATATCTATAGACCTGTTGTCTGATCGTACGATGGGTGAAATGGTGGAACGTGGATTGAGAGGAGGCATTAGTATTGCAGCAAATAATTATGCCAAGGCCAACAACAAATATATGGACGGACATGGTGACCTTGGGTTTGACCCCTCGAGGTCAAGGTCATTCATTACCTATGTAGACGCTAACAATTTGTATGGCTGGGCGATGTGTGAGTTATTGCCCTTGAAAAACTTTTGTCTGTATGATTTGTCACAGTATGATGTAACAGAGTCAGGGTTAACAAACTATATTATGACTCTTGACCGAAACGACGCGAAGGGTTGGATCTTTGAAGTCGACCTGGAGTACCCACACCACCTACATGATTACCATAATGATTATCCCTTAGCTGTTGAGAAAATGAGTATGACAGGGAAAAAGAAGACACTAAACTTGTGCCGAATTTAAATGACAAATTCAATTACGTTTGTCACTATCGATTGCTGCAGTTTTACATCAGACACGGGTTAGTACTAAAGAAAGTTCACAGAGGAATTCAATTTGATCAGAGTGCTTTCATGAAAGATTACATAATGAAGAACACAACATTGCGTGCCAGGGACGGCAACACTGCATTTGACAAAGACTTCTTTAAGCTTATGAACAATGCCTGTTTTGGCAAGACAATGGAAAATCCTCA
Source organism: Semisulcospira habei (assembly GCA_036245525.1). Classification (NCBI taxonomy): domain Eukaryota; kingdom Metazoa; phylum Mollusca; class Gastropoda; family Semisulcospiridae; genus Semisulcospira; species Semisulcospira habei. Next base: position 58,931,284 of record BTPG01000007.1, read on the forward strand.
TCACCGCAAAGATGTGAGACTGGTCACAACTGAATTGGGTGCAATTAAACTTACAGGTAAGCCTCAGTACACAGGGTACAAAGAATTTCATTCATCATTGTATGCAGTGTCACTCAAAAAAAAGATTGTCAAACTGGACAAGCCAGTATTCATTGGTATGGCAATACTTGAGTTGTCAAAACTGTTGATGCTTGAATTCTACTATGATTACTTCAAACCAAAGTATCCGGAGTGTCGTCTGCTATACACTGACACTGACTCTATGATCATTGATGTGTGTACTGAAGACTTTTATGAAGACATGAAAACAGAGTTACACATGTATGACACATCTGACTATCCTAAGGATCACCCACTGTTTAGCACACAAAACAAAAAAGTGCCTGGAAAGTTTAAGGATGAACTAAATGGTGTGCCAATAGTTGAGTACGTTGGACTGAGATCCAAAATGTATTCTATACTGCACCAAAAGGGAAGTCAGTCAAAAGCCAAAGGTATCAAGAAAACAGCAATAAAAAATAAAGACATTCGTCATGAACATTACAAGCAAGTGTTAGATGGTGCATTAATGCCTGATTATCCAAACAAGTCACTGAGATCAAACAAACATAATCTTGAAATGATTCAAACACATAAGAAATCACTTGCAGTTGGAGACACGAAACGCGTGTTTCACACCAAGGAAAAAGCTTATGCTCCTGGTCATTACAGGCTCAAGTTATCTGAAGACATAGCTGATGAACTGGTTGATGAATTAATTGACGACTTAGTTACTGAAATGAGTAACAGTGTCTGGGGGAATAATCTGTAATTCTTCTCTGACAAATGCCCTCTGGGGTGCAGGGTCGAACAGGTAATATATTGTTGCGCCAGGACCGTCAGTACCGGGGACTATTTTTTTTATATTATGAACGGATGTTGACCAGATGGGGCCTGTTGCCCTGCGCTTCACGTCGTTCTCGGCCTCTCCTGGTTGATATAGATATCTCACCTGTTTAGTAAATAAACTTGTGTCTGGTGCTGGGGTTGGGGTTGGTCCTGTTTTTGGGTCTGTAATTGTTTTCAATTTAATAGCATCAGCAGGCTTAGGGTGTCCTTCATTGTTCATTGCTTTTATCACATGTGGTAATCTCTTAACCCACTCAGTGTTACGGGTGTCATGCATGAGTTCCTTAGAATACTGGTAACTGAAAAGTCTCTCTGACAACTGTTTGTTAAAGTTCTCTACAATTGCCTGTGATCTGTGTACACCTGGAATGCCTCGTCTGACCAGTACACCATGCTTCGCAAATAACTGATTAACTGCACCTTTGAATTCTGATCCGTCATCAACCTGCACTAGTCTAGGGTATCTTAAAGGACCTCTTTTATAGATACTTGATAAAGCATTCGCAACTGTACTGGCTGTTTTGTCAGATATGGGTTCAGCGTCTTTATATCTTGAAGCAATGTCTACAACAGTCAGTGCATACTTGTATCGTTTCTTTCTGATTGTGTCATGTGGTAAGAACAAAAGGTCCATTTGGTGTGTGTCATTTGGTGTTGTGTTCTCAAAATGAGGTCTTGTTATCTTTCTTGGAGCAGGGAGATATATCTGCCAAATTGCTTGTCTCTGTAACCATTGTTTGACTTGATTGAGTGATATATCTCCGCCCACAGCGGCATGTAATTTCTGAATAGCGGTTGCTCCTTTCCAGTACCCTGATGGGGAGTAATATATTTTCGATAGTTTATTTTCGGCTGCCATTTTTTCTAGCAATGAAAACTCCAGTAAAATAAACAAATGTCATTCCCACTAGAACAAAGATTATCTCTCCATTTCTTTGTTGTGTGCTTGGTTTGTAATAGTCACTTAGTTTTGGTTTCGGGATAGACATGTCTTCACCTGTGACAAGAAAATATTCCCTGATTGCGTCGTCTGTATTTGAAAACGTATGTTGTGCGTGACCTTCTAGCCTCAGTTTTTCATTGATGAAATCAAGTTTTTCAATTCTATTCTTCTCATAATCCTGCTGGGCTTGAGCAAGTTTTTCTGACGCTTCATTATGGCGCTTCAATTCTTCTGCAGATTCTTCTCTACCCATTTTTGAAAAGAGATAGTTTGAACCACTGAATGCCAATGCGTTAACAACTGCCCCACCAATCATAATAGCTATCGTCGCCATATTTATTTTTATTTACATAGAAACATTTTCGGGAATAATTCCCTGCTTGACAAGAAAATCTTTTGTCGCAATTGACGCTGTAACAACTGCAATTAGCTTAGCACTGTCTTCAAAGTCTAATCTACTCAAGTCTGCTGATTTCATTTTGAGTAGACTTTTCCCCAGCATAGAATAAGCTACTGCTAATCCACTGATTACGACAGAGTGATACACAAGGTTCATTAAATTTTTTGAGTCGTTCATTTTCTAATACAAGAAAAATTAAAATAATATTTTTATTTACTGCATATAAAATGGGTCAACGGCTTTGGGTGTTACTGGTAATGTGGCGACTTCTGGTTTTGTTTTTGGAGTGTCTGATTTTTTGGTCACTGTACGAGTCTGTGGTTTGTATTTTTTGTATAATTGATAACCTACGTAACCAAATCCGACAACAAATCCGGCAACTATATATTTTGTTGTTTGAGGTTCAGGGTCAGACTTAGTTGTTTGTCTCTCACTTTGATGAGGGTGTGATGGCCCTGACGGTAGTGACACCAATGGTGATACTGACTGTGGGTCAGTTACATGTACCTTTTGCAGTAGTTCTAACTTTCTTTGTTTGTTCAATGCAGCTACTCTCTTTCCAGCCTCAACCCTCCCTGGACTTTTAGCCTTAGTCACAGTTTGAACCTGTGTCAAAACAGATTGATTGATTGTACATTGCTTAACGTCCCGACAGCAACAAGGCTTTCTCAGGACATGCCTGCACTGCTTGTGAAAAAAAAAACTAAACAGAAAATTGAATGTATGTCGCCAGCCGGTCAAATACGTTAAATAAACCTACAACATGGGGCCTAAATAAAGCTAAGACCATTTAGCAACACACATCCAATATTAAGAGCTACAGGCAGTGCAGACAGTAGGGAGAGTTTTGAAAAGGCAAATACAGGTGAATGGACAAAGGGTAGACAGAAACACATGCCCCAGAATAGAGAGAAAAACCCACCCTGTGGGGCTGACCAGGGTGACCCTGGGAACTAAAAAATACCTAACCCCACCCAAGTCCCCCAGGGCAGACCCGGGTGGGGTTGTGTCAAAACAGGGTCGGGGTTCTGTTGTGTAGTCATCTTGTTCTCGTCCATTTGATCCTTCTTTTTCTTTCTCTAGAAAATTTATTTTTGAAAAATCAATATGACTCCCGGTAACAAGAAGGGTTACGACAGGTGCAAGGTAATTTCCAAACTTGTAAAACATGACACATGCTAATTTGCCTATTGAACTTGAAACAATAGGATTGCTTTCAAGGTCATGTGATAGACTGTCACTATCCACAGGTAGAAAGTGACTCACTGCTTTTGTGTATAGGCATACAAGAGATCGACTTAAATCACGAGTCATTAGTGAGGCGATGTGGTTTTCATATTTTAAATGAAGCTTGATTAGTTCATCAGAGTTTAAAGATTCAATATCCTCTGTCATGTATTGTCTTCCTAGATAAGTCTTTGATTTGCCTCAGACAATTACAGACAAAAGCCGCTGTTTTTTGGAGTCTAAGTCTTTGTTCTCTACAGCATTGATATCATTCAATAGAAGGAGTTCGTCTTGGTTCATTTATAATGTAATTAAAAAAATTAAAAACAAAAAACAAAAATTGTTATCAAGCAAAATCATGTTTTCTAGGAAGTACATTAATAGTAACTTTTTACGTTTGCACCACTCCAGCAAATGTAGTCAATAGTTTTTGAGTTTACCCCAGACAAGACTTGCCCTGTACTATAATCTCTCTCAGTGGGCTTATTAATATCAAGCTTTACAGATTTCAACTGTGGTGTCATGTACACAGTATTGGCGATTATTGGCTTTGCAGTAAATTATAAATCACACCCTGGCCAAGTGAGAGCCAAATGAAACACCTAGACAGTAACATAGACAGTAACTTGATAATTTTACCCATAACTTGAGCACCAGAAAAAGGAAGGAATCACCCATGTTCAATAACAAAAATTTCTGAGTACAAGTTAATACAAGGGAAGTAATTTTGTGAAAATTTCAGCAAGACAAAAAAGTTACTTCCCTTGCTCTATTAAATTATGCTTTAACTCATTCTACCCCAACTACGGATTTATCCGTAAATGCACGCCCAGCATTTTCCGACCAACTACGGATTTATCCGTAATGGGCAGTCCTGAAACTGCATCCCTTCTTATTCGGCTTGTAGTGGTTCCTAATTGGAACTGTTAGCTTTAGCCACTTCTTTGTTCTTCCTCATGTGCACGCGGCAAGTTTGGGCGGTTTTTCGAGCCTTTTTTTGCGGAATTTGTGTACTTTTCTTCGACAATGGCGAGGCGTTCCCGGACTTTGAATGCTAGTCAGGCTGCTGAGTTTATAATGAATTATGACAGCGAAGAAAATGATGAACTGATCGACTGTGAAGTGGACTTAGATGAGTCCACTGACTCAGAAAATGAATTGAATGTTTGGGGTGTATCTTAAAAGTCTGAAATATTTACTTTTAAAAATGTCTTTGTTTACAAGCAAATTGCAAAAATAAACATCTCTTAGTTCTTTCCGGTGTCAATAAACATAAAACACAGGACATGTACATTTTGTAAATTTATTTTTCTGTACTGTCCCAAAATTTGGTTGAGATAGGTTCAGTGGTTTCAAAGTTATAGCAGTTTTTGCGAGACACCCATATATTTAGCACTCAGCTCTCTGCATGGCTGGTCCAGAGGGCAAAGCTGCTGGCTGCACAGCTGGGGTAGAAAGAGTTAATTCTTGACTAAAGTACATTTTTTGTCAAAATTAAATAACAAATTGTGCAAATAATTACATTGATTGATTGATTGTACATTGCTTAACGTCCCGACAGCAACAAGGCTTTCTCAGGACGTGCCTGCACTGCTTGTGAAAAAAAACCAACTAAACAGAACATTGAATGTATGTCGCCAGCCGGTCAAATACGTTAAATAAACCTAAAACATGGGGCCTAAATAAAGCTAAGACCATTTAGCAACACACATCCAATATCAAGAGCTACAGGCAGTGCAGACAGTAGGGAGAGTTTTAAAAAGGCAAATACAGGTGAATGGATCTCGGGTAGACAGAAACACATGCCCCAGAATAGAGAGGAAAACTCACCCTGTGGGGCTGACCAGGGTGACCCTGGGAACTAAAAAGTACCTAACCCCACCCAAGTCCCCCAGGGCAGACCGGGGTGGGGGTGCAAATAATTACAATAGATAATAGAATAAAAATGTTGTTATTTGATTTTGTTAAAACAATGAGTGATTTATTTAAAAAAAAAACCAAATTAAACATTATTTTGTAATTACTTTTGTCACTTTAACACCTGCTTAAATGTTTTTTCAAGTACATGAACACACTCGCTAACAATGTTTCTTATAGCCATGTTTTTAGGGTATTGACTCAGAAATAATGGTATAAATGGCTTTTTTCTTAAAGCCTGAGGCTAACTAGCGTGGATTGTGTACTTGAGTGATTTGTATGAGGGCTCTCAAGTCTCAGTCACAGGTGGGTTTACCCGCATGCGTCACTCCACAAATGCATGACTTGTTGACAAGACGGATGTATTAAGCTGACACCTCTCAGCTATAAGCGTGCTGCATTTAAAAAGATATGTCCCTTACCTCAACTGTGACATGTGGTGTGTGGCGTTAAGGGCAGATATTTACTAGTGTTTGTCAGTTGTCATAAGCACAGACCTAAACCAGCAAGGGTAAAAGGTATTATGATTACTGTCTTTATGACGGGCCTCTCTCTGTGTGAAGAGCTCATAGGGCGGGCGAGTGTTTTCCCATTCACTGTTCAAAAACCAATTAGCATTTTGTGGGGGACTCCATATCGATAATGAAAAATAAGACATACCTTGGCGTGCTTAGACATATCATGGCTTTTTCCCATGAATACCATGTTAGTGCCATGAATATCCTTCTGCTCAAAAAAACTTTTCAAACGTGAAAAGGTTTTGAAGACCTTCTCTGAAATAAAGGTAATATGTTAATTACCTTAAAGGTACAGTCATGACGTGAAAAATGTTTGCAGTTAAACCCTGTCAACTTACTCATAAAGAAAGATAGTGAGTAAAATTATGTGGAAAGAGAGAGAGCTATTGTGTGTGTCCGAGGTATTCCCGTGTGTCTGTACATGTGTGTGTGTGAGTGTGTGTGTGTGTGTGAGTGTGTGTGTGTGTGTGTTCATGTGTTTGTGTGTGTGTACGTGTATGTTTATTCATGTGTATGCGTGTGTGTGTGTGTGTGTGTGTGTCAGTGCGTGTGTGTGTGTGTGCGTGCTCTCGTCAAGTTACCATGTTTATTTAATACCACCCGGTCGATTCCCTCGGCAGAAGTGTCAAAGTTCGTGATTACTTTAAGATATTGAATAAAGTGGTTTCCAAAAACGGACAATTTATCGCTTTCGGCATTCACACTTAACAGTCACTCGTAGCACAGTCTAGCAATTCTAACTATACAAATACATCAAAAACTTGTTTTAACCCATATCATACTGAGGCTAAAAGCTTCAAATTTGTACACTGCCATATGCAAGCTACTTTATAGTACTTACAGATAGGGATATAGACCAATGGCTTTAGTTCAAGGGTGGTGCCAGAATAGCTTGGCTCCTAGAACTATTTTAGTCAGTGCATTCAGATTGTGCGTCCTTTCATGCACAGATAAGTCAGTAGCAACAGCAACAGCAACGCGCGCGTACATAGAAACGCCAAGGCTTTTGTCCACGCATGGGCTGATTCAAAAAGCAGTGTACCTGTTTGCATTCATGTATTCAAGTCACAACGACCCAACTATATTTGAAACCTCTCTGCTTGTTCAGTACAAGCCTTTATGTTGGTGAAGCCCTATTCAGTCACACCGGGCCGGTGTACAAATTCTAAGGATCTTTTCAACACAGTCTGTGAATGGGCGCCCTGAAAGCATGTCCTCACCTCATTGAAAGAGGGCTTGTCATTGAGTCTTGTCATGCGTGAACTGAAATGTTATGTGTGGGACAGAGCATGTGAGTTTTTCGGAAATCGACTCTGACAGTATTGAAAACAATGGAGAGTAATTTTCTAATTATTTGGGGTGTGTATAAAGTTATTAGTCTATTATAGAGTGCACTATCAGGTTTTGGTTTGATTTGAGAGAAAAGGCAGTGTGGACTTAATGACCGTAATTAGTAATTAATTAAGGTCATTAGGTGTTGTCAGAGACAATAGTTATAGAGAAAGACAATAGGAGACCCGTAAGATAATCAGATCAATAGAGCCGCATCAGTCATACTCATCACTTTTTTAAAATCAAAGGGTTGATTCAGAATTAACGGGGGTAAAATTGGGGTCAAAATTTTGATATTAAAAAATGATGTAAATTAATGACTGATGCGGCTCTATTGAATTCATTGTCTATCGGGTCTCCTATTGTCTTTCTCTTGGGCAAAGCGGGCGGGCGGACGCAGGGAGGAGTGGGCACTGATCCAACAGGGCATCTCGGCACAGCAGGTCACCGTTAGCGGCCGCGGCAAGGGCGTCGGTGGAAGCATGGTAAGCCGATTGGTAGGCCGTGACCGCCAAAGCGTGGAAGTCACGCCGGGGATCCAGGTCAGGGTGCTCCAGAGACTCCTCCACACAGTGGAGCACGGCCTGTGTCGCCAGTTCCAAAAACCCCGTGCCGGCCCCTGAGTTACGGACCAAAACGTGGTCAAGGGCCAAGAGGTCTCTGAGCCCGCGAGGGGGGCCGACTCAGGGGAAGGGCTGCACAAGGAAGAGCGAGCGGTCAGAGCAGGGGGGGGGGGGGGGTTGGGTGAGAAGAGCACAGACGCCGAGTCCTCCGGGTGGAGACGAAGCGCGGCGTCGGCGTCCTAGGGGGCCGGTCTCGAGTGGGGACTGCAGGGGGGGCGCACGATTGAGCCTACGGAGGCGCAAACAGAGGGGAAGGACGACACTCGAGGAATCACGCCGATCCTGGTGGCGCCCTGAAGAACGCTGATCCCGGGACACTGACCTGTGCTGAAGACAGTCTGGGTCCCACCGGTCGCTGGCAGCCGCATGGCGCTGTAGCCAGGCGGGGTGCCATTGGTCTCGGGCAGCTGACCTGTGCTCTAGCCAGGCTGGGTCCCGTCGCTCACTGACATCTGCTCGCGGGCATCTGCATTGTGCTGTAGACAGGCAGGCCGCCGTCAGTCTCGGGGAGCGGACCTGTGCCGTAGACAGGGTGGGTCTCGCTGATCGCTGGTATCCGCTCTGTGCTGTAGACAGGCCTGGCACAAGCCTGTGCTGAAGACAGGCTTGGTCCCGCTGGTCTCACAACGACTGGCTGTGAGTGGCAAGGGACCCGGAAGCCACACAGTACCGAGGGGCAGAGCGGCCCAGGGAAAGAGACACAGAGACCAACGGGGAGCGAGAGCGTCGAAGCGAGCGTACCTCCGTTCGAAACGACTGCCGGTGATCCGGACGACCTGAGCACTGAGCGAAGCCTCCGCAGTCCGGTGAAGAGGTCCAGCCAGGGGGTGGGGGGGGGGGGGGGGGGTGGGGGCGGGTGGGGGGGGGGAGGGGGAGGGGGGGGGCACTGTACTGGGGGCCAAGATAGGCGCGGCGAGCAGCGGGAGGCGGGCCCCACGATGTCTGAGGTCGCCCGCCAAGGGGGCGGGGAGGTCGCCGGCTGAGGAGGTTCCCGGGTTCACGCCAGTAAAACTCCCACAACTGCGACCAAAGTTCCTCCTTCCAAGAAGCGCATCTCTCACACGGTCGTGCAAAGGAGCCGCCCGAACAAGGGAGACATAAGGTGTGGGAGTCCGTCAGCCACTGAAACCTCTTACACCGATGACAAGTACGTAACTGCGCACTGCAACAGAAAGCGGAGCACATGAGAGGCAACAGCACGTGGCCCGTAGTAGCGACGGGCCACATGAGCAAAAATTCATTTTTCTCTAAAAGGTATTTTTTCGAAAAATACTTACCGATGACATGACTTTGTGGAAATGTCTACTACTAGCTCAATTTTAGCCTACTCACCTGTTGTGTGCCCACACAACCCGGGAGGCACTCGGGGAACCCCCCCTAGAGGGGCCGAGAGTTGTCTCCCGTTTCCCGCCTTACCGGCTCCGGTCACGAGACCGGCCAGTTTTTCTGATACTTCGCTCGAAAGCGGCAAGCGGGGCAGGAGGGAGGGTCCTCCGAGTCATGTCATCGGTAAGTATTTTTCGAAAAAATACCTTTTAGAGAAAAATGAATTTGTTTCCTCAAAAACATTACCGATGACATGACTTTGAGGAAGAATTGCGATGAGGAGGAGGGTGCCGCGCAAACTCTTAATGGTGAACAGCGCCGTCCTCCCAGTCGCAAAATCCCGACAATTTTAGCGAAGTGCATACCTACGGCGCCGGGAGGGAGTGTTGCGCCGCGGCGATGTCCCCCACTAGTGCGAGATTCTCTCTTTGGCCTGCCAGGTCCCTGAGGTAGAAGCGGGCAAATACAGATTCAGACTGCCAGCCCACGGCTGCCACGATGTCCTTGACAGCGCAGTTTCGGTCAAACGCGAGGCTCGTGGCCATGGCTCGTACCTCATGTGCGCAAATGTGCAGCCTCTTCGCTCCCTGCGGGGAGATATCTTGATACGCGGAGCGTATAACCCAGCGGAGCCAGGACGAGATCGTCTGGGCTGTTATGTCATTCCTGCTGGGTCTCAGAGGTAGGAAGAGGCGCGAACGCCCTCTGCGGAAGGCTTTAGATCGTCGCAGATAAACTCTAAGGGCGCGCACGGGATCCTGTTGCCTGGTCTCCTGAGACAGAGGGTTGGTTCTTAGCGGCCGTAAGGTGATAACCTGAGGCGCAGTCAGAGGAGACCTGTTCTTGGCCAGAAAGGCAGGGTCAGTGAGGAGTTGAACAGACCCGTCCGCTCGGAACTGTAGGCAGGTAGGCCGCACCGAGAGTGCGTGTAGCTCACTCACCCGAGAGGCGGTAGCAAGGGCCAGCAGGAAGCACGTCTTTCGTGTCACATCTGCGAAACGGGCCAAAGGTAAGGGTTCAAATCTGTCAGAATTCAACCACGTTAGCACCCAGGGCAGGTCCCAGCGGGGAAGGAGTGAGCGCTGGATGCCGAAGTGACCCATAAGGTCGGCTAAGTCTTTGCAGGTGCCCGGGTCTGGGTGTCCAAGGTGTCGATAAGTGTCAGCGATCATGGACAGGTAACCCCTCACAGTGATGGGGGCCAGGCCTAAGTCTCGAAAGAGCCAGAGGAAGAAGTCCGCCAGCTGAGGATTAGTCAGTTCCGTGGGTGACAGGCCGTGCTCAGAGCACCAGGAACACAGGACTCGCCACTTTCCCTCGTAGACTCGGATGGTGGAAGGTCTGCGGGCCGAAGCGATCGCCTCCACTGCTGCACCCGAGTAGCCTCTAGCTCCGAGGGCTTGCCGCACAACCTCCAGGCGTGAAGGAGGAGCCGCTCCGGGCAGGGGTGGAACAGCGGCTGACGCGGTTGCTTGAGCATGGTGCGTGGGGCGGGAAGCAGCAGGGGCGGGTCCGTGGCGAGGCTGAGAAGGTCTGTGGTCCAGGAGCGGTTCCAGGTGAACGGTGCAACTAACAGCAGGACCGCCGAGCAGCCCCGAAGCTTGAGAAGGACTTTGGGTACGAGAACCGTCGGGGGGAAGGCGTAAGCCACCAGGCCGTCCCAGGGAATGGAGAGTGCATCGACAGCCCAGGCAAGTGGATCGGGAATCGGGGAGACGAAGAGCGGCAGCTGATGGTTCCACCTCGTGGCGAACAAGTCGACCTGGGGAGTCTCCCACCGGGCACAGATCATCCGAAAGATGTCCTGCCGAAGGGTCCATTCCGTGTGCAGGAGCTGGCCGCGGCGAGACAGCGAGTCGGCTAAGACATTCAGGTGTCCGGGGATGTGTCGGGCTCGAATGGTAATACCCCGGTCCTCGCACCAACGCATCATCCGGTAGAGGAGCATACAAAGGTCGGGAGAGCGAGTGCCACCTTGTTTCTGGATGTAAGCCACCACAGTCGTGTTGTCCGAGAGGACGAGTAGCTCCTGGTGTCTGAGGATATCCTCCCAGAACTGCAGGGCTTGCCACACAGCCTGCATCTCCAGCCAGTTGATGTGAGTGTGCGCTAAGTCCGCGGGCCAGGGCCCCGAAGTCGAGAGGAACCGAGGAAGGAGATGGGCGCCCCACCCAGTGAGGCTGGCGTCGACACAAAGTGAGGTCTGGGGTGGAGGGGCGGCCAGGGGAACTCCCGACGCTAGCCAAGAGTGGTCGGTCCACCGATGAAGATGAGGCAGCAGCATCTGGGGCACCGGAACCAACGTCGTTAAGTCGCCTGACGACGGGCGCCAATGGAGTAGGAGATGCAGCTGGATCGGCCGGGAGTAGAGACGACCTAGGGGGATAAGGTCCGCTGCGGCGTTCAGCAGGCCCAAAAGCTGGAGCCAGACTCTGGCGGGGGCCACGTCCTGTCGTGCTAACTGACCGGCTAGGTCCGCAATCTTCTGGATCCGGGGGGCTGGGAAGCGCACCGTGTTGAGGTCGGTCGCAAATTCCATGCCCAGGTGCACGAAGCGGCGGGACGGAGAGAGATCCGACTTGCCGTCGTTCACTAGGAAGCCCAAGTGTGCCAGAAGCAGCAGCAGCGCATCCCTGTCCGACGCGAGCGAGGTCTCTGACTGGTTGCGTAGGAGGAGGTCGTCCAGGTAATTTGACGTCGGACTGGAGGAAGACTGTCGGGCCTTGGCGACTACGGCGTCCATCAGCCGGGTGAACACCCAGGGGCTGAGGTTGAGACCGAACGGGAGCGCGCGAAACTGGTATACCACGCCGTCGATCGCAAACCGGAGGAACTTCCTGAAGGCCTGGTGCATCGGGACATGCAGGTACGCATCTGAAAGGTCCAGGCTGACTGCGAAGTCCAGAGGCTGGACCGCGGCTTCCAGGGCTCGTGCAGTCTCCATCCGGAAGGAGGGGGCCGTAATGTACTTGTTCAGGGCCGAGAGATCGATAACCGGTCGCCATCTCCCTCCAGGCTTCGGAACGACGAACAAGCGGCTGTAGAAGGCTGGGGAGTAGGGGACGCGTACCACCTCCGTGGCGGCTTTCCTCAGGAGGGAGGAGACCTCTCCCCGAAGAGCGGAGGCCTTCAACGGGTCGCTGGGGATCTCGGTCCAAAGGGGGGAGCGACGCAAAGGAGGCGGGCTGCGAAAGGCGATCCGGAGGCCGGCCGAGACGGTGTCGCAAATCCAGGGGTCGTCGGGAAAGAGTGTGAGCCAATTTCCGCTGAAAAAGGCTAGCCTCCCACCGACCGGAGACCCCGAAGTGGTCGGTGGGGGCAAGGCTGGGGGGCAGTCAGGCAGCCCGCCCGCGACCCGGTCGCCGGGCGGGACGGGGCCAGGCGGGGGCACGGGCCCTGGCGGGTCTAGGACGGCCAAAGGCGGGGGCCTGCTCAGGGGCCGAAGCAGGGGCTGAAGCAGCAGAGGGTCTAACCGACCGCGAGGCGCGACCCCTAGCCTGGCGGGAGGACGGAAAGCGGCAGGGAGGAGGAGCACTCACAGGCCAGCGGTCGGGGTTGGAGGCTCGAACGGAGGACCAGGTGTCGCCGAAAAGCAGGGGGCCACCCAGCGGAGCACGACGAAGCTGCGCACGCAGGTCAGGTGGTATCCCTCGGCAGGCAAGCAGAAGGGCGTCTCAGGTCACAGTTGGCGGAGGCAGCCATAGCGTTAACGGACGAGTGGTAGGCGGCTCGGTTGGCGACTTCCGCTAAGACGAGTAAATCCCCAAGGAGAGGCGTGATAGAAGGATGCCAAGCGTCTTCCACACGACGAACCAGGGCTTGAGTGAGCAGCTCCAGGAACCCAGCGCAGGCTAAGGTGTTCCGCAACAGAGACGCAGCCAAATCCAGGCCCCGAGGGAGGGCACGGCGAAGGAGGGCGGAGCCGCCAGCTTGCGACACGGCCGGGGGGGTCGATCGCAGGAAGAGGGATGGAGAAAGCCTGGGAATGACCGGCATACCAATCCCGACGGAAGGCGATGTCCAGGCCAGCCGGCCAGCGACGATCGGAGAAGAACACCGGCTCTCGAGACGCGGGAAGTTGCAGGTGCGCTGAGAAGACATCTCGCAGCTCCTTAAATCCAGGCGGCTGGGGAAGCGACTTGAACCTCTTCACCTGACGCTCGGCATCCACAAAGGCCGAGAGGGGGGAGAGGCTGGGCAGGAGTCCGCTGGCAGGGTGGCCGCGATGATCCTGGCGGCTTCATCCAAGGCTAGGAGGGTCTCCGCCCGGGACGACGACGGAAGGGTCGAGGGGACATCATCACCGACGTCGGCGGGCGAAAGGGAGCGAGCATCCTCCTCCAACAGGGCTGAGACGGAGTCTTCGGGCAGCAAGCTGAGGGCTTCTTCGTCCAGGGGGTGGCGAGAAGGCAGGTGAGGCACCAAGGAAGGTCGAAGCTTGGGCGGGGGCGCATCTCGAACCTCACGGGAAGCCCGGGAACGAGCCGGCAGCGACGACGGAGGCGGGGATCGCCGAGGCGAACGCGGGAAGGAGCGAGGAGGGGTCCTGTCCGGTGCGCGGGAACGACGTCTGGGTGAAGGACGGCGGACAACCGAAGAGGAGTGCCGATCACGGGAAGATGGTCGACGATGGCGGTGACACGGCGAACGCATCGAGCGGTGCGAAGGCGAGCGCGACCGAGCGCGCGACGAGGAGTGGCGGGGGGAGCGGCGACGCTCCCGGCGGGGGGAATGATCCTTCCGGCGGGGCGAGCGCGAGTGTCTAGCACTGACGGTGGAACGGGAAAAGTCGGGGGCGCGACTGTGTCGCGTAGGTTGAGGCTGACGTCTCTCCTGGCCGGACTCAGTGAGAAGGGCTCTATGCCGGTGTACAGATCCTCCGGAAGGATCAGCGGGCTTATCGTGGAGAGAGAGAGGAGCAAGGCCAGTCAACGTGGGACGGCTCATGGCGAACTGCTGCAGGCCGGGCTCAGTGAGGCGGGTGTTCTGCCGGCAAACAGACCCTCCGGAAGGGTCAGCGGGCGTGGCAGCAGTGGCAGCCCTCTGGTCAGCGAACAACGCAGGGTCCCGACGATCAATCCGTTCCGAGAGGCTGAGGCGAGGAAGAGCGGTCGTTACCACAGGGGCGACGTCAACCGGAGTGGGACGAGAGATAGCAGACGGAGGTCGCTCTCGCCGGTAAAAACTCCAGAGGTCAGACCAACGGATCTCCGGCCAGGTCGCACAGACATCGCAGAGATGGTCCGAGGCGCAGCCCGAGCAGGGGAGGCAGACCGCATGGTCGTCCGTCGGCCACTTGAAGTCACCGCATTGAGAGCAGGTAAGCATTTGGTTCCTGCAACAGACAAAGAGCACAAGGTCGCAAAGGCGGACAAGGGAGCCTAGCCCCACACCAAGGTACTCCAAGCGCCGTGACCACCGGCGCGTAATTAGTGGCTACAGTCTCCCAGAGCTAAAGGGCCTTTAAAGCTGAGGTGCAATGAGAAAAACCCGCCCAGCGCGTGTTTTAAAAAGACTACAGGACCCAGCTTGGGCCCTGCCCCTAAGTGGGTCAAATCGGTTCGTAACACAGTTGACGGAGTTGGCAACTGCGTATCCCGAGCTTGCAAAACTCTCGGAAAACGACAGACCACTTCCTGTTGCACGGAAATCATCGCGATTAGCAGATCGGACAACAGCAGACGATTCTGTGACACTTTGAAACTGACCGACAGCCACGGATTTTACACGCTGGGGACTATGATGGCAGAATGCACGGCTGTACATGCTGTAAGTATGACTCCTGACACTTTGTAGTTGTGAACGAATTTTGTCAACACGTACATCCAGTCCAATATAGGATAATATAAATAAATAAAGAAGCATTGTGATGTACATCCAACACAGTAAAGTGGATGTGAGAGAGAGAGAGAGAGAGAGAGAGAGAGAGAGAGAGAGAGAGAGAGAGAGAGAGAGAGAGAGAGAGAGAGAGAGAGAGAGAGATATTATAACAACAAACACAAAACGACAAATAACCCCTCCTTCCTCACCCTTCCGATATCAAATAAAGCTTCAGGCTGTACTGTGTAACTTACGGATAGCTCGGCCTGGTCCATATCCAGTGTGCGTCCAGGCAAGACACAAATGGCCTGCTCTGTCCGTCGGGTGGTCGAGTGTCGTCTGCTACTGTTGATGTCAGTAAAAATATGGCTGGTTTAGATCAGTGATCGCGGTGCGCACTCGCTGCAAACAGGAAGTGGCCTGTCTTTTTCACGGGAGTTTTGCCAGCACGACAAACGCAGTTGAAAACTCAGTCAACTGGGTTGCAAACCGGTTTGCCGAAGTTAGCCGAACGTTCACGAAGACAGGGCCCTCGCTGGGTCCTGCAAAGTTTTTTTAAAACACGTGCGGGGCGGAGTTTTGTGCCTGTTTCTCAGCTTTAAGGTGGACGAACGGAGTGTGAGTGCCCGAAGGCCCTAGGAGAACAGAAACCCTAGTCTACAAGGCAACGTCTTCTCGTAACAGTGAAACACCAAAGGAGAGAAAGGCGACGTCCCTCGAGGAGACTCGTAAAAAAAAAAAAAAGGTCGTGCAAGGCGCCGAAGTGTAAACTCAGCAACTGGCGCCCACGTAGAAGCAAAGCCGAAAGGAAAGCCCAACGGTAGCCGGCTCTCGGCCCGAGGGCCGGCTGTGGGAAACTACCACTACCTTACCTCCGAGACGAATCGGGAACAGGGGGAAGGGTAGTCATACACCTCCACAGCCTAGAGGAGAGCAGCAGAACGACGCCAGCAGAGGCAGGGAACAAGAAGGCAGGTCAGCGCTAGGAGGCGCAGAGCACACGAAGAGGCAACGAGCGTAGGCAAGAGAAGGACCGGTCGAAGCGGCGCGAGAGCAAGGCCAGACACGTCTTCTCTGTACGAGCGAAGTAGCAAAACTGGCCGGTCTCGTGACCGGAGCCGGTAAGGCGGGAAACGGGAGACAACTCTCGGCCCCTCTAGGGGGGGTTCCCCGAGTGCCTCCCGGGTTGTGTGGGCACACAACGGGTGAGTAGGCTAAAATTGAGCTAGTAGTAGACATTTCCACAAAGTCATGTCATCGGTAATGTTTTTGAGGAAACAAACTCCTGACCGGTTCCGCAGTTGAGTCGGCTGTGAAAGAACCAGCCGCTATCCGAGGAATACGACGACCGGTCAAAGGCACCTGGCTGGCCGAGGTATGCCCCAAGACCTTACCATACGCAAACCACAGGTAGTCCGAGCTGAGGCACAACACAACACACCATGTAATCCAAAAGAAAGCACAAGCATGCATAAGTATCCAACGGCATCCAAGGCTATCCAAAGGCTGAGCACGAGTAGGACACACCCTACCATTACGAAGCTAAGCGTTCAACTGGCATGGCACCACTATACACGTGACCGGATAGGGAGGGAAGGGAGGCTACTCAGGGTCTCTTGGTAACGACTCCCTAGAGTCGCTTCCCTGGTTGTGTAGTACACAGTAGATTCTTAGGCTAAAATTGTTAAGTGTATCTTGTCTGTCTGGGACACCCAACACATAAGGCACCTTGCTAATCACGACAGACAATGGAAGGTTGGAGAGGCTCATTGAAAGAGCATGACTCTTCAGGTGCTTTCCAAGATATTGCCTTCACATGACTGATTCATGCCGATTGTTACTGAGGTTGGGGGTGTGAGACTTCCACAGATCCATGGGTGACAGGGCGAAAATCCGAAATCATCGAAAACAGTCCACAGACTAACCATGCCTCCATATCCATGGCCAGCAAGAGACATAAATTCTCATGTGCCCCTGAGGATGCAGGGGCTCATGAGAATTTATGCCTCTTGCAGTTTGAAGAGACTGGCTGCATGGCTGTTCTGTCTGAATAAAAAAGCTTTAAATTCAGCTTTTTGGGATTTTGAAAAAGCTGAATCAGTCTCTAGGTCTGAAGACTGTCACTCATGGATATTCAACACTAAACCTTGTGCTGGTTTAATTTGGACTTAACAGCTTCCAGCTGTAATGTCCAAAATCACAGACCAGCACACATTTAGCAGAAAAATTTCAGCGAAATGTGACTTTCAGTCTACGGCCTACCTGTTGCAGACTGCTGGCACTTGTCAGAGGACCAGTTGACCTCAGCTGCACGGCCACGCTGTTTGATCAGACTCTCTGCTGCGCGAATCTGGGCACGTATCTGTAAGAAAATGGACTCAGGGCATTGCACTTGCACAATAAGCAACAGCGAGGCATGCACTTTCCATACATATTCCGGACATGGAATTTATATTTTTGTTACTTGTGTAACAAACGGCTTCAATCTGAATACACTACATCTTCCCAGACTCAAGCATCTGAATTTACGGATTTCTGTCTCACCATGTGCCAACTGCCACCCACGAAATACATTATTTCAGTTTTGCTCACAAGAGAAAAATTTGTCTGCTGTGTATTTTTAAGGAAACCATCCATCCCCACTCTTTTGACACCACCCATCATGCGTTTTACAGAAACCATCCATCCCATTTTTTTTAACCCCTCCATTCTGTATTTTCCAGAATCACCTGCCTCACATGTCCCTGCACCTAAGTACCCACCAACTGATTCTGAGGACCGGGAAGCATTGGAAGACTGGATGGGGCACATGGCAGTATATCCAGCGGGGACCCACACAGAAACGACGACATCTTGCCGTCTCCCAGCCAGTTCCACACCAGCGCTGTCGGGCAGCGTAGCGTGACAGTCTGCACCATGGCACACAGGCGCAGGATGACAGAGCGGTGCTGGGGGCAGTCGCGGTACTCCACAAACACAGCAGTGAATGGGTGGGTGGGGTGGAACTGGTTGTTGCTCGTCGTGGTCATCGTCCTGCAGACACAGTTTAGCATATTTAGCCCCACGTCCGCGTTTCCCAAAAGGTGTCACTTAAAATTCATTTTTCTCTAAAAGGTATTTTTTCGAAAAATACTTACCGATGACATGACTTTATGGAAATGTCTACTTCTAGCTCAATTTTAGCCTACTTACCCGTTGTGTGCCCACACAACCCGGGAGGCACTCGGGGAACCCCACCTAGAGGGGCCGAGAGTTGTCTCCCGTTTCCCGCCTTACCAGCTCCGGTCACGAGACCGGCCAGTTTTTTGTGATACTTCGCTCAAAAGCGGCAAGCGGGGCAGGAGGGAGGGTCCTCCGAGTCATGTCATCGGTAAGTATTTTTCGAAAAAATACCTTTTAGAGAAAAATGAATTTGTTTCCTCAAAAACATTACCGATGACATGACTTTATGGAAGAATTGCGATGAGGAGGAGGGTGCCGCGCAACTCTTAATGGTAACAGCGCCGTCCTCCCAGTCGCAACCTCCCGACAATTTTAGCGAAGTGCATACCTACGGCGCCGGTGCCACTAGTGCGAGATTCTCTCTTTAGCCTGCCAGGTCCCTGAGGTAGAAGCGGGCGAATACAGATTCAGTCTGCCAGCCCACGGCTGCCACGATGTCCTTGACAGCGCAGTTTCGGTCAAATGCGAGGCTCGTGGCCATGGCTCGTACCTCATGTGCGCGAATGTGCAGCCTCTTCGCTCCCTGCGGGGAGATATCTTGATACGCGGAGCGTATAACCCAGCGGAGCCAGGACGAGATCGTCTGGGCTGTTATGTCATTCCTGTTGGGTCTCAGAGGTAGGAAGAGGCGCGAACGCCCTCTGCGGAAGGCTTTAGATCGTCGCAGATAAACTCTAAGGGCGCGCACGGGATCCTGTTGCCTGGTCTCCTGAGACAGAGGGTTGGTTCTTAGCGGCCGTAAGGTGATAACCTGAGGTGCCGTCAGAGGAGACCTGTTCTTGGCCAGGAAGGCAGGGTCAGTGAGGAGTTGAACAGACCCGTCCGCTCGGAACTGTAGGCAGCGAGGCCGCGCCAAGAGTGCGTGTAGCTCACTCACCCGAGAGGCGGTAGCAAGGGCCAGCAGGAAGCACGTCTTTCGTGTCACATCTGCGAAACGGGCCAAAGCTAAGGGTTCAAATCTGTCAGAATTTAACCACATTAGCACCCAGGGCAGGTCCCAGCGGGGAAGGAGTGAGCGGTGTGTTGGGCGCTGGATGCCGAAGTGACCCATAAGGTCGGCTAAGTCTTTGCAGGCGCCCGGGTCTGGGTGTCAAAGGTGTCGATAAGTGTCAGCGATCATGGACAGGTAACCCCTCACGGTGATGGGGGCCAGGCCTAAGTCTTGAAAGAGCCAGAGGAAGAAGTCCGCCAGCTGAGGATTAGTCAGTTCCGTGGGTGACAGGCCGTGCTCAGAGCACCAGGAACACAGGACTCGCCACTTTCCCTCGTAGACTCGGATGGTGGAAGGTCTGCGGGCTGAAGCGATCGCCTCCACTGCTGCACCCGAGTAGCCTCTAGCTCCGAGGGCTTGCCGCACAACCTCCAGGCGTGAAGGAGGAGCCACTCCGGGCAGGGGTGGAACAGCGGCTGACGCGGTTGCTTGAGCATGGTGCGTGGGGCGGGAAGCAGCAGGGGCGGGTCCGTGGCGAGGCTGAGAAGGTCGGTGGTCCAGGAGCGGTTCCAGGCGAACGGCGCAACTAACAGCAGGACCGCCGAGCATCCCCGAAGCTTGAGAAGGACTTTGGGTACGAGAACCGTCGGGGGGAAGGCGTAAGCCACCAGGCCGTCCCAGGGAATGGAGAGTGCATCGACAGCCCAGGCAAGTGGATCGGGAATCGGGGAGACGAAGAGCGGCAGCTGATGGTTCCACCTTGTGGCGAACAAGTCGACCTGGGGAGTCTCCCACCGGGCACAGATCATCCAAAAGATGTCCTGCCGAAGGGTCCATTCCGTGTGCAGGAGCTGGCCGCGGCGAGACAGCGAGTCGGCTAAGACATTCAGGTGTCCGGGGATGTGTCGGGCTCGAATGGTAATACCCCGGTCCTCGCACCAACGCATCATCCGGTAGAGGAGCATACAAAGGTCGGGAGAGCGAGTGCCACCTTGTTTCTGGATGTAAGCCACCACAGTCGTGTTGTCCGAGAGGACGAGTAGCTCCTGGTGTCTGAGGAGATCCTCCCAGAACTGCAGGGCTTGCCACACCGCCTGCATCTCCAGCCAGTTGATGTGAGTGTGCGCTAAGTCCGCGGGCCAGGGCCCCGAAGTCGAGAGGAACCGAGGAAGGAGATGAGCGCCCCACCCAGTGAGGCTGGCGTCGACACAAAGCGAGGTCTGGGGAGGAGGGGCGGCCAGGGGAACTCCCGACGCTAGCCAAGAGTGGTCGGTCCACCGACGAAGATGAGGCAGCAGCATCTGGGGCACCGGAACCAACGTCGTTAAGTCGCCTGACGACGGGCGCCAATGGAGTAGGAGATGCAGCTGGATCGGCCGGGAGTAGAGACGACCTAGGGGGATAAGGTCCGCTGCGGCGTTCAGCAGGCCCAAAAGCTGGAGCCTGACTCTGGCGGGGGCCACGTCCAGTCGTGCTAACTGACCTGCTAGGTCCGCAATCTTCTGGATCCGAGGGGCTGGGAGGCGCACCGTGTTGAGGTCGGTCGCAAATTCCATGCCCAGGTGCACGAAGCGGCGGGACGGAGAGAGATCCGACTTGCCGTCGTTCACTAGGAAGCCCAAGTGAGCCAGAAGCCGTAGCAGCGCATCCCTGTCCGACGCGAGCGAGGTCTCTGACTGGTTGCGTAGGAGGAGGTCGTCTAGGTAATTCGACGTCGGACTGGAGGAGGACTGTCGGGCCTTGGCGACTACGGCGTCCATCAGCCGGGTGAACACCCAGGGGCTGAGGTTGAGACCGAACGGGAGCGCGCGCAACTGGTATACCACACCGTCGATCGCAAAGCGGAGGAACTTCCTGGAGGCCTGGTGCATCGGGACATGCAGGTACGCATCTGAAAGGTCCAGGCTGACTGCGAAGTCCAGAGGCTGGACCGCGGCTCTCAGGGCTCGAGCAGTCTCCATCCGGAAGGAGGGGGCCGTAATGTACTTGTTCAGGGCCGAGAGATCGATCACCGGTCGCCATCTCCCTCCAGGCTTCGGAACGACGAACAAGCGGCTGTAGAAGGCTGGGGAGTAGGGGACGCGTACCACCTCCGTGGCGGCTTTCCTCAGGAGGGAGGAGACCTCTCCCCGAAGAGCGGAGGCCTTCAACGGATCGCTGGGGATCTCGGTCCAAAGGGGGGAGTGACGCAAAGGAGGCGGGCTGCGAAAGGCGATCCGGAGGCCGGCCGAGACGGTGTCGCAAATCCAGGGGTCGTCGGGAAAGAGTGTGAGCCAATTTCCGCTGAAAAAGGCTAGCCTCCCACCGACCGGAGACCCCGAAGTGGTCGGTGGGGGCAAGGCTGGGGGGCAGTCAGGTAGCCCGCCCGCGACCCGGTCGCCGGGCGGGACGGGGCCAGGTGGGGACACGGGCCCTGGAGGGTCTAGGACGGCCAAAGGCGGGGGCCTGCTCAGGGGCCGAAGCAGGGGCTGACGCAGCAGCGGGTCTAACCGACCGCGAGGCGCGACCCCTAGCCTGGCGGGAGGACGGAAAGCGGCGGGGAGGAGGAGCACTCACAGGCCAGCGGTCGGGGTTGGAGGCTCGAACGGATGACCAGGTGTCGCCGAAAAGCAGGGGGCCACCCAGCGGAGCACGACGAAGCTGCGCACGCAGGTCAGGTGGTATCCCTCGGCAGGCAAGCAGAAGGGCGTCTCGACGCATCAGGTCACAGATGGCGGAGGCAGCCATAGCGTTAACGGACGAGTGGTAGGCGGCTCGGTTGGCGACTTCCGCTAAGACGAGTAAATCCCCAAGGAGAGGCGTGATAGAAGGATGCCAAGCGTCTTCCACACGACGAACCAGGGCTTGAGTGAGCAGCTCCAGGAACCCAGCGCAGGCTAAGGTGTTCCGCACCAGAGACGCAGTCAAATCCAGGCCACGAGGGAAAGAACGGCGAAGGAGGGCGGAGCCGCCAGCTTGCGACACGGCCGGGGGGTCGATCGCAGGAAGAGGGATGGAGAAAGCCTGGGAATGACCGGCATACCAATCCCGACGGAAGGCGATGTCCAGGCCAGCCGGCCAGCGACGATCGGAGAAGAACACCGGCTCTCGAGACGCGGGAAGTTGCAGGTGCGCTGAGAAGACATCTCGCAGCTCCTTAAATCCAGGCGGCTGGGGAAGCGACTTGAACCTCTTCACCTGACGCTCGGCATCCACAAAGGCCGAGACCTTCCTCTTCAGGGGGGGAGAGGCTGGGCAGGAGTCCGCTGGCAGAGTGGCCGCGATGATCCTGGCGGCTTCATCCAAGGCTAGGAGGGTCTCCGCCCGGGACGACGACGGAAGGGTCGAGGGGACATCATCACCGACGTCGGAGGGCGAAAGGGAGCGAGCATCCTCCTCCAACAGGGCTGAGACGGAGTCTTCGGGCAGCAAGCTGAGGGCTTCTTCGTCCAGGGGGTGGCGAGAAGGCGGGTGAGGCACCACGGAAGGTCGAAGCTTGGGCGGGGGCGCATCTCGAACCTCGCGGGAAGCCCGGGCATGAGCCGGCAGCGACGACGGAGGCGGGGATCGCCGAGGCGAACGCGGGAAGGAGCGAGGAGGGGTCCTGTCCGGTGCGCGGGAACGACGTCTGGGTGAAGTACGGCGGACAACCGAAGAGGAGTGCCGATCACGGGAAGAAGGTCGACGATGGCGGTGACGCGGCGAACGCATCGAACGGTGCGAAGGCGAGCGCGACCGAGCGCGCGACGAGGAGAGGCGGGGGGAGCGGCGACGCTCCCGGCGGGGGGAACGATCCTTCCGGCGGCGCTCGCGGGGCGAGCGCGAGTGTCTAGCACTGACGGTGGAACGGGAAAGGTCGGGGGCGCGACTGTGTCGCGTAGGTTGAGGCTGACGTCTCTCCTGGCCGGACTCAGTGAGAAGGGCTCTATGCCGGTGTACAGATCCTCCGGAAGGATCAGCGGGCTTATCGTGGAGAGAGAGAGGAGCAAGGCCAGTCAACGTGGGACGGCTCGTGGCGAACTGCTGCAGGCTGGGCTCAGTGAGGCGGGCGCTTTGCCGGCAAACAGACCCTCCGGAAGGGTCAGCGGGCGTGGCAGCAGTGGCAGTCCTCTGGTCAGCGAACAACGCAGGGTCCCGACGATCAATCCGTTCCGAGAGGCCGAGGCGAGGAAGAGCGGTCGTTACCACAGGGGCGACGTCAACAGGAGTGGGACGAGAGATAGCAGACGGAGGTCGCTCTCGCCGGTAAAACTCCAGAGGTCAGACCAACGGATCTCCGGCCAGGTCACACAGACATCGCAGAGATGATCCGAGGCGCAGCCCGAGCAAGGGAGGCAGACCGCATGGTCGTCCGTCGGCCACTTGAAGTCGCCGCATTGATTGATTGATTGTACATTGCTTAACGTCCCGACAGCAACAAGGCTTTCTCAGGACGTGCCTGCACTGCTTGTGAAAAAAAAAAAAAAAATAAACAGAACATTGAATGTATGTCGCCAGCCGGTCAAATACGTTAAATAAACCTAATGGGGCTAAATAAAGCTAAGACCATTTAGCAACAAACATCCAATATCAAGAGCTACAGGCAGTGCAGACAGTAGGGAGAGTTTTAAAAAGGCAAATACAGGTGAATGGACAAAGGGTAGACAGAAACACATGCCCCAGAATGGAGAGGAAAACCCACCCTGTGGGGCTGACCAGGGTGACCCTGGGAACTAAAAAATACCTAACCCCACCCAAGTCCCCCAGGGCAGACCCGGGTGGGGTAAGTCGCCGCATTGAGCGCAGGTAAGCATTTGGTTCCTGCAACAGACAAAGAGCACAAGGTCGCAAAGGCGGACAAGGGAGCCTAGCCCCACACCAAGGTACTCCAAGCGCCGTAACCACCGGCGCGTAAATAGTGGCTACAGTCTCCCAGAGCTAAAGGGCCTTTAAGGTAGACGCACGGAGTGTGGGTGCCCGAAGGCCCTACGAGAACAGAAACCCTAGTCTACAAGGCAACGTCTTCTCGTAACAGTGAAATACCAAAGGAGAGAAGGCGACTTCCCTCGAGGAGACTCATAAAAAAAAAAGGTCGTGCAAGGCGCCGAAGCGTAAGCTCAACAACTGGCGCCCACGTAGTAGCAAAGCCGAAAGGAAAGCCCAACGGTAGCCGGCTCTCGGCCCGAGGGCCGGCTGTGGGAAACTACCACTACCTTACCTCCGAGACGAATCGGGAACAGGGGGAAGGGTAGTCATACACCTCCACAGCCTAGAGGAGAGCAGCAGAACGACGCCAGCAGAGGCAGGGCACAAGAAGGCAGGTCAGCGCTAGGAGGCGCAGAGCACACGAAGAGGCAACGAGCGTAGGCAAGAGAAAGACCGGTCGAAGCGGCGCGAGAGCAAGGCCAGACACGTCTTCTCTGTACGAGCGAAGTAGCAAAACTGGCCGGTCTCGTGACCGGAGCTGGTAAGGCGGGAAACAGGAGACAACTCTCGGCCCCTCTAGGGGGGGTTTCCCGAGTGCCTCCCGGGTTGTGTGGGCACACAACGGGTAAGTAGGCTAAAATTGAGCTAGAAGTAGACATTTCCATAAAGTCATGTCATCGGTAATGTTTTTGAGGAAACAAAACTGTGTACCAGCAACAGGAGATGGACCATGATAATTCAAGGGTAGTGCCAGATTAGCTTTGGTGCCATCATGTGCCAAAGCTAATCTGGCACTACCCTAGAATTAGGGAGTTAAGAACGTCTGTGATGTCTGATCTCTTTACGTACCCGCTGCCATTGGTGGTGACCATGGGAGACTGTGTGCGTGGAGACACACTACCTGCGTCGGAGCACATCTGTTGCAGCCTCTTGCAGCAGAAGTAGGCCAGCTTTCGGGACAGCAATGCTGACAGGCAGATTTCATCCAGGTACTGTGAAAGTATCAAAGTCATAATTATACATTTATCAGGGAAAATATATCATCCTCTATCTACAGGAATGGACATGGTTGAAGACAGATGCAATCAAATGCACACACTTGTTTTGAGTGACCATCCTTACGACAGATTACCTGTCATTCATATTTAAAGACCATCATTTAGCTGGTGGCCGCAGCCACCTAAATGATGGTCTTTAACGACATGACACTTTTCTAAAGACTTCTCTTGAGTGAGCACCTGTCTATTAAAGGCAACTACCACCGTAACTGTTCAAAGATACACTTCTGTAACAGATGGTTATGAAACGCAACACAAAGGTCTAGCCATGGTTCATTTAGACACAGAAGAATCCAGTTCAGCACGTCATGCTTATGTCAAGTAACCTGACAATGACTCCACTCTGTTCTGGAAATACAACACTATCAGTACGAGAAACAGCTAAAAATGAATTTTTCTCTAAAATGTATTTTTTCGAAAAATAATTACCGATGACATTACTATTAGGAAACGTACACTTAGCTTACCAATTTCAGCCCAAAAATCCGTTGTGTACATTGTGATGAAGCTCTATGCTAGTGCATAGTGCTCACACAGTAGGATTAGTACGGTACGGTTTTTGTTAACGGTTTGTTGGTGCCAATAGTCCGTGTGGCACTGGACACACGTGGAAATTCTAAGACATGGTTAGCACGGGATTTTTAGTGAGTTCTGTTTAGTGAGTTCTAGGCGGAAGCTGTGACTGTCAGAGGTCTAGATCGGGAGTGCGGGCTGTTTTGTCGTATGGAACGGTTGTGTTTGAGTTACCTAGCCCGCATTCCAAGACTCTGAAGCCTAGATTTCAGGTATGTTTCTATAAATGTAGTATTGATAGTTGTTTAGTTAAAGACAGTATGCGTGGTAAGATTAATGTGGTTGTATAGCGGTGTTCCGGTTTGGTTTAGTTATAGTATGTTTAGAATTTGGTGAAGAAACCGGTGTTTTTGTATACAGTTGTTTACCGAGTTAGATGACTAAAGGAATATGAAGTGTGTATGTCTAAGCCGCTATGAAGATAGTACGTGGTTGGGTAAGCATAGTCTTTTCCAGGGTATAGAGTAAGGTATAGCAAGAGTGTCAGTTAGGCTATAGTCTGTTTTCAATATAGTGACAGAGATATGGGGGTGATACGAAAATAGTTTATGAAGCACGTGTGTGTGTGTGAATGAAGGTGTGAGTTATTTGTATCAGCCAGGTTACGTGACGTTTCTCATTGATCCAATATGTTGTGTGTTTAGCAAGTGTTACGTTGGGACTTTTGTTGTTTATTCAGAGTGCTTGTAAAGAGTGGAAAGACGGACGCCGAGACGTCGAGTCGCAGGTGGGACCTACGTGAGGTCATCCCTCCAGCTCTTCTGAGAGTGAGTCTGACTGGGGACCAAGACACCCAAGTCCAAGCGAGAACTGAGTACCATACGAGAACAAGGACGTCCGTGCCCAAAGAGAGACAGGACGGCAACAAGCGTACGATGAAGGACTTTCACGCCTAGACGTGAGAAGGACCAACGTAACCAGGCAACAACATCAAACAGGTTGGAGGCAATGTGAGACTAAGACCTAACCTGGCAAAGATATTGTGATACGTGTGTGGTGTGATAATAGAACAGTGTATATAGTTGATAGTCATTTAAGTCGTTCTTTTTCATTTATAGTGTATAAAGGTTACTTTAGAAAGGGAGCCCGTGTGTTGTGTTTTACCGCATGAATGCGCCCGTCTGAGTCAGTGGCGGTGTATGTGTCTGTTGCGTGAGAGTCTGTGCGTACGACTGTGGGCAAGTCTGCGTGCGTTACATACATACACAACCAGGGAGGCGACTCAAGGGTGCCATAACCAGGTACCCTGAGTAGTCTCCCATCCCTCCCCCAACTGGTCACGTGCCCAGTAGTATCATGCCAGTCTGAATGCTTACCTTACTGGCGGCAAGCGGGGTAGGCGGGAGGGTCCTCAGAGTAATGTCATAGATAAGAGGTCACTGCGGCAGCATCGGGCGAAGGTCGATTCCGCCCGCCAGCCCACGGCCGCCACAAGTCTTGACGGCACAGTTGCGGTCGAAGGTGATGCCTGTGGCCATGGCTCTAAGCTCGTGCGCCCTGATCATCAGCCTCTGGGGAGAGGTCCCGGTAGGTGGACTGGATAACCCAGCGGAGCCAGGAAGATATTGTTTGGGCCGAGATGTTCTGGTCTTCCCGGGGACAAAGGCAGAAAGAGGCGGGAACGTCCTCTCCGGACGGGTTTGGATCAGCGCAGGTACACCCGTAAAGCCCTCATCGGGTCCTGCTGTCTGGTCTCCCGGGGTAGGTGTAACCCCTTCGGCGCCGTAAGGTGATCACCTGGGGCACGGGTAATGGAGACCAAGCCTTGGCCAAGAATGCCGGGTCGGTCAGGAGCTGCACCGAGCCATCTGGTCTGAACTGTAGGCAGGCGGGGTGCGCAGAGAGCACGTACAGCTCGCTCACCCTGGGAGCCGTGGCGAGTGCCAGGAGGAACAGGTCTTCCAGGGCACGTCTGCGAAGCGAGCCAAGGGGAGCGATTTGAAGTGGTCCGAATTGAGCCACGTCAGCACCCAGGGTAGGTCCCAGCGCAGAATTAGTGAGCAGGGGGCAGGCCGATGGAGGCCGAAGTGCGCCATATGGTCGGCGAGGTCCTTGCAAGCGCCCGGGTCCAGGCGGCCCAGG
Source organism: Semisulcospira habei (assembly GCA_036245525.1). Taxonomy (NCBI): domain Eukaryota; kingdom Metazoa; phylum Mollusca; class Gastropoda; family Semisulcospiridae; genus Semisulcospira; species Semisulcospira habei. Next base: position 58,959,028 of record BTPG01000007.1, read on the forward strand.
TGGCGATACATGTCCGCTAACATGGCCAGGTAACCGCTGATAGTGATCGGCGCCAATTCTGCTCGACGAGGAGCCAGAGGAAGAACTCGGCCAGCTGGGTGGTAGTCAGATCCGTGGGGAGAGGAGCTGGTCACCGCACCAGGACCGAAGGACTCGCCACTTTCCCTCATAGACTAGTCTGGTCGAAGGCCTGCGGGCTGTATCACCATCCTCCACTGCTGCACTTGAGAACCTCTAGCAGGGAGGGTGCACCGCACAATCTCCAGGGGTATAGGAGAAATCACTCGGGCCATGGGCAGTATTAGTGTCTGTCCGGGTTGCTTGAGCATCGTGCGCGGGGTGGAGAGCCGCAGGGGGGGGCCCGTGGCACGGTTCAGGAGGTCGTCGGTCCAAGACTTGACCCAGCAGAACGGGGCCAACAGTAACAGCACCACGCTGCAACCCTCGAGCTTGAGCAGGACCTTGGGGACTAGCACCGTGGGCGGATAAGGATTCAGGGGTTAGGGCGTTTTTCATGCCACCCACCTCCTATTCGCTATTCTTCTTAATAGTAATGTTATCGGTAATGTTTTTGAGGAAACAAATGAATTTTTCTCTAAAATGTATTTTTTCGAAAATTACTTACCAATGACATTACTCGAAGGACCCTCCCACCTGCCCCGCTTGCCACTAGTCAGCTAAGCGAATAGACTGGCGGGAATCCACTAGGTGCATGACCGGATGGGGATGGACGGGAGGCTACTCGGGGTACTTATTAGGTTACGGCCCCCCCCCTAGGTTATCTCCCCTGCCATATAGGTACACAACCAATTTTTGGCTGAAATTGTGCTAGCTAAGAGGCATTCCTAATAGTAATGTCATCGATAAGTATTTTTTTTAAAAATACATTTTAGAGAAAAATTCATATTTAAGGCCACTTCTTTCCTTGCAAAACAGATGGTTGCTCATACATGTTCTACTATAATTATGACAGAGGTATGTGAGTTACCATGTTGCTTAGTTAACCCTCGTACCCCCAAGGCCCCATTTCCCAAATTTTGAAAGTGTTACTTAACTATCTACCGGTTGCAGGAGATGGTTTGATCATGATAATTCAAGGGTAGTGCCAGATTAGCTTGGCACCTGAAGGTGCCAAGCTAATCTGACACTACCCTTGAATTATTATGGTCAAGCAATCTCCTGCTGTAGGGACTCGGGGCTAAAAGAGTAAAGAGTCTCACCTTTTCTATCTGTGCCAGCAGAAGCTTCAGAACAGTGTCATCTGCGTTCTTCATCTTCTCCAGGAGTTCCACAAGCCACGTCAGTGTTTCATGTCGGTCCAGCAAACCCTCCTGAGTAAGACGCAAACACAAAATACAGTCAACTCTGCTAATATTGCAATATAGAACAAAAATAATGCCTAACAACACAGCAGCCAGAGCACAGTTTTTATCAGAATTTTTCGTCCCAACCCACTGTTGACATAAGTACAATGTACATACAAAAGCACTTTGGATGTAGGAAAATGCAACAGGACATCTTGATCAGATATCCGAGGTTTGTCATAAGCGTTGAAACTTTCATAAATTAACTCTTCTCTGTTAGTGGACGCACATTGTTTTGGAAATCAATGTAAATTCAATGTCACAAAAGATCCCAAGCAGTCAAAGGAACACAGACACAAAGTGGCTTCAGCAAGAGGTGTAGATCCTCATGAGCAAATGTGGGGGCTCATGAGGATCTACAATTCTCTTGCAGTCAGGTGGTGTTCAAATTTTCAGCAGTGAACAGGTTATACATCTGGTCTCGACCTCTTTGAAAGCATTCAGGGAAGAAATTTTAGTTTTTTTAAACTTGAACAATTATCTTTAATTCACTCACATTGTACATGTGTTTGGCGAGGCGTGAGCAGTACGTCCACTGCTTGAGTGCCGTTTCCATGTCAACAGGCGTGCTGGAAGGGGAGGCAATCAGGAATGATGTCTGCGGCCCGGAGGAGTAGTGTTCCTGGATCTTCTGAAGCTGCTCTCGCAAATACTTGGTCAGTGATTGGGTCCACTCTGTGACAGCAAAGGTCAGGTCATTGGAGAGTAACACAATACATGGGCGACAGTGCGAAAGTTTGAAATGACTGAAAATGGCGAAAGGACTAACTTCACCCCAAAACCCATGTCCATATGTAAGAGACATAAATTGTGTGTCGGCAGGCGCTCATGAGAATTATGCCTCTTGCAGATGGAACAGGATGGCTGGAAAGTTTGTTTTTTTCTGCAGCAAATGCAGCTCTCTGAGATTTTGAAAAAGCTGACTCAGTCTCCAAAGCTGATGTCTGTCATCCATGACTATCTTAGCAACAAAGAGTTGATATCAAGGCAATGAACATATTCTTATACGGGAAACAGAATTACCCTGCAGAGACAGTACAGTACATTTTCAGCAAAGTAACTCCACAAGAGGCTTTAGAAGTTAGAATACCCACAAAGTTCACACATTCAGTGGATTCAGCCAGCCTGCGCCATCTTCAAGAAACATGTGTATTTGGGAAATTCATAAGAGCATATTATACCAATGGACTGGTCGGCTGCCTGGCGACGACGTATTCTCGAGTCCTGAGTGGCCATGTTGTGAGCTGCTGTCATTTTAATAAACCAAGCCGCTCGCACTAAGGGGACAGAAAACTCGCACAGCGTCACAAAGATTTCCTCTTTCTTGTTGAACGTTGGGACCTGTGAAAGAAAACAACATGCAGCATGTGATGATAGATATCCGATGATAAATCTAGCAACTTTACAATTGAAATTTGTCTTCCCTGACTAAATTCCGCTGGTGACAGTGCGAAAATCTGAAATGACTGAAAACAGTCCACGGACTATGCCCATGATCCATGGCCAGCAAGAGACAAATTCTCATGAGAGAATTTATCTCTCTTGCAGATGTAAAAGGCTGGCTGATGGCTGTTCTGCCTGAACCAAACAGCTGAAATTCAGTTTTCTAGGATTTTGAAAAAGCTGAAACAGCGTCCAGGACTCAAGACAGTCACCAATGCCTGATGCTTTGTGCCTTTGGCATAAACCGCCCAGAGATCAGTAACCTATGTTGCACAAATTGTGGAGTGAAAAACTCCCTTCTAACAGGTCACGAGTTCAAATCTGTGTGCAGTCAAAGTTTGTTAAGATTCTTTTCCATGCTGGTGCTTAAAATCACCTATAAAGTGTCTAAAGACATTAAGCCCAAAACGAGTACAGTAGAGCCTGTTTTGAACAACCTTTTTTTTTCTAGTAAAAAAAATTCATTTTTCTTTAAAAGGTATTTTTTCGAAAAATACTTACCGATGACATGACTACCAGGAGTGTCCACTCCTTGCTCAATTCTAGCCTAAGAACCCGTTGTGTAAACACAACCCGGGAGGCACTCGGGGAACCCCCAGAGGGACCGAGAGTTGTCTCCCGCTCCTACCCACCAGCCCTATTCACCTGTGAACTCCAGTCACGAAATTAGGCTCACCAGCGGCAAGCGGGGCAGGTGGGAGGGTCCTTCGAGTCATGTCATCGGTAAGTATTTTTCGAAAAAATACCTTTTAAAGAAAAATGAATTTGTTTCTTCAAAAACATTACCGATGACATGACTACCAGGAGAATGCCGAACAGGAGGAGGGTGCCGCACCCCCAGATGGTTTTCTCTAGGCTCATGGCCCCCTCTTCTCTTCCGACACTCTGCCCTCCCTAATCGGTGCATACCTACGGCGCCTGTGGCGCCGGGAGGGAGTGTTGTGCCGCCGTGACGTCCCCCACCAAGGCGAGGTTGTCTCGCTGCCCTGCCAGATCCCGTAGATAGAAGCGGGCGAAAGTAGATTCTGATCGCCAGCCCACCGCAGCCACGATGTCCTTGACAGCGCAGTTCCTGTCGAAGGCTACGCTCGTGGCCATGGCCCGTACTTCGTGCGCCCGAATCTTTAGGCTCTTCGCTCCCTGAGGGGAGAGATCGACATATGCTGAGCGAATCACCCAGCGAAGCCAGGAAGAGACTGTCTGTGCCGTAATGTCGTTTCTTCCTGTTTTTAAAGGAAGGAAGAGGCGAGAGCATCCCCTCCGGACGGCTCTGGTTCGTCGCAAGTACACTCTGAGGGCTCGTACAGGATCTTGTTGCCTGGTCTCACTGGGGAAGTCTTTCCCGCGTAACGGTCGTAAGGTGATAACCTGTGGCGCCGTCAGTGGAGACCTAGTCTTGGCAATGAAGGCAGGGTCGGTCACCAGTTGGACCGAGTGGTCAGCTCGAAATTGCAGGCAAGTAGGCCGGACTGATAGAGCGTGTATCTCACTTACTCGTGCCGCGGTGGCAAGCGCCAGCAGGAAGCAGGTCTTCCGTGTCACATCCGCAAGCCTGGCCAACGGTAGTGGTTCGAAACGTGGTGAGTTTAGCCAGGTAAGAACCCATGGTAAATCCCAGCGGGGCAGAAGAGAGCGAGAGGCAGGCCTTTGTAGTCCGAAGTGTGACATAAGATCTGCCAGGTCCTTACACGCGCCGGGGTCCGCGCGGCCGAGGTGCCGGTAGGTGTCGGCAATCATCGAGAGATATCCCCGAATGGTAATAGGGGCCAGTCCTTGGTCTTCGAAGAGCCAGAGGAAGAAGTCCGCAAGTTGGGGGTTTGTCAGTTCGGTGGGGGAGAGACGACGGTCGCTGCACCAGGTACAGAGTACCCTCCATTTCCCCTCATAGATACGTCTAGTCGAGGGCTTGCGAGCTGTAGCGATCGCTTCCACTGCAGCACCCGAGAAACCTCTAGCTGAGAGGGCTTGCCGCACAACCTCCAGGCGTGTAGCAGTAAGCGTTCCGGACAGGGGTGGAACAGTGCCTGGCGTGGCTGCTTGAGCATAGTGCGGGGCGTGGGGAGCAGTAGCGGAGGGTGCGTGGCGAGGCTGATCAGGTCGGTGGACCAGGAACGAGTCCAAGCGAACGGGGCGACCAGGAGCAAGATCGCATTGGTTCCTCGCAGCTTTAGGAGGACTTTGGGGACCAGGACTGTCGGGGGAAAGGCGTACGCTATGAGTCCGTCCCAGGGAATGGATAAGGCGTCGACCGCCCAAGCCAGGGGATCCGGTACTGGGGAAACGAAGAGGGGAAGCTGGTGATTCCACCTCGTGGCGAACAGGTCCACCATCGGGGTCTCCCAGTGAGAGCAAATCATCCGGAAAATGTCCTGGCGTAGCGTCCATTCCGTGTGAATGAGCTGTCCTCGGCGAGAAAGGGAGTCCGCTAAGACGTTCAGGCGACCGGGAATATGGCGAGCGCTGAGAGTCAGATCGCGGTCCTCGCACCATCGCATCAATCGGAAGAGTAGCATGCATAGATCGGGTGAACGAGTTCCTCCCTGCTTCTGTAAATACGCTACCACTGTCGAGTTGTCCGAAAGGACGAGAAGATGCTGGTGTCTGAGCTGCTCTTCCCAAACGATGATGGCCTGCCACACCGCTTGCAGTTCCAACCAGTTGCTGTGTTTGTCCGCGAACTCCGGAGGCCAGAGGCCGGACGTCGTGGTGAACTGAGGAAGCAGGTGGGCTCCCCAACCAGCCCGACTCGCGTCGACACACAGGGAGAGGTGCGGGGATGGGGAGGAAATGGGGACCCCCAGAGCCAACCAGGCTCTGTCGGTCCACCGTAAAAGGTGGGGGCGTACCAACGGGGACACGGGGACGTTCGTGGTCAAGTCGCCCGAGGAGGGACGCCAGAGCAGTAGGAGATGAAGTTGTAGCGGTTGGGAGTAGAGACGCCCGAGGGGGATAAGATCCGCCGCTGCGTTGATCAGGCCCAGAAGCTGAAGCCAGACCCTGGCGGGGGCTGCCTGTTGCTGATCTATCAACGCGGCGAGAGCGGACAACTTCACAATCCGTTTCTCTGGCAAAAGTACCCTGTTGCGGTCCGTGACAAACTCCATGCCTAAATGGATGAAGTGGCGCGCCGGAGTGAAGTCCGACTTCCCGGTGTTGACCAGGAAACCCAACCGGTAAAGCAGCTGTAAAAGAGCGTCCCTGTCCGCCGCCAGCGCGGTCTCCTCCTGATTTCTCAAAAGAAGGTCGTCGAGATAATTCGAGGTCGGACTTGACGACGACTGCCTCGCCTTGGCCACTACAGCATCCATGATGCGGGTGAAGGCCCAGGGGCTGAGGTTGAGACCGAACGGCAGGGCGCGAAACTGGTAAATCACTCCTTCGAACGCGAAGCGCAGGTACTTCCTGGCCGAAGCGTGCATGGGGACATGTAGGTAGGCGTCGGACAGGTCTAAACTGACCGCGTAGTCCATGGGTTGCACCGCCGCACGAAGAGCCCTGGTCGTCTCCATCCGAAAGGAAGGGGCCGCGATGAAGGCGTTCAGCGCCGACAGAACTATGACTGGCCGCCACTTGCCGCCGGGTTTGGGGACCACAAACAGTCGGCTGTAAAAGGCGGGCGAGTCCGGACGCTGCACTATCTCTGTGGCCTCCTTTGAAAGGAGAGCCGCGACTTCTCCTCGCAGAGCGGCGGCCTTGAGGGCGTCAGACGGAACCTCTGTCCAAAGAGGAATGGAGCGCAAGGGCGGAGGAGAGCGGAACGAGATCCGTAATCCTCTGGTGACTACGTCCAAAACCCAGGGCTCGTCTCGAAACAGCGAGCGCCACTCCTCGCTGAATCGTGCTAGCCTCCCGCCGACTGGAGCCCCGACGACGGTCGGCGGGGGCGGAAATGGGGACAAGTCAGGTGGCCCGCCCGCGCCCAGGGCGACGGGCGGGACGGGGCCAGGCGGGGGCAGGGGCGTTAGCTGGGCCAGGGCGACGGAAGGACGGGCGACGGCGCGGCGCAGCTCGTGGTGGGGCAGACGGGTCCGCGGTGACACGTTTCCGGGCCCGCAAGGAGCGCCCCAGGGCCGTGCGGGCGGGAGGAAAGCGCTGCTTGACAGTCTTGCGAGGCCAACGGTCGGAGTTGGAGTCCTTCACCGTCTGCCAAGTATCCCCGAAGAGCAGAGACCCTCCCAGAGGGGCCCGACGTAGCTGAGTACTCAGGTCGACCGGCATACCACTGCAAGCTTGTAGGACGGCGTCTCGTCGCAAGAGGTCGCAGTTAGCCGCAGCCGCCATCGCGTTGACCGATGAGTGATAAGCAGCGCGGTTCCCAGCCTCTGCCATGAGTAGTAGGTCTCCCCGGAGGGGAGACAAAGCAGGTTGCCAAGCTTCCTCGAGACGTCGGATGAAAGCCTGAGTCAGCAAGTCCAAGAAACCGGAGCAGGCGAGCGTGTTCCGGACCAGCGACGCCGTCCTATCCAGTCCCCGTGGGAAGGACCGTTTCAACATAGAAGCCCCTCCGGCTTGCATCAGAGCGGCGGGATCCACTGGAGGAAGCGGGCAGAGGAACGACTGCGAATGGCCGGCGTACCAGTCCTGCTGAAAAGCGATGTCCAGAGCGGAAGGCCATCTCCCGTCCGCGAAGAAGTCCGAGTTCCGAGTCTCCGCATGCAGGTGAGACGAGAAGGCGTCCCGCAGATCCAAAAAACTAGCCGGCTGTGGAAGGGACTTGAACCTCGTAACCGTCCTATCCGCGTCCACGAAGGCGGAAATCTTCCTCTTCACAGGAGGTGAAGCTGGGCAAACATCCTCCGGTAAGGCGGCGGCGATCAGCTTGGCTGCTCCGTCCAGTGCCAGCCGCATGTCCATCCGGGAAGAAGAGACCTCTTTGACGGAAGCCGACACACTGGAGGCCGAAGAGGGAGAAGCTGAAGAACGGCTAAGACCTCCAAGTAACCAGTCCGAAGCATCCTCCGGTGCCAAACTGAGGGTGTCGAAGTCCCGCTGTCCGGAAACCGGCGACCGAAGAGGGCGACGAGGGCTCCGAGGCCGGGAATCCCGTCGGAGAACCGCAGCGGACGAAGACTCCCTCCGCAGTGGAGAGCGGTAGTCTGAACGATGCGGAGAGGACCTCCTGCGAGCCGAAGGCGGATCCCGACGAGGAGAACGGCTGCGACGAGATGGAACGGAGCGGTCAGTACGAGGAGGGGGGGAAGTGGCCGGTCGCTGGGAAGAGGGACGGGACGAGCGGGGGTCCAACCGAGAGGGGGGATGCGAAGAAGGTGAAAACCGTCTGCGGCGAGGTGAGTCCCGGTGCGACGAGCGATGAGGCGAGAAGTTCCTCCTACGATCGTGCGAAGGAGAGCGGAAACGTCGAGCAGAACCCCTGTATCTACGTTCTTCCCAACCAGGAGGCTCCGGACGAGTGCAATGATGTCTCTCTGAACCAGGCTCTTGGGAGAGGCGGGTTACTGGCCGGCCAGGGGACCTCCAGCGGGATCCCGGCGGCTTCCTCAGAGACGAGTGGGGAACGACGGTGGAGGAGGGACGCCACGAGCGTCCCACCAAACCAGGCTCTTGGGAGAGGCGGGTTCTTTCCACCAAATGTGTACGGGCGCGCTCTCGAACGGAGGCGGTCTTGACGGTCGAACTCCCACTCCGTGCACTAGTCCCTTGATTACTCAGTGGCGTTATCTGCGTCGGATCCCGTTGGTCTCGCACGTCCGGTGCCGGGGGCACAGCGGAAGGCGTCTCGGAAATCTTCAAGGTACCCGCGAGGGTAGAAGGCTCTCTCCTATAAAAGTTCCAGAGATTAGACCACCGCAGTTCCGGCCATGTAGCACAGACGTCACACGTATGGTCGGACGCACACCCAGCGCAGGGGAGACAGACTGCATGTTTATCCGACGGCCACTGGAAGCCTCCGCATTTTGTGCATGTCATCAGTAAGCCACTGCAACACACAAAACATGAAGGCACTCGGCAAGCGTCCACCAATCACCCCGTTAAGCTTTAGGCCCCCAAGCTACTGTGGTGTTATGCACCCGATTAACCAACGTACGGTCACCTGCCATCAACATTTAATCAAAACTACGGCGGAGGGAAAACAAACCCTGCCGGGACAGGTGCGTATCCAAGCCTTCGTCATAACGAGGGGTGTCTAAACCGAAAGCCGAAAAACGTTAGGTGTGGCCGAGATACAGTAACTTGACTCACCGCTCGCATCTGGTAATGGCGCGAAATCCCGCCAAAACCGGCGCCAACATTCTTCAGCTAATCAGGCCACCAAACAGAGGTCCAAAAACCCCAACCGAGGGAGAAGCGACGCAAAAAGCAAGCTGCTCGTGCCTGTGCCCCGCCCGGGCAACCAGCCGAGGGCCCTCTAACTACCTTACCTGTCAGTCGGAGAGATACGAGAAGGAGAAAGCTCCATGACACCCGCAGCCCGACCGGCAAGCCAGAGAGGGAACCCTTGAACAAGACCGAAGCTGCAGTCGACCAACGTCGCACGCGCAGAATCCCAGGCCGGCGAAGACGAAGCAAGCAAAGCAGACCGACCCGGTCGAAAAACTTCTAAGTCCAGAGGCTAGAGACAACACGTCTGAACGCGTGAGCCTAAGAAGCGTGACTGGAGTTCACAGGTGAATAGGGCTGGTGGGTAGGAGCGGGAGACAACTCTCGGTCCCTCTGGGGGTTCCCCGAGTGCCTCCCGGGTTGTGTTTACACAACGGGTTCTTAGGCTAGAATTGAGCAAGGAGTGGACACTCCTGGTAGTCATGTCATCGGTAATGTTTTTGAAGAAACAAAAAGGCAGGTGATCTCTTCTGAGAATTTTCAAGGGCAAAAAGTGACTGTCATTGGTTATGACCACCTGAATGATAGTCCTTAAACCATTTAGCCCCGATGCACTATGGCAGAAGATGAACTGACCATGACAATTCAAAGGTAGTTCCAGATTAGCTTGGCGTCATCAGGAAACAAGCTAATCTGGCACTACTCTTGAATTAGGTGCCAAGCTAATCTGGCACTAATCTTTAATTATCATGGTTGATCCATCTAGTGCAATGCGTACATAGTCGTGAAATAACACCTCCAAAATTTGGGATGTACAGCCTTGGGGTTAGCGTATTCAGTGTCAGTTGATGAAGATTGCATTTCTGCATTCTTTGTTCATTCAACATAAAAATGTCATAGTTTTCCCATGAACCAGGGATTCACAGTGGTGTCAGCAAGAGGCATAGATCCTTGTGCGCCCCTGCAATTGCGGGGGCTCACAAAGATTCATACCTCTTGCAGTGGGATGGTGTTCAGATTCTCGGCACTGAACAGGTTAACCAATTCAGTCCTGACGCATTCAGCTAATCTGGCGCTGTCCTTGAATTATCATGGTCCATCCATCTCCTGCAACAGGTGCATAGTTGTTGGATGACGCCTCCAAAATTTGGGAAATACGTGCGTCGGGCTGAATCAGTTAAAGAGTAATGACAGGTGACCTGTTATGGTGGTCACTCAAAACAGGTTCTGCTGCAACATTTCCAATTGAGATAGAACTAAACCCTTTGGCTGTCAGTAGCAATTTTTGTCCTGTAGGAATCTTTGCGACACAAAGGGCTACTGAAAAATTCTATCCCAAATGGTAGCGCTGCAATGGATTGACATTGTGCACATGGTAAGCCAATCTGGCACTATTACTGAGCAACAATACCTTCTTGCTGAGGCTTGCCAAGGGTTTACTGCCTGCCAGGTCCTTGAACCAGGCTTCCATGCCAGGCTTGCTTCTGGCCGCCTGAAAAAAACAACACATGAAGGACTCTTGAACACAATAACATTTGATTTAGCACCACCTTGCAACTGTGCTGGTCGATCTGTCTCTTAACCCTTATCATTTGGAATACAACAGTGTGTGAAATAAGTTTGACTAAAACAGTTCAAGGGTAGTGCCAGAACAGCTTGGTGCCTCTTAGCACCAAGCTGTTCTGGCACCACCCTTAAACTAAAGCCATTGGTCTATAATTGATATCCTTATCTGTAAGTACTATACTGCACATGACAGTGTACAAATTTGAAGCTTTTAGCCTCAGTATGATATCGGTTAAAAATAAAAGGCATAGCAGTCCTCAAAAGACAATACAAAAGTGACCTGCTCCAGGAAGGGCATTAGTTGCTAAAAGTAAAATACTTGCTGATACAGTGGGTTCTCAATGCTGTTTTCCCCCAGCTGAGACTTTCTACGATGCCTTTTACAATCCATGTGAGTAGGAAGATGCAGCAGAGTTTTTCTTACTGTCCCATGTGTGCAGTTTTTTTTTTTTTTTTTTTTTTTTTTGGGGGGGGGGGGGGGGTCTCTCCTACACACAAAGGAGAAGTAGAGCAGAAACATCCTTTAGTTTACAACAATTCAGCTTAATAAACTGAGTTAACCCTGTTGTTCTGCATTATTAACCCAGATTACATCCTGAGGCTGATTTTAAAATTTTTTCTTGTCGTCCTATGACGGCCAAATTACAGATTAGGAGACAGATCAACCATTTTAGTTCAAGGGTGGTGCCAGAATAGCTTGGTGCCTATGGCGCCAAGCTATTCTGGCACCAACCTTGAACTATCATAGCCAAATTAATTTTATGCAGTAGTGTATCAGGACGGAAAGGGTTGAGTCATACATAAAACGTTTGCAAAAAACAATATATGGTGACCTATTAGCCCTCTCTTGCCTGGAGCTGGTCCCTTTAACCATTTTCATCCTGATACACTATTGCATAAATAAACTGGACTATGACAGTTCACAGGTGGCGCCAGAATAAGCTCGGCGCCTGAGGTGCCAAGCTACTGTGGCACCATCCTTGAACGAAAATGGTTGATCTATCTCCTAATCGGTAATGTAGCCTTCAAAGGGCAATAAGCTGAATAAGCAACTTCTAAAAATATCAGCCTCAGGATATAATATAGAAACTTTGACCTTGACCTATGAGCATTAAAAGCTGTGCAATGCTGCCCTTGAAATATATCAGTCAATCTGATCCCACTGAGGTCCACCAGATGCAAATCACATCCTAAAAACTCCTACTCACTGGCCAGAAGTTATCCTTGACAGGGAGCTGTTGTTTCTTCTTGGTGTCCTGTAGGGTGTTGAGTCCCATTTTCTTGTTGATGATGGAAGCAAAGTAGCTGCCAAATTTGTCAATGGTGAGCCCAGACCCCTTCTCTGTTCCATACTGCAAAAGACAATCAATTTGTACAAATAATCTATCATTAAATAACGTATTCATAAACATATGAACAAACAAATTATGAGCGATTTACAATGGCTGAAACTATCTGCACTACAATTATGAGTTGGCCTCAGCATATTGCGACATCTGGGAGTCATTGAAGTCAGATTGCATTATTCATTATTGCATTTCGGCACCAGCCACTGAGCAAGGCACTCCTCTGTAGTGGAGTTTCTTGCTCAGTGGCTGGCGCAGGACTGAGCTGAGTTATGTCTAGACAAGAACGGATGACCCATGCCTACAAAGTCCCTTCAATATGAGCTGGCATGCATTTTACCACTTTTTGTGAATATACGCTCACAGACATCCTAGAAAAGATAAAGACAGTCTTCCTAAATCAAACAATCAGCGAGAGAGAGAGAGGGAGTGTACTGCCTCAATTTATGTATAATATTAACAATGACAAGTCTGGTGCTTTGCGTCAATTCAGGAATATTGTATGACACTGACATACATGTGTGACTCTTTTACATCACCATCTGATTCTTCTCGTCAAAAGTCGAGAATTCTTACTTTTGACCTTTTTTTTCTACCATGAAATTTTTGTTCTTGAAAAGTTAAAGAGTTACAAAGCTGGCTAACAAACTCGTCTAATGTCTTTTTCCAAGCAAGCAAATTTTCAAGTACATAAGACAAAAATTATGGGCCTGAATGAAGGTCAACTGAATTTCGATAAACGGTCATTTACCACTTCAACGACACATCCAATTTCAACATGCTTGGAAGCTCTCTTAGACACCTCTTCAGCAAAGCAAGTCTTAGTATTTTAAGTTTGTATACAAACAAACATAGGAGATTTTGTGTTTACATACATATAATAATATGCCGATTAGTGATACGCACACACAAACATACAGCACTAGACATGACATAATTTTTATCTTGTTACTTCACTGTCAGAGTTTGCGCCTGCCTGCCTATGATGTCATGAGAATGCTATTGAAAATGTATACGTACATACACAAACATATGGTACAAGACATGATGCAATTTTTATCTTGTTGCCTGCCCGTCTAATACTGTTAGTTATCTTACTGCAATTTACATGCTCGACTGTCACTCTTTTGGTCTGCATTTTGTTAAATGTTATGCTCTAGAAAAACCTGCTTCCGTCACGTCTTGAAAGTATGAGAATATTTATGGTAGGTGTGTATGAGAAAAGTGTTTAGGAGATCTAGTGAAAATGTGTGCCATTTCATGAATGCCATTTTGCATCCATGCATGCATAAAAATGGTGCATCCTGCACATGATGTTCATGCGTGTGTGCCAGAATCAAAGAAAAATTTCCAAAAATTAAGAAAGTAAAAACTACAGTCCACAACAATTACTGTGCATCAACAACATGAAAACATAACTCACTTCATCATTAAAGGCTGGAGTATTGCTGAAGCCATGCTTGACGCTGACCTGGTTCAATTCATCCTGAGAAATGAGAAGCACAGTTGACATAAAGATATTAGCATTTCACTGATTAAAGGTAATATTGTAATGCTTCAGAATGGTAACAAACAGGAGGAACATATATGACCTGAATTCAAACTCTTGGACCTGTCATTTTTAATTTTAATTAATTTCAATACTATATTAATAATATAGTATAAAAAAAACAACAACTATAATACTAATAGAGCATTTGGTTAAATTGGTATGATTTGCTCTAATGTTCATATCAAAAGGATCTTGTGCAGTACAAGAGCCAAATACACACATGAAATGGTTAAAATCGATATAATCAATACGCAATTAGTACTCTTTTCATACAATTAGTGTTATTTTTATAGTTTGAATACAGTGTCTGAAATGCGCGTACAAATCTTTCAACTTCAGTACCCAAATCAGTGGCATGCATAGTATCAAGTGTTCCTCCGCCTACCTCTTTTTGTTTTGGATCTTGAGGATATACATCAGGAGGACCCAATTTCGGCTTTTTTAGGGGTCGGTGCTCCTGAGATGGAAAAGGAGCAGCCATATTCCTCTAGTTTTCATGCTAATGTGTTGAAAATGTGGATTAGAAAATAAGGACAATTACATATGAAAACAAAACACAACAGCGCACATATGTTCAAGTCATTTAAATAAAATGCAACATTTTCAAAAATTTATTTTGTAATTTGTATTTGATTTGACAAAGAACAACCCGGTTTCGATTGTTTAGTGAAGACAAACATTTCCGCCAAGTACTTATGGCACCTCACACTGGGTCACAGTCAACCCGTCTATATGTCGTCTCGTCTGGTCAACTCGCCACGGGTAATATCGCTCTAGGTAGCAGTCATCTCGCCCAAAGAAACAGTCAATTTGCCAGAGGCTCGAGTCTCTTGTTTCTGTAGGGACACCCGAGAATCTATGCCTCTTGCTCTTACAGAGCACATGTGACTCTATGTCTCTTGTTTCTGCATAGAGACGTGAGCATCTATGTCTCGCATTTAACACCTCACCACCCACTGGCACACGGCACGGCCCTAGTCAGCAAATTGACCACACTGCAAACCATGTCCGTACATTAACAAATCCCCCATCATCACCGGACCCATGTCATCTTTCACTGTCCACCGATCATTTACCATGCCAGTCATCAGATATCGTCTGTCACTGATCTCATGTTCTCACTGCCCAAAGATGTATGTGGGGGAGACATACCGTACACCCCCCGAACGCTTCGAGGAGCATGTTTGTTCAATCCTCCTAGGATACAACAACCAAGTTGGACGTCATTTCAACGAACCTCCTCACAGCCTCACAGATTTCAGCATACGCATCCTTTGGCAAAATACATCCAACTTCATCCGCCGCAAAATGACAGAATCCCGGCTTTTTCGCGGACAGGCTTGGCACTTACCATCCGGCTAGCTTGAACATTCGCCACTAGTAGGGATGTATGCTCGGGCTGATGGGTGGTTGGTGCCAGATGTGACCTCACTGCTGATACTTGATGCTACCGTTGATACTTGATGCTTCCATTGATACTTGATGCTACCGGTGCACTGATTAGTGTGTGTGTGTGTGTGTGTGTGTGTATGTGTGTGTGTGTGTGTGTGTGTGTGTGTGCCTTGTGTGTGTGTGTGTGTGTGTGTGTGTGCGTGCGTGTGTGTGTGTGTGTGTGTGTGTGTGTGTGTGTGTGTGTGTGTGTGTGTGTGTGTGTGTGCATGGTGTGTGTGTGTGTGTGTGTGTGTGCGAATGTAAATGCGAATGTGCGCAGTGACGTGAACTTGTAGACGTAAGTTTTGTGCTACGTGTTTTTTGCGTGTGTATGTGCGTCATTATGTATATTCTGTTCTTTTCTTTTTTCATATGTTTTTCTTTTTACGCCATTCTAAATTTTCTCTATACAAAATGACGTCTTTTCTTTCTACCGTGTGTTATTTTCTGTTCTACGTTGTTTCCATATCACCGAGAAGACTGAGGATCTTTGATCCGAAACTGACGTCGTGTTTCATGTTTCAGCCACTATTTTCTGTTTTCTTTTATAATAATAATAATAAGGAAGATTTATAAGGCGCCAATACATGGTAAGATGCTCTAGGTGCCGTACATATGAACAAAACATACAAATATTACACAAAAAGTGACAAAGCCACATGTACAATTACACAAAAGAACAGAATTATGACTAAATACATGAACACTGATAATCAAAGTAGGAAAAGATGGGTTTTAAGACTGTATTTAAAACTGGCACTAGACTCACTGTGTCTTAATGATTTAGGAAGATCATTCCAGGCTGATGGACCCTGGTAAGAAAAAGATCTCTGCCCAAATCCTTTAGTCCTTACTGTAGGAATCTTCTTGGCTTGACTTCGCGAACGAAGATTCTATAGGGCTTGCCCACGTCGTCTGCAGGCATTTTCGTGGCTGCGGAGGCCAATCCGGGACAGGCAGGTTCGACCGCAGTGGCTGCAGGGAAAGGTCTGGTCAGGGTTCTGAGTTACGACAACCCTGTTTTTTCTTCTAAGCCGCTTGTCCTTAAGGTTAGCTCTGCGAGAGTCCTCAAAGGAGACGGCTGCCTTGTGAATGGTGGAGCGCCAGGTGTCACGGTCCGCAGCAAGCGAAGACCACTGGCGGTGGTCGATTTGGCAGGCACTAAGCGACTTCTTGACACCGTCTTTGTATCTCTTCTTTGGTGCCCCTCTGTCTAGGTGTCCAGTGGCGAGCTCGCCGAACAGAGTGATCTTGGGTAGGCGATGATCCTCCATCCTGGAGACGTGCCCCGCCCAGTGAAGCTGTGTCCGCAGCAGCAAAGCCTCGATGCTCACAGTTTCCGCCTGTTCAAGGACCTCGACGTTGGTGACATAGTCACTCCAGTGAATGCTGAGGATGGTACGCAGGCAGCGCTGGTGAAAGCGTTCGAGGAGTCGTAGTTGGCTGCGGTAGAGGGCCCAGGACTCGGAACCGTACAGCAGGGTGGTGAGGACGACTGTAGGAATACGAAGCATTTTATTGTCAGACGAACTGCACAATTGCATCCAAGGGATATAACAGTGAAGGAGCTCTGAGAGATAAGTGGGTCCAGTGCCAGAAAGAGAAACATGACAAATGGACAAGACTTTGTGCTTGACTCTCTCCTTCACTGGCAACCAGTGGAGAGCGTGCAGGATGGGGGACACATGGTCTGACCTTTTCGCTTTCATGACCAGACGTGCGGCTGAATTTTGGACTCTCTGGAGCCGATCAAATAGATACTGCGGGCATCCAGATACGAGTGAGTTGGCATAGTCAATGCGAGACAGAACAAATGAACAAACCAGAGTTTTTGTAGCCTCTGAGGTAAGGAACTGTCTAATAGAGCTAATACGACGCATCTCCAAATAGGCTGCCCTGCAAATGTTTATCACCTGTTTATCCATGGACAAGTCCTGCTCAAATGCAACACCCAGGTTCTTCACTGACTGAGAGAAGCTGACGGTCGTGTTCTCAATCATGATATGCTGAGGCAAAGCGGTAGAAGAAGACATTCTGGGTGATGCAATGAGCATGGCTTCCGTTTTTCCTTCATTCAGTTTGAGCTTGTTTTCTGACATCCACAGCCTCACATCAAGAATGCAAAGTGACACGCTCTGGATGATTTCGTTGACCTGACTCACACTACCTGACTTATAAAGCTGTGTATCATCACTGTATGTGTGATGTGAAACAGAGTGTCCAGCAATAATGCTGGACAAAGGCTGTACATACAGTAGGAAAAGCACTGGGCCTGATACTGAGCCTTGTGGGACCCCAAAACGGAGGCTGGCAGGTGCAGAGACATGCCCATCGACAGACACAGTCTGTGATCGCTCAGTAATGTAAGAGTGGAACCAAGACAGGGTAGTGCCATCAATGCCGAAAACAAGCTGGAGACGATTAATCAGGGTAGTGTGGTCGATTGTGTCGAACGCGCTAGAAAGATCAAGTAAAGCGAGCACTGACACCTTACCATCATCCAGAACAAGTAACAAGTCATTCATGATTCTGAGAAGTGCTGTTTCAGTACTGTGACAACATCTGTAGGCTGACTGAAATGGATCCATAAGATTGTTCAAGTCCAGGTGATCCAAAAGTTGCGAAAGCACAATCTTTTCGATCACCTTTGACAGAAACGGTAGGTTTGAGACAGGTCTATAATTCTTAAGGTCGTTGTGATCTAATGAGGGTTTTTTTTCAGTAGGGGTTTCACAACAGCACTTTTATACATTGAAGGGAAAACACCAGATGCAAGTGAAGCATTGACAATGTGAGTAACATACGGCAATAAACTATCCAAACAGTTATACAACAAAGTGGTAGGCACTGGATCGAGCTCACATGACTTAGGGGTCATCTTCATTAACAACTTGCGTACATCGTCACAGCATACAGGTCTAAACACAGACATGGTCTGACCATGAAAGCAAAAGTCAATAGAAGAGACTGTTTAGTGTCTGAGAAGACTGTGAGTCAAGATCGTCGCGAATGGCTTGGACTTTTTCCATGAAATATGTGGAAAAACGAGATGGAAGTTCTGTCATGGAGTATATACTAGGAAGAGGAGAAGACTTGACTTTGCCCAGCAGCTGATCAGCCACTGAGTACAGTTGCTTACTGGTGTTGCATGCAGCAATCTTCATACTGTAGAAGGACGTTGCTGTGCTCACTAACCTGGTTACAGCTTTTCACATGAAACCCTTGCGGCAACAGTTTTACTACATCTATGTCGCTTGTTCCTGCAAGGACACATGAGAATTTATGTCTAGTTTCTGCAAGAGTACACGAAAATCTCTGTTTCTTGTTTCTGCGGAGATACGTGAGAATCTATATTTTGAAGTCTCTTCTATTTATAGAAGGGACTTTTTAGGACGGGTCGCGGTGGGGCGAATTTAATTTAATAGCATGTCCATGATGTCAAAGAAGTACCCAAACGGAGAAAGAAACACGCTTAGAAAAGACAGGTACAACACAATTTATTAATATTTCGGGTAAATACCCTTTGTCAAAATAGATAAACAAACAGAGAGATTAGCCGCTACTTATCTTCATTCGTAGAAGGAATGTGGCAACTCATGATGTCAAAGGCGGGCAGGCTAAACCCCTAATAATTGAAGTAACAAGATAAAAATTACGTCATATCTAGTTACTCTAACCTCGCTGCTGAACGTACATTTGGCGCGAAGAGCCGTATGTGCGTCAATGCCATGTATGACCGTCGTAATGTATCTTCACTATTTGTGTTACGTGAGTCATTGTCTAAAGCGTGCGCATGCGTGTGCGAGTTGTGAGTGCGCGCTTAGAGTTATAATTATTATAAGATAAGCGCATTATAAATACCGTAATATTATTATTATGTGCGTATGTGTGTGCGTATGTATGTAAACAAGAGAATCTCCGATATTTCTGCACACACAAGCTTTGAAACTTGGCGAAATACTTTCTTAAGTGGGTGGCTAAGAGAGCCTCCGAGCATATTGTAATTGAATGTCTCATTGAAGACATAAACAACCGTTTATAGGAAGTCGGTTGACTCAGATTAGAGACCTTAATTTATGTCATATTTACTTGAACCTTTGCAGTTAGCTAGTTTGGATAAAGACTGGATGAGTTCGTTAGCCAGGTTTGTATCCTTTCAACTTCTTTAGTAAAAATTAATTATTTTCAGAAAAGAATTAAAACACTAAAAAAAAAACTTTACTTCTAGAGAAACTCAGACAGTGGCGGTGACGTCAAAGAGGCAAATCCGTCACCACGCAGACACTGACATAATACTCTAAATATGACGTCATTCTCTCTCTCTCTCTCTCTCTCTCTCTCTCTCTCTCTCTCTCTCTCTCTCTCTCTCTCTCTCTCTCTCTCTCTCTCTCTCTCTCTCTCTCTCACCAGTCTCTCTCTCACACACACACACATGCGCCCATCTCCAGGAGGAATAGATTTATGCCTCTTGAAGATGTTTCTAGCGCGCACACTCACATCGACACGCTTTCAAAAGGGCATGCAGGTGACCCGTGTACTTAGTATCAGTATCATGTAGCTAGGTAAAGTCAACCTGCTTTCACACAAATTATAGCAAGACTGAAATTGTACTGTGAAGTTCTAGTTTTGTCACCATTTTCTCAAGCCTTTGAAGCAAAAGTGAAACTCATACAAATACAAAATTACGTAAAAACTAAAACTTACCTCATGACAAATGACGTTTGACAAATCAATGACTGTCCTGCGCCCCTTATAGAACTCACTGACGCATTGGCAGATCTGCGAGACTTTTTCAATAGGAGATATTTCAACATCAGAATCAGGTCAAAGACAGAAGGTAGAGACCATTGACAGCCGCGAGGACAGCTCTCATGTAGAAGGGGCTTTGTGGGTTATGGTTCATCCCATCTTGTTTGTTTCTGCAGAGACACATGTGAATCTATGTCAGTCTCGTATTTCCACAGGGGACCACGAGATTCTATCCTCTTGATTCTGCAGGGACACATGAGACCTTATGCCTCATATTCCTCAGGGGACATTCTTAAAGGAGCACATTAGAATCTAAGTAAGATGGGGATGGATTGGTCACAGTCTGAGAAAGCCAGTTTCCAGTATCACTAGGCAGGCATTGTCATGGAACCCCCAGGGAAAGAGGAAAAGAGGCAGGCCGAGAAACACCTGGCGTCGAGACCTCCAAGCAGACATCAAGAGACTGGGAACCACCTGGAGTAAAATCGAAGGAGAAGCACAGGACATGAGTCGCTGGAGGTCTCTCGTCGACGGCCCATACCCTGGGAGGGGTAACAGGCGTAAGTAAAGTTAGAACCTATGTCTACCGGTATTATTTTTGCAGGGACACATGAAATTCTATTCTCTTGTTTCTGCAGGGGCATATTAGAATAAATTTTCTCTTGTTTCTGCAGCTACACATGTGAACAAGCTCAAACTGAACGACGACAAAACGGAAGCCATGCTGGTAGGCACTCGCCAGAAACTTTCCCAGCTCCTTCCCTCTCTCCACCTTTAACTCGATAGCACCCCCATCTTCCTCTCTGACTCGGTCAAGAACCTTGGCGTTATCCTCGATTCCTCGCTTTCCATGACCAGCTTCGTCTCCGCCACGGCCCAGGCATGTTATTTCCACCTCCGCCGCACCAGTCAGATCAGAAAATACCTCACTACCGAAGCTGCCACCAAACTCGCTGTCTCTCTCATCTTATCTCCCATCGACTACTGCAACTCTCTCCTTTCCGGCCTTCCTCACTCCACCACTCTCACTCTCCAGCGCGTCCAGAACAATGCTGCCCGCCTCGTCCTCAGAAAGAAAAAATCCGACCACATCACTCCCCTGCTCAAGCTCCTTCACTGGCTCCCCATCCCCCAACGCATTCAATACAAGATTCTGTCTCTCTGCTACAAATCCCTGAACAACTACGCTCCTGCCTATCTCTCCAACTTACTTCACCCCTACACTCCTCCCCGCTCCCTCCGCTCCGCCTCCGACCCTCTCCGCCTCCTCATCCCCCGCACCAAACTCAGCACTTTTAGCCCCCGCTCCTTCTCAGTATACGGTCCATCTACCTGGAACACTCTCCCACTCTCTCTCCGTCAGAAACACTCGCTCTCCTCCTTCCAGTCCGCCCTCAAAACGCACCTCTTTCAACAGTTCTAGCACTATATCACCACACTCCCCACCCCAAGCTGACCGTCGTAAGGTATCTTCACTATTTGTGTTACGTCACATTGTCTAAAGCGTGCGCATGCGTGTGCGAGTTGTGAGTGCGCGCTTAGAGTTATAATTATTATAAGATAAGCACATTATAAATACCGTAATTATTATTATTAATTATTAATCTATGCCTTTTGTTTCTGCAGGGACAGAAGAAAATCGGTGTTTCTTGTGTCGGCAGAAACATATGAGATTTTATGTCTCTTGTTTTTGCAGAGGCACATATGAATCTATGCCTCTTGTTTATGCAGTGGCACATGCAAATGTTTGTTTCTTGTTTCAGCATGGGTACATGAGAATCTATGTCTCTTGTTTTTGCAGGGGCACAAGAGATTCAATGTCACTTCTTTTTACAGGAGCACATGGGACTTTATGCCTCTTGTTTCTGCAGGGACATAATTATGAGACGCTGTATCTCTCTCTTTATTTTTCTTTTGGTGTACATAAAAATCTATGTCCATTGTTTCTGCAGTCATACATGATAATCTTTGGCGACGTGACTCCTGTGCCGAGTGACGCGTACCTTTGGCGAAATGGTGCTTGGGCGAGGCAGAATACGGGCGAGTTGACCGCCAACTCCTCCCTATGTGTGTATGTGCAACGGCGGAGTTAGAAAGAACGAAAGAATTAGCTTTTTGTTTTGGAAATTAATAACAACCCGTTATCAAATTCAAAAAGTGTAATAATTTGATTCACAATTCTTTATATATTGTGAAAAATGTTATAAAAATAAAAATATCTCGGGAAGTATCGTAGACGTGACTTCCGCTGTTCCCTAAACAACACTTTCGCCGAGTTGCATACGCAGGTCGATAAATTCTAACACTATTTGTGTGATCAGAAGGACAAAATGGCTAAGGTTCAAATAACTTCGGCAGGTACGTGAACAAAGGACGAAATCACCTCAGTTGAATAATTTCACTTTTGACGTGAAAATCTGAAAAAAGCAAAGAGAATTGTCGGACAGGCTCCGTTCTTTATAATTATTAAAATGAAATCGGCTGAGTCACATGGAGACTACCAAATGTCCAACTCCTATTCCTAATTTAAAGAAACGCATCTTTGCATGGTACAATTCTGTGGCGGAACTGGGCTTACGAGCAGGTTTCGATAAAATTTTAGGTGGTAAAGTTTCTCTGTGTGCTGTCTCTCTCTTGGCTTGACTTCGCGAACGAAGATTTTATAGGAGTTGCCCACGACGTCTGCAGGCTTGTTCGTGGCTGCGGAGGCCAATCCGAGACAGGCAGGTTCGACCGCAGTGGCTGCAGGGGAAGGTATGGCCAGGGTTCTGAGCTGCGGCATCTCTGTTTTTTCTCCTGAGCCGCTTGTCCTTAAGGCTAGCTCTGTGAGAGTCCTCAAAGTAGACAGCTGCCTTGTAAATGGTGGAGCGCCAGGTGTCACGGTCCGCAGCAAGCGAAGACCACTGGTCGTGGTCGATTTGGCAGGCACTAAGTGACTTCTTGAGACAGTCTTTGTATCTCTTCTTTGGTGCCCCTCTGTCACGGTGTCCAGTAGCAAGCTCGCCGAACAGGGTGATCTTTGGTAGGCGATGATCCTCCATCCTGGAGACATGCCCCGCCCAGCGGAGCTGTGTCCGCAGCAGCAAAGCCTCGATGCTCACAGTTTCAGCCTGTTCAAGGACCTCGACGTTGGTGACATAGTCACTCCAGTGAATGCCCAGGATGGTACGCAGGCAGCGCTGGTGGAAGCGTTCGAGGAGTCGTAGTTGGCTGCGGTAGAGGGCCCAAGACTCGGAACCATACAGCAGGGTGGTGAGGACCACAGCTCTGTACACGCTGATCTTGGTGCCTGTTTTCAGCTGTTGATTGTGCCACACCCGCTTGAAAAGTCGCCCGAAAGCGCTGTTCGCTTTTGCCAGCCTGCTGTCAAGCTCCTTGTCCAGCTTGGCGTCCGACGTGATAATGCAGCCAAGGTAAGTAAACTGGTGCACTGACTTTAGTTCAGACTCGCCAATGGTGATGTGAGGAGGGCGATACACTGTCTTGGGTGCCGGCTGATGGAGGACCTCTGTCTTTTTCAGACTGACCTCGAGTCCAAAGAGCTGGGCAGCATCTGCGAAGCAAGACGTGATGCGCTGCAGGGCTCTCTCTGTGTGTGCAACGAGGGCAGCATCATCAGCAAAAAGCAGCTCACGAATCAGTTGGTCTAGGGTTTTCGTGTGGGCCTGCAGTCGTCTAAGGTTGAACAGGCTGCCATCGAGACGATACCTGATGTACACTGCATCGTCATCATCGAGGTCCACTGTGGCCTGCTTCAACATCATGCTAAAAAAGATGGTGAAGAGGGTCGGTGCCAGCACGCAGCCCTGCTTTACGCCGTTGAGAATAGGGAATGGTTCTGAGAGATCATTGTTGAGTCTGACCTGGCCTTGCTGGTCCTCGTGTAGCTGGACAATCATGTTGAGGAACTTTGGGGGACAGCCAAGTCGCTCCAGGATCTGCCACATGCCTTGCCTGCTCACAGTGTCGAACGCTTTTGTTAGGTCGACAAATGTTACGTACAGCCCTTTGTTCTGCTCGCGGCACTTCTCCTGTAGCTGTCTCAGCACAAAGACCATATCGGTGGTGCTCCTGTTTGCTCTGAAGCCACACTGGCCCTCTGGGAGTTGGTCTTCAGCGATGGCAGGTACCAGCCGATTCAGGAGCAGCCTTGCAAGGATTTTCCCAGCAATGGACAGCAGGGTAATTCCCCGATAGTTGGAACAGTCAGACTTCTCGCCTTTGTTCTTGTACAGGGTGATAACGACTGCATCACGGAGATCTTTTGGTAGTGTTCCTTCCTCCCAGCAGCAGAGAAAGAGGTCATGGAGCTTGTTGTGCAGTGCTGTGCCTCCATGTTTCCAGATCTCTGGCGGTATTCCATCAATGCCTGCTGCTTTGCCACTCTTGAGCTGGTGGATGGCTGTGAGGGTCTCTTCAGCGGTGGGCGGTTCGTCCAATTCAACCTTTACTGGGAGGTGTGGGATTTGTAGGATGACTGCTTCTTGAACAGTGCGCTCAGCGCTGAAGAGGCTCTGAAAGTATTCCGACCAGCGGTTCAAGATGGAAGTATTATCTGTGAGGAGTGCCTGGCCATTCGCGCTTCGCAGGGGACTTTGTACCAGGTGCCTGGGGCCATACACTGCTTTCAGTGCTTCGTAGAAGCCCCTGTAGTCACCATTGTCAGCACAAAGCTGGGTCCTCTGTGCAAGTCTGGTCCACCACTCATTCTGGAGATCTCTGAGCTTGCGCTGGAGACTGCTGCAGACGAAGCGGAAGGCAGATTTCTTCACAGGGCAGGAAGGCTGGGCTAGGTGGGCCTGATGGGCGGCTCTTTTTTTTGCTAGGTGTTCCTGGATCTCTACATCGTTTTCGTCAAACCAGTCTTTGTTCTTCTTTCTGGCGAAACCCAAGACTTCTGCAGAGGATTTTGCAATAGCAGTTTTCAGTTGTTCCCAAAGTGTTTCAGGGGAGGAGTCTACTGGGTCCGCTGTGTCTTTGAGCCTGCGCTGTAAATCTGTCTGAAAGGCAGCTTTCACATCGTCACGCTGAAGGCTGGCAACGTCAAGCTTTTTCTTGGGGGGCCCCCATTTCTTGGGTTTTGGCTTGAAGTGGAGCCTGAGTTTGCAGCGGACAAGGCGGTGGTCAGTGTGGCACTCTGCGCTGGGCATCACTCTGGTGAGGAGGACGTCACTGCGGTCCCTCTGACGCACTAGGACATAGTCGATAAGGTGCCAGTGTTTGGAGCGAGGATGCATCCAGGTGGTCTTTCGACTGTCCTTTTGCTGAAAAGTAGTGTTGGTGATGACCAGTTGCTGCTCCGCACAGAACTCCAACAGTAGGCGGCCATTGTCATTGCAGTTCCCCACGCCATGCTTGCCGAGGACTCCTTTCCAGGCTTCAGAGTCCTGGCCCACTCTGGCGTTGAAGTCGCCAAGGATGATGACTTTGTCGTCTGCAGGGGTACTCTGTAGGAGGCTGCGCAGGTCAGTGTAAAACTTGTCCTTTTCAGCAGGCTCTGCCAGGAGGGTTGGGGAGTACACACTGAGAAGGGTGACGTGCTGCTGGTGTCTCAGTGGGAGGCGCATGGACATGATGCGGTCTGAGTGGCCCGTTGGTAGGTTTTCCAGCTTAGTCGCAATGGATGTCTTGACCATGAAACCCACGCCTGAAAGCCGTCTTTCTGATGCAGGCCTGCCTGACCAGTAGAGGGTGTACCCAGCACCAAGTTCTTGGAGGCTGCCTTCGTCCGGAAGGCGTACTTCTGTGTGCTGTAGTAACTTTGGAAAGACCTAATGCCTGCATGAATTCATTTTAGTCATCTATACGTGTAGATCACATCTTATTTTGTCTGTAAATGTGCTTTCAGCTGGAGTGCTGTCGCTACTGGATGAGCCTGAGCCTCAGTTAAAGGTAAGGATAAATATATTTTATCTTTAGACCTTGACATTACTATTGTGTCATGTAAACATAGAACTGCATAATTAAATACTCTCTTCTTTTGTGTGTGTACACTAGATAATGTTTACACATATTTTATGCGTCTGTTCTTCTAATTTCAGATGTTTGCACTGGAGAAACTTGACAAAATTGTTGGAGTATTTTGGGCTGAAATATCAGAGTCCATTGAAAAAATGTAAGTATAAGAAGTTAAAGTGTTTAATAAGGTGTAACTGTATTATTGTGGGGTTTATTAGCCTCACCTCCGGTGACTGGTGTGAGAGTGTGTGTACTTGTGTGTTTGTTTGGTACACCCATTTTAACGTTAAAGATCCCTTGCCATCAAAGGATCATGGGTACAAAAATGTTTAAGAGGCATAGGGCCTCACAATCCCCTGCAGCTGCTGGGATTCATGAGGATCTGTCTCCTGTGCAATTGGTTATGTTTACTTTTTTCTCAGCATTCAAATGTGAACTTGTAAGCTTTTAACTGATGGACAATTCATCACTATGGATGACAGTTTACAGTCCTGAAGTCTGATTCAGCTTTTAAAATATCACAGAAAGCCAAATTTCACAGCATTTTTGTTCAGACAGAACAGCCCGTCTGCCAGCCTGAAAAAATCCGACCACCTCACTCCCCTGCTCAAGCTCCTTCACTGGCTCCCCATCCCCCAATGCATCCAATACAAGATTCTGTCTCTCTGCTACAAATCCCTGAACAACTACGCTCCTACCCATCTCTCCAACTTACTTCACCCCTATACTCCTCCCTTCTCCCTCCGCTCCGCCTCAGCCCCTCTCCGCTTCCTCATCCCCCGCACCAAACTCAGCACTTTCGGCCCCCGCTCCTTCTCAGTATATGGTCCATCTACCTGGAACACTCTCTCTCCGTCAGAAACTCTCTCTCTCCTCCTTCCAGTCCGCCCTCAAAACTCACCTCTTTCAACAGTTCTAGCACTATATCACCACACTCCCCACCCCAAGCTGACGATTGTAATGTATTTTCACTATTTGTGGTACCTGAGTCATTGTCTAAATGTGCGCATGTGAGTTGTGAGTGCGCGCTTAGAGTTATAATTATTATAAGATAAGCGCATTATAAATACCGTAATTATTAATTATTATTATTATTGTTCCATCTGCAAGAGACATAAATTCTCACGAGCCCGTGCATCCGCAGGGGCTCGTGAAAATTTACGTCTCTTGCTGGCCATGGATGGATCATTTTTGTTGTTGTGCCGTCACCCTTGTATTTTGTCAGCAGCATGATTTAGGCTGTAGACATTTATAGTTTATACAATTATAGTATGCTACAGTGGCGCTGACTCTGGGATTTTATTTTGACTTTCACTTTCAGTGAAGTCCTGTTTGAAGATCAGCAGTTCAAGAGCAAGCAGTTGGCTGCTTTGGTGGCTTCAAAGGTAGGAGACAGTGCAATTCCATTTTGTGCACGTCATCCTCAATATTTCACTATGGTGCCATAGTATACCATAGGTCACTCACTATCTATCCATGGGATGCCTGGTAAACGAAAGGTACCAAGGCCGATGTCAGTCTTAGCTGGCTTTGGGCACAGCTATCTACGGGCCGGCTAAGGCTGACGGGCCCGAGGAAGTTGTTTTTCATCACAAGTTTAAGGGTAGAGCCAGATTAGCTTGGCACTTGTAATTAAGTCACAAAGCTTATCTGGCCTTTCTCTTGAAGTCTTATTGCTGATCCACCTCTGGCTGTTTTGTCTTGAGGATGAAGGTATTATGCAACACATACACAGATATTTTTTGTTTCCAATTCATCATAAAATAGGGTGGGTAGGTCGATGTAAATTTATCAGCACCTACAGCAGCTAAGATGACTTTAAGAGCCAGTGGTATGTACCTCAATACAAGTACATGCATCGTTTGGAGTAACTGAGGTTTCTTTTTCATTCTTGGATAAAACTTAAAAGGTTTAGAATACAAGGCTGGTCAGTCCTTTATTGGCCACTAACTCTGACGCACGGCTGCGGATCCCCAGAGCGCACAGAGTCAAATTTTCTCGATTTCTAATAAGCGCACGCAGGCAAACAACCTTGCCCACTACAATGTAGCTCATCACTACTCGTACTCTTGTTTGTAGCTTTCCCACAGTACCAAAGTGGTGGGTTCAGTTATATTGTGTAGCTTTCAGTCTCACTCTCAGGCATGATAAGTGGGGGTAATTGGTTCAGGCGGACAGCATTGCCACTGGTGGGGAAGTTGAAGAGTGATACATCCGGACTGCTGGGGAATGAACAATCACACATCTGTGTCGTATTTACTATTCTAAATGCCCCCTTATGTACCTCTATTTCTTCCTTTTCCATTCAGGGATGAATGGGGAAGTTAACTTTTAGATGAAGAAATACAGTATCGCTGAAATTGCTCCGCACAGTAGCCCTAAGAAATAGATTTTGAAGCTTTTCTCACCTCTCCCCCTTCATCCCCTTTCCGCCCCACCCGGGTCTGCCCTGGGGGACTTGGGTGGGGTTAGGTATTTTTTAGTTCCCAGGGTCACCCTGGTCAGCCCCACAGGGTGGGTTTTTCTCTCTATTCTGGGTCATGTGTTTCTGTCTACCCTTTGTCCATTCACCTGTCCCCCACCCGGGTCTGCCCTGGGGGACTTGGGTGGGGTTAGGTATTTTTTAGTTCCCAGGGTCACCCTGGTCAGCCCCACAGGGTGGGTTTTCTCTATTCTGGGGCATGTGTTTCTGTCTACCCTTTGTCCATTCACCTGTATTTGCCTTTTTAAAACTCTCCCTACTGTCTGCACTGCCTGTAGCTCTTGATATTGGATGTGTGTTGCTAAATGGTCTTGGCTTTATTTAGGCCCCATGTGTTAGGTTTATTTAATGTGTTTGACCGGCTGGCGACATACATTCAATGTTCTGTTTAGTTTATTTTTTTCACAAGCAGTGCAGGCACGTCCTGAGAAAGCCTTGTTGCTGTCGGGACGTTAAGCAATGTACAATCAATCAATCAATCCATTCACCTGTATTTGCCTTTTTAAAACTCTCCCTACTGTCTGCACTGCCTGTAGCTCTTGATATTGGATGTGTGTTGCTAAATGGTCTTAGCTTTATTTAGCCCCATTTGTTAGGTTTATTTAACGTATTTGACCGGCTGGCGACATACATTCAATGTTCTGTTTATTTTTTTTTTTTCACAAGCAGTGCAGGCACGTCCTGAGAAAGCCTTGTTGCTGTCGGGACGTTAAGCAATGTACAATCAATCAATTCATCCCCTTTCCTCCTTGCTTCTAGCATTTTTTCCTGAGCAGTTATTTGAGCTGATTGTAGAGGAGACTAATAGATACGCAGAAGCCACGATTCTAGCGGCTAATGCTGCGTACCGCCCTGGAAAAACCCACTCACCTTTCGCCCTACCTGTGTGAAGGAGATGAAAGCATACCTGGCGCATGAAATTGCGATGGGTCTTGTGTTCAAGCCAAATCAACGTAATTAATGGGACAAGGAAACGGGCATAACATCGACACCGGGATTTGGACAGTACATGTCTGGGAAACGTTTCCAACAATTACGATCGTACCTCCATTTCAACAACAATGCAAACCGACAGCCACGTGGACATCCAGACTACGACCCGCTCTTCAAAGTGAGACTACTAATTGACGGTGTGGTGGACACATACCTGAACAATTATGAACCCAACTGTCAGATTTCTGTGGAAGAGTGTATGAGAAGATTCCGTGGCACATTGCAAGACTCACAGGGATGCACTTGGCGGCCAGAACTGCGAAATATGGTGACTGTGCTGTGTGTTCGGACAGAAGCCGGAAGGCTAGAAAGACTTCTGTTTTCGTGTGTCGCACCTGTAGCCCTAGAATACACGTGTGTTGGATCTGTCGATGATCGAGAATGCTTCCAGATATATCGCACAGTGCAGAATTACAAGTAGAGGTCAGTCAGAATGGTTCTACCTTCAAAATGTTACTAATATTCACATGACCATCTTGCATGAATAAAAATAATCACACTAATCACTTTGCACGCACCTAAATTGATTACAAATAGGCATTTTTTCAGGTAAGTATGCACATGAAAATAACTTTTGATGTACCCAAATTTTTGTTGAAGTAATGCCCAACCACTACTGAATGAGAAAAATACACATACTTTCTTTAGTACAAATGTCAATGGTTAGCTGCAAAAAAAGAATATTTAGAACCTATCACTTTAGTCTCTGCCATCTCTTAAAACTGCCGTGCGTTTAGGGGGTACACTGGTGTGCGCTTAATAGAGGCAAGTTTTTTCTGACTGCGTGCTTCGAAGAGTTAAGCATACTCTTGATGAAGAGAAATTATGAGATAAGAAGCTTATAAGTTATTAATACTGAATGTGGATCTACCAAGACAGTTTATCTGAAGAGATATTTTTACCTGAAAATAAGCTTCAGTGTTTTGTAAATGGCTCCATTATCTATTTTCTAGTCAATTGAAGTCCAGTAGATTTTATTTGTCCCAATCTGTCATAAATTATCTTGTCAGGGTCACATCCCATTCTTGTGCCTAAGTTTAACCTTTTTACTGCCAGTTGACTCAGATCGTCTTTCTGCAGTCTTTGTTAATTCAGCGCCAAAGTGCCCAAACTGTCCCAGGAAATAGGATTCAAAGTGCTCCAGCAAGAGACATAAATCCTCATGAGCCCCCGCCATTGCGGGGCCTCTTGAAGATCAATGTCTCTTGCAGTTGGATCATGTTCAAAATGTCTCTTGCAGTTGGATTGTGTTCACTGCTGATGTGTTGCATTTTTATGGTTTTCCCCAGGTATATTACCATCTTGGGGCATATGAAGAATCTCTGACTTATGCTTTGGGTGCAGAAGATCTGTTCAATGTCAACGACAACTCCGAGTTTGTGCAGACCATTATCTGTAAGTAATTTTTCACAATCCCCTTATGAATCCACTTGTTCATGCAGGCACTGTGTTCAGTATGGCAAAAACCAAATCGGTCATTATTTTCTCAAAATCATTACCGACAGCATTACTACTAGGAATGCTTCGATTAGCTTAACAATTTTAGCCCCAAATAACTTGTTGTGTACCTGATAGGGGAGGCAACCCCAAGGGGTGTCATTACCAGGATCCCCCGAGTGGCCACCCCTGCCTCCCTATCCGGTGGCGCGCTCACCGTTTCCCGCCAGTCTCTTCGCTTAGTTCACCAGGACAGACCGTGTGCACCTTGGGTGCTCCGGCTGTGGATGGTGGGATTACCGTTGTGTACTCTGGATTGTTTGGATTATTTGTGTTACGGACATTCGTGGACGTGTGGTGCATTGTGTTTTGTGCTTGGATTACCTACGTGTTCTGTGGATTACTTGGTGTTGGGTTTTCTGTGGGATTACCGGTTTGAGCCATGACAAGGTAAAACAGCGGTTACTGCTTCCAGCCGGTTAGACCGGTCGGCGGTGGTGACCAGGCGGTGATGTACGCAAGCCGACCGGGAGCGCGGTTCCTCTTCGGAGGCTCCCCGCTTCTCGCCGGTCTTCTTCTGTCTTTTGTTACAGTGCTTAGGTACGGACCTACTCCAAGTGTGGCGCCTTCCATTGGCCTAGCGACAGCCATGATGTCTGCCTACCATGCTCTGGGCTGCTCCTCCAATCAGACATGTGACAATGCGTGACATGGGAGGAAGGGAGATGGTCACAGCTGTGGGCGTTTTCCCAGAGGGATAAACAGGTGCCTTGCACACAGCTGACGAACAAAGCAGCATTGACGACCATGAAGGGAAAGGCAGAGTCATACTGGTCGGTGCCTCCGGCAGCGCTGCCCCCCCCCCCCCCCCCCCCCCCCCCCCCCCCGAGCAGATGAATGAGCCTAGCAGCAGCGACAGGGGCTTTTGCCCCCCATTCTGACCCGGCACCAAGAGCTCCACCCCGCCTCGTAGAGGCCCGGGACATGCTCGACTGCCAGTGATTGGGTTTGCCCCTAGGCATGTGTCGGCATATGGAGCTCGGTCCCCCTGCAGTAAAGATGTTGGGCCAGATGAGAGACAGAGAGAGAGCCCAAGCGGGGGACCCACCACCCTCTGAGAGGCAAGTGCCCACCAGCCTTAGGCTGGACCAGCGCCGTCACCGGGCCGCGTCTAGTACGCGTCTCTCAGGGAGGGACAGGAAAGATAGCCACAGAACGCACACAAGAGCTCCACCCCGCGTCGTAGAGGCACTGGATATGCAAGGACGCTCACTACGGGATTCGTCCCCTAGGTATGAGTCGGCATATGGAGCTCAGGCATCTTGCAGTAAACGTAGGGTGAGATTTCAGTCATGTGAGACACAGAACACACGCAAGAGCTCCACCCCGCCTCGTTGAGGCCCCGGATATGCAAGACACCCTTGACGGGATTCGTCCCCTGCGTACGCGTCGGCAGATGGAGCTCAGGCCTCTCGCAGTAATGTGAACCAACTGATGGGATGTGCTTCCCCATAGTGTTTGGACAGGGAAATGTTATGGAGACCGAAGCTGTCCCTAGGGAGGACGGACATTCAGTCATTAGAGCCAGCCGACGGGAGGTGCTGCCCCGTCGCATTTGAACCCCCAGGATACCTCCCCCATGCCTTAGGAGGCTTCAGGGTCCCGAGTTGAAGAGAGAAGTCACAGATGAGAACAAACTTGCAGGATGGATCCTCCATGTCCGAAGCACTATTGGGACAAACTAACTCGGTCAGCAGCCGTCGAGAGGTAGTTCCTTGTCGAGTGCGGCCTCCTGGAACGCCACCACTCAGTGGCCATGGCCCTGCATCACGCGGGGACGGAGTCTACATGTTCGTTAGGGCGACCACATCAGCTGGGGACAGGGCACTAGAGATGCCTAATGCCAGGGAACGTCTTTATTCGCCTCTCCGGCCAGCGGACAAGCTCGGGTACGGTGCAGCGGCGGATCTCTTCGTGACACTGAGCATCAGAGGCGCCCTCCAATAGCGGTGTGGCTCGTGCTCTTGCCGAGTGGAAGCAGCGCACGGCTGTTTCAGTTTGGCCACTTAGTTTGTTCCAGTCGAGCCGAGAAACTGGGTCACAAGTCGTGCGTGCGCGCTGCCTCAGCGAGTCTCTCAGCTGTCAGGCTAGCTGATAAGCGGGCTTCCTGCTAGGCGCAGTACAGCAGGGAAAATGACTACCTTTTGTTTTTCATGACTTTCTTATTTACCGTTTAAGTGTGTGATGCAAAACTTTGTTTGTTTAAAAGCGGACATTCTGCCCAACACACTGACACCAAACACACTATAGTTGTGACAAACCAGTAGCCAACAGGATAAGGTGGAAATAAAGAGAAAAAAAACAGATTTCACTCTCTGTGTAGTGTTTTTTCACAAAATAGATGAAGTTCCAACATCAATAACACAAATACGATACAAACTACATCAAAACAGACTTGCATGTGCTAGAAGTAACATGCCTAGAGACTAGCTAGCACTTCAGGTTTATCGAGCCCCGGACGCTTCTGCACGGACGTGGTTACAGTTGTTGGGCCTCATGAGCGCGGCGGCGGATTTGCTTCCTCTAGGTCGGCTCTACACACGTCCGATTCAATTACATCTCCTTCTCCTATGGCGCCCGTCTTCCGGGGATTTAGAGGCACGGGTCCCGGTATCTTCCTTGGTCCGGCCTTTTCTCCTCCGGTGGACGGAACCTCTCTGGTTGACCTCCGGGATTCCCCTTTCATCGCCCCTACCCTACCTGTCGATATGCACAGATGCCAGTCTCTCTGGGTGGGGTGCACTTCTTCTCCCGGAGTTTCAGGAGACATCGGGCCTGTGGCCAGCGGAGTTGGTGGGAAAAAACATCAACTGGCTGGAGTTGAAAGCAGTTTGGCTCGCTCTCATCGCTTTCGAGTCGCACGTGTCTCACCAGGAGGTCTTGGTCCTATCCGACAACTCGACAGTCGTGGCTTACATTCAGAAGCAGGGCGGAACCCGCTCTCCTTCCCTGTGCATCCTTCTGTTTCACCTTCTGGTGTGGTGCAGAGATCACGACATCAGTTTACGGGCCCGTCACATCCCGGGTCGACTCAATGTGTTGGCGGACTCTCTGTCCCGTCCGGATCACATTCTCCATACCGAGTGGACTCTCCGTCCCGACATTTTTCGCATGATTTGTGCCCAATGGGAGACACCCATGATCGACCTGTTCGCGACACGGTGGAATACTCAACTTCCCCTATTTGTCTCTCCCTTTCCGGACCCGCTTGCGTGGGCGGTGGACGCTCTGTCCTTTCCTTGGGAGGGTCTCCTGGCCTACGCATACCCTCCCTCGATCCTGATCCCCAAGATTCTCCTCAAACTCCGCGGCTGCCACGTGTTGCTGTTCTTGGTAGCCCCATTTTCCTGGACCAAGACCTGGACAACAGAACTTCTGGGTCTCGCCACGGATCCCCTGCTCCGGCTACCAACGCCGCGGACAATGCTGAAGCAACCCTGACGAGACCTATTTCACCCTTGCCCGGAGAACCTCCTCTTACACGCCTGGAGGTTGTGCGGCGTGCCCTCACCGCTCGAGGTTTCTCGGATGCAGCGGTGGCGGCTATCGCTTCCGCGCAACGCTCTTCCACTCTGAGGGTTTATGAGGGGAAATGGAGGGTCCTACACGCTTGGTGCGTTACTAGACAACTTTCCCCCACCACTTTGACTGTGCCGCAGCTGGCTGAATTCTTTCTGTGGCTCTTTCAGGATCAGTCTCTAGCACCCATTACTATTTGGGGATATCTATCTATGGTGGCCGATACATACTGCCATTTGGGACTGCCCGATCCCGGTTCATGCAAAGACCTCGCCGATCTTATGGCTCATTTTGACCTTCAGCGACCTGTCACGCGCTCCCTTCTACCTCGCTGGAATCTCGCGTGGGTCTTAACATGGCTGAACACTGCCCGTTTTGAACCCCTGCATTTGGCGAGGTTCTCTGACTTGACTCAGAAAATGTGCTTCTTACTAGCTCTGGCCACTGCCTCTCGGGTCAGTGAACTCCACGCTTTCTCCGTACATCCGTCTTGCCTTTAACTTCGGGCCGACGGCTCTGTCCAACTCCTCACCAGTCCTTCCTTTTTGGCCAAGAACAGGCTCCCTTCCGCCCCACCTCAACCGATCACTATTCGTCCTTTGCGGAGCCCTAATATGCTCCCGGACGTACGCCAACAAGACCCGGTCAGGGCATTGAAAATTTACCTCCGTCGGTCTAAACCAATACGACGAGGTCGTTTACGCCTCTTCCTGCCCTTAGCTCCGGGCAGGAATGATATTTCGGCTCAGACGATTTCAGCTTGGCTCCGCGGAATCATCAGATCCGCATACAAGGACCTCTCGACAGAGGGAGCAACGCGGTTGAGGATTCAAGCGAGGTCCGGGCTGTCTCAACGAGCGTAGCATTCGATCGCAACTGCGCCGTGCGGGACATTGTGGCGGCGGTGGGCTGGCGGTCCGAATCTACTTTCGCCCGCTTTTACTTCCGCAACCTCTCCGGCCAACGAAATCTGTTTTTTTCTCTTTATTTCCACCTTATTCTGTTGGCACAACTATAGTGTGTTTGGTGTCAGTGTGTTGGGCAGAATGTCTGCTTTTAAACAAAGTTTTGCATCACACACTTGAACGGTAAATAAGAAAGTCATGAAAAACAAAAGGTAGTCATTTTCCCTGCTGTACTGCGCCTAGCAGGAAGCCCGCTTATCAGCTAGTCTGACAGCTGAGAGATTCGCTGAGGCAGCGCGCGCGCACGACTTGTGACCCTTTTTCTCGGCTCGCCTGGAACAAACTTAAGTGGCCACGTCTAGCGCTGGGCCAAACAGCTGTGAGCGTCTCATGGGTCAGGATATCCTCGCAGTTGGACGAGGGATCGAGCCGTCAAACACTTCAACACGCTGGAGTGATAGCAGTGTGACTTGCGCTCTGAGTGGGAGCAGCGTCTCACGGGTCAGGATACTCATACTCTCCGACAACTCGACAGTGGTGGCCTACATCCAGAACCGGATGACGAGGACGCGCTAAGTCTACACCCGGAGGACGTGGTCCGGGGTTGGGGTAGACAAGGGACAGACAGTCGGTGCGCACCAACACATCGCAGACTCGCTGCTTCTTGGACGAGGTGTCCTGGCTCGTCGCGTTATTCCTCCTGCCGTCTTTGCCCTGAGAGGAAGGTTGCGACGATGACCGACGCATCGGGCAGCCCATTGCTTCATGTCGCTCCCTCGCAGACTTACAGGATCTAGCGGAGGCGTTTGGCTCCCACGCGGCAAGACGGCGGCGGAGACCAGATGTTCTTCTGAGACTCCCGATGACCAGAGGAGATGAACATCTTCTGACGGCAGTGATGTGGAATCTCTTCTGGGAGGTTCTGTGCTAGCGGTGGATAAGGAGGCGTTGATGCAGGTGGCGGCTCCCCACAGCCCTCAGAGTCTGAAGCGAGGCTTGGACAAGACTTCTCCCTGGGTGCACTTCTCCCTAGCTGGCGTGGGATTTCCTCGAGAGGGCGACGCCTTCTGTGAGCAAGT
Source organism: Semisulcospira habei (assembly GCA_036245525.1). NCBI lineage: Eukaryota > Metazoa > Mollusca > Gastropoda > Semisulcospiridae > Semisulcospira > Semisulcospira habei. The sequence continues at coordinate 58,995,191 of BTPG01000007.1, forward strand.
GTCTGGAGAACACCTGGGACCTTTCAGCCTCGGCCCCTTGGCGCGGGACACGCATGTAGCGGTTCGGATGGCGTACCACTCCACAGCTAACTCCTTGGCGGAGATCGCAGGCGGCGACTGGATACGACGGGACGTGCTGTTGTGACAGGTTCCAAGCTCGCCCGTCTTTGGGGAAGACACAGCTGTGCAAGGCTCTGCGCAAGGACATTCTTTTGGGGGACCGATTGGGCAGATGGTAAGGCAGCAGCGCAGGATCCCTTGCCACCTCGGCAGGATTGTCCCCACTCGCTTCAGTCAGTGGCGGAGAGATGGGAGCTTTGGCTACAGCGCTACTTGGTGATGCGAGAGCCCTGCCCAGAAGGAGACCATGGAGGTGGGCTGACGCCCGACGGGCTACGATAGGCCCTTACGGATACCAAAGCCACAGGCTAGGTGACGTCCAGTATCGGCTATTGATGCTTACTAGTACATGCGGCCCTGCGCTTGCAACTACTTGGACGGTCGGCCCTCTGAAACCAGATGGCGAAGCGTGGAAGGACTCGAACTCCTAGCTGACTCAATGCCACCGACGCTGATTCCCGGGCAATGGAGACAAGTCCGACGGGTGGCCAGCAGGCAGAGTTGCCGCCTAGGCAGGGAGTGCCTGACCGATACCAGCTGGATAGCGATGGGGGATCATGCAGGCAGATACATCCGCTGGCTGGAGTGGAAGGCGGTGCAGCTGACTCGCGTCAGATGGGAACATTGGCTTGCGCTACGGAAGGTATGGGTGCGCTCCGGCTACTCGATGGTCGGGGTTTTCTTCGTGTAGCACGTCTGCTGGTGGTGCAGAGATCGGGACAGCACTTGTCGGACACGGCGCGCCTGAGGTCAGCGCAACGTACGCGCAGATTCCCCTTGTGGCAGGGTCAGCGGCAGGGCAAAGAGTGTTACTACACCCGGCTGCCTTCCAATTACTCTACGCGTGTGAGGAGACTCCGATTATAGGCCGGTCCTCCTGTAGTGGAACAGGAAGCTGCTTCCTCTGTCGCCTCCACAAGTGTAGGCTGCAGATGGGCTCCTTTGGGAAACGGACTTCTTGCATGTTGAACACCCAGGTTTCTCTGGAGTTGAATCCCGAAGAGTCTAGAAACCGCTCGATAAATCACCACTGTTTTCTGTGCGCGTGAAGTTAGCGGTCAGTATTGTGTTAAGAATAGTTGTGTACTTTCCAGAGGATGCGGGCAAGGTCGTGAACTGTCTGGCATACTTTTGTGTGACATCGTAACGCGCAGGGATTTCCCAACATAGGGGCTGGAAATAGCAGCCAGATTTTTGTAGACCATTCTGGTGTAATTTTTCTTATTAACATTTATGAGTTTTAGTTACGTATTTTGTCCTGATTGGTTGTGTTGTATGAATTTGCTCGATTATTCAGGAAAGCATACCACTATAAAAGATTGTGCTAGGAAGCACGTGTGTACATTGTTCATTTGTAAAAAAATTGCAATGTAACAGCGTCGGTACATTGTTCAGTTGTATAATTGCAGTGTATCGTAAGCACATTGATATTGAGAGAGATACGCAAGGTATCGTGCAGTGAATGGTGATGTACATTGTATGAGAGACGCATTGTGTCAAAGTGTGGACATTTTGCAGAGAAGACATTGTATCAGTGTTGGTGCATTTATGAACGCATTTCGTGGAGATCGCATCGCTATAATAAAATATTGTTGGAACTGTTACTCCAGTGTTGTCTACAACCTTAAGCCATGTGTGATGGGTTGCAGCTGAATGAAGTTTCTTTAAAAGAACCTTACGTGCGTGCCGTCTGGTGTGATATCATACTACGACCACGATTCTACACGTAACAAAGACAAAGGCACACGCCTATTCCTGCCCTTGGCTCCGGGGCAGATGAGACACCTCGGCGCTTAGCTTCGCTGGGTCTTTTGTTTGGCATTTTAGAGCTCTCCCCAGAAGGGGCCCAGACGTTGCGCACCTGAGCACACAAGTCAAGCAGGGGCTACTAGCAGCGCCTTGCCCACTTTGGCACAGGGCGGGATATTGTGGCGGCCGTAGGTAGGCAAGCCGAGTCTACCTTCGCCCGCAGAGACCTGTCGGACCTTTCCGGCCAGCGTGTCTACCTGGCACTAGTGGGGGTCATCTTGGCGGCACAGCACTCCCTCCCGGCGCCATGGGTAACACCTAGCTAAAATTGTCGGGAGTGGCGCGTAGGGACGGGCCTCGATAGTTCATGAGCAGAGCGCTCGGGCAGGGGACAGGTGTACCAGATTGTGGCACCCGACTCCTTTTCGCCATTCTTCCTAGTAGTAATGCCGTTGGTAATGATTTTGAGAAAATAAATGAATTTTTCTCTAAAATGTATTTTTTTGAAAAATACTTACCCACAGCATTACTCGGAGGTCCCTCCCGCCTTCTCCGCTTGCCGCAGTCGAGCTAAGACTCGGACACTGGCGGGAAACGGTGAGCGCGCCACCAGATAGGAAGGCAGGGGAGGCCACTCGGGGGATCCTGGTAATGACACCCCTTTGGGTTATCTCCCCTGTTGTCAGGTACATGAGTTTTTTTTGGGATAAAATTGTTAAGCAAATACATTTTAGAGAAAAATTCATATTTTGGATGAATTCAACCGGCCTGGGCCTATGCAACTTATAAAAAAAAAACACGATAAAAGTTCAAACTTAAACTCTGACTAAACTACTGGAATTCAGGGAGACCCGTTACATATCTGGAACATTTACTACACGAGCATCACTTTTTAGGTATATTCAGGCAAAAATCTAATAGTCAATTTTGAAGGAGTTAGAAACGTTCAGACCTGTACAGCTTTCCAAAAACACATAAAACTTATAACTTGTATTCTGCCGAAACTCCTGGGATTCACGGAAACCTGTTGCATATTTGTTAGCAATACAGCGAGACTTACCTGTAAGGTGAAGCTGGTTGCAAATTCTTATGAATTTGTTGTAGACCGGAACTAGTGCACTTGAGAAACGCGCACTGCCTATCCCCTCAGTATTGAAAGACAGCTCATTACCACTGAAGGAACCCCGGAACAAGTGCACCTTACAACGAAGTGAAAAGGCAGGGTAGAGCGCAGTGCTCTTCAACACAGTGTGGGGTGGGCAAGTGCACTAGTTCCGGTCTACAACAAATTCATAAGAATTTGCAATCAGCTTCACCTTACAGGTAAGTCTCGCTGTATTGCTAACAATTCTTACTCATTTCCTGTATCCCGTCACTAAGTGCACTTGAGATTTGAGAGCAACAATGGTAATGAGCGTAAAGGCTAAGTCATGCTGAAATGACAAGCAGCCTTATCTCTACTTCTTTGCCAGATACCTGTCCATCACCACCTGACATAAGGTGAGTTTCACACGCGGAACCCGGCAAAAATAACGTCCCGCCCGCAGCTTTCATGATGACATCTATGGAAGCACCCATATCTTATGCTGCTGAGACGCTGGCCAGTTCGGTGGACTGAGCAGAATAATGCAAAGTGTCCACTTGTGCTCTCTTTTGAGTCCATTTTAGCCACCTGGCCACAGTATTCGAGCTTGGCCTGCTCAGTGTGTGGAGCGAGGATTGCAACAAACAAACCTGTTTTGTCCTTCAGCTCCAGTCTGTCTTTTTTTGTTTCAAATATTTTTAACGTATGAATCACATACAAAGAATTGACTTTTGGAAAAGCATGAAATTCAATGGGTTCCTGATGGTTTCCCCTTTTTGAATGTTTTAACAGCTTAGTTACATAAAATATACACTTGCGTTCTGACAAGTTAAGTGCATGTTTGTAACATTTAGCGCTCGTAGCGTTTGGCACCTCTATCCAGAGAGCAAAGCAATAAGCATTACAAGTTTAGTGTGAGTTCATTGCCGAACGTAAGTTTGTTTATAGGCACCCACGTCTTTAGCATGTGCAACACTACATTCACATTCCATGTGCTATTGTATTTGGGAAACACTGTTTTCTCTCAAAAACACCCTTCATGAATCTCTTAATCACTTCTGTAGACCATAGCGGCACTCCATCTACACAAATAACCACTGAGCGCTGACCCTTCTGTAGCCATAGCATTATACTTTATAGCACAGGTCATTGAGTGCCAATGATGCAAGAAAATTGACTGCCTCGGCTAGCGGCGGTGAGACATGATCCACCGATCTCTCACTCGCGTACCGTCTAGAAGGAGTGGTGTATCCTTCATACAAGCGACAGGTGGCCAGTCGCCACGATAACATGATGATGTCGGTTGCATCTGAAGAAAATCCCTCTGTATCTATCCCAACACCTTGCAAATGAGTAGTCTGTAGTTTCAGTGTTTTGCGCAGAGGATGTCTTTGTGTCAAGTCGCTTGGTTGACATAAAGTATCTCTTGCTGACAGCAGTACTGGTTTTCATTTGCATCAGCACTGGCCAGAAACACTCTGGTTTCACCACGATAGTACCACTACCACTCCCCTGGCTTTGGCTTTGTTTATCTTTGCAAGGACCACCAGTAACAGAGTCGACTGAAAGGGGGAAAAACACATAGTACAATCACCCCAACCAATGGAGAAAGCATCCCCAGTGAAAGTCCCAGGATGAGCATTGATTTTGGATGCAAACAGTTACGTTCAGGGTCAATTCTCCACTCTGTGTCACTGTGCAACTGTCTAAACAGACGGTCTGCTTTTACATTCTTGGTACCTGGTACGTGTACTGCACTCAGCCACATTCTGCTCTGATCAAAGCCAGAACCAGACATCCCAAGTAACTTCATTTAGCAAACTCACTTTCATTGGGCCCATCTTGTTTACGTAAGCAACAGCCATGGTGTTGTCTGTCAGTACACGCACATGCATGTCTATAATCTCTCGTACGAGCAATTTTAATCCAGAAAGAATAGCTGTCAGCAGTTTTTGTTTTTGTTATTTTCATTCCAAAACCCCTTACAACAGCCCCCGGCCAGTCTGAAAGTGAGTTGTTTGTTTTCAGCGTAAAGGTAGGGTCTTCCCTCTGTAGGGGAGCTTTTTGGTGTCCGATGTTATCACCCCACCATTGCAGCTCAAAAACCGCATCTTGTGTTATAGGCATGATTTTCTTTCGGTTTCCTTTGTTTTCTTTGAGAGCTCGGAGTTTCTTTTGTTTAAAGGCCCTATAATAGGGAGGGCCTAGGAGTACTTGAAAAAAACTTGCTACCAACAGCCCAATGACAGAAGCTACTGCTCTAATGTTGGCTACTGGTTTTCCCATTATTTCGGAGCACGCTTCGCTCAGTTTTTGCTTACGTTCGTTCGTCCAGTATCACTGACATGTCGATATAGTCAATCACAAATCCCAAGTATGTAATCTCTTGCGTGGGTAGGAATTTAGATTTGTCCCCGTTGACCGCGAAAACCCAATGCATCAAGCAGTTGTACCGTATCGATACCATTTTGAACTGTGTCCTCTTTTTCGTGCCCACTAAGAGGTTGTTGTCAATGAAGGATGTGATTGAATGATTCAAATCATGTAGCCTTGCCAGGATTGGTTTTGTGAGTTTCGTAAACTTCCTGGGTATTGGGCCAAGGCCCACTGGCGATGCTTGGAAACAATACAATTTGTCTCTCGAACGAAATTTTACTGGTATTCAGTTGGGTATGTACAGAGACGGAGTAGCACGCATCTTGAAGATCAAATGATGCAAAATAGCAGTTCTTAGTGACAATATTAACTGCAGTATGAATGGTTTCCATTTTGAATTTCTGAGTGGTACTCAATGTCCTTGTTCAGAAACCGAGAAATATAACCCGGTGGGTATGGTTCCGTCATTTTTTCTCTGAGACAAAATGTGAGACAAATTGCTCTGCTTCATTGCAAGACTCTTTAATTTATGACCCCTTTTCGTATCAGGTCTTTGACTCCTGCCTTCATCATTTTGTTTTCTGTTTCACTGGGGTATAACTGTGCTTTAGACAGCTTAGTGTCAGGGGTCTACTCAGAACTAAGTTTTACACCTATGACCGTTTCTAGTACTTCCTGGTTAGAAGAAAGGGTTTCCCAAATGTTCAATTTTGTATCAGTTTGGCCGGTTTTGAAAGACTACAAATGTTTCCCGCTCAGGTACTCATGCACCCAAGGTATGCACAGTTAAAACATATTGACCTCCGGTAGAGGGGAGTGAAAGGTGTGCGTCTAGAACTTCCAGGGAAAACTCCCCGCGCGGGGGTAGGCTTTTCCGCCACGTATAGTAACCCGCTTTCAGCTGACCTTTCTGTGTCAACCTGAAAAAGGAGTCCTGACCATTGGTCCTGCCAGTTTGTGGCTGGCCTGTGCCAGCCATGACTATGCATATCTTGACCGCTTTTGTCTGTTTCGCGGGCTTCTTGGGGATTTTCCCAAAATCTGTGCCATGAGGGTTAAATATATACGCTCTATGGGTTAGAGCCACCAGCAGAGGTCATTGCTACTGCCGGAGCACAGATGCTGGCAACTAGTTTTGCGCGGCGAACACGCTCGCTGCAAGTTGGCTAACGAAAGAGCTGAAAGATGCCAAGCGTGAGCTTCGAAGCACTGAGAGACTGTGGAGGTGTAGTGGTCTTACAGTACATAGAGACATGTTTGTGAAGCAGCGTGCTGCACTGAAGTCCTCACAGCGTGCAGCTAAGAAAGACTTTGTTTGTGCCAAACTTGAAGACTGCATATCTAGTCGTCAGCTGTTTGGCCTTACAAATGAACTTCTTGGAAAGAAAAATGAACCTGTACTCCCGAATACCATTCCTTTGAATGATTTACCTGATAAGTTTTGTCAGTATTTTGATTCTAAGATAAGCACGATCCGTCAGGAACTGGACAACTGTTCTGATGCTGTGTCCTATTTACCATATGACGGGCCTGTGTTACATGAGTTTACTGCTGTCACAGAGGAGACTGTAAAGAAACTAATTATTTCCTCACCCACCAAATCTTGTTCCTTTGACCCCATTCCCACCTCTATACTCAAGCTATGCCCTGATGAGCTTGTCAGTGTGATAACCAGAATTATTAACTTGTCTCTGGAGTCAGGGTCTGTGCCTCGGCATTTTAAGCAGGCTGTGGTAATTCCATTGTTGAAGAAGGCAGGGATGGATGCAAACTTGCTGAAAAATTATAGACCAGTGTCTAATCTTCCCTTTCTTTCCAAGATTCTGGAGAAAGTTGTGCTGAGTCAGCTCATGTCACATCTCAGTAGTAATGATTTACTTGAACTGTATCAGTCTGCATATCGAAGAAATCACAGTACTGAGACCAGCATTGCTTCACATTACCAATAGCCTGCTTACACATGCTGACGTCGGACATGTCTCTTTACTATCATTATTAGACCTGTCTGCGGCGTTTGACACGCTGGATCATGGGATTCTTTTAGAACGCCTACGCGTGTCTTTTGGTATTTCCGGTCCAGCGCTGTCATGGCTCAGGTCTTACCTTTTTGAAAGATATCAATCTGTATGTGTGAATGGGATCATGTCTCAGCCTGTGCTTTTGAAGTATGGTGTCCCACAGGGGTCAGTTTTGGGTCCTCTGCTGTTCTCTCTGTACACTAAACCAGTTTCCCGAATCATCAGCCAGAATAGCTGTGAGTATCACAAGTATGCTGATGACACTCAGATCTCTAAGTCTGACCATCCTGGTAAACTGCAGACCATTGTCTCCAATGTGGAGAAGTGTATAGTTGAAGTCAAAGACTGGATGACTTGCAACAGACTCAAGTTAAATGATGATAAAACAGAGAGCATGCTTGTTGGTACTCGAGCTAGAACATCCGCCTCTAGCAGTGATCATATTTCCATAGGTGGCCAAGACATTTCTTTCAAATCCGATGTAAAAAATCTGGGTGTATTCCTGGATTCAAGTTTATCGATGGAAAAACAGGTTAGCCATCTTTGCCGCACTGCCTACCTGGAGCTCCGCAGAATAGGCATGATCAGATGCTTTTTGACAGAAAAGGCTACTGCCCAGCTCGTATGCTCTCGCATTCTGTCCCGTCTAGATTACTGTAATTCCCTCCTTGCTGGTATCTCATCTGATCAACTCACTCGCATTCAGCGTATCCAGAATAATGCAGCCCGGTTAGTCCTTCGCAAAAAACGTACTGATCATGTCACACCACTGCTAAAGCATCTCCACTGGCTACCTGTCAAACAGAGAATAGAGTACAAGCTGGCCACTTTGGCATACAAACACTATGACAATACGCTTCCTGCATATCTGTCTTCTTCCCTTGCCTCACACAATCCTAGTAGAAGTCTACGCTCAAGCTCACAAAAACTGCTTGTTCAGCCCAGAGTCAGCCTAAAAACTGCTGGTGCCCGTTCTTTCAGTTATCAGGCCCCTCACGTCTGGAACTCACTTCCACTGCATGTCCGTCTTTCCCCTACCCTGTTGACCTTCAAAACAAATTTGAAGACCCATCTTTTCCAGGTAGCATATCAAGATTAGCTTAGTCTGGATATGCTGCCTGGAAATGTTGGTTGTTTCCCCATGTTGATAGGCTGTGTGTGTGTGTGTGTGTGTGTGTGTTTCGTGTTAGGAATGCGCCTACATGGTGCGAGCAGATGTTTATTTAAAGAGTGAGTGCGTTCTAATTTTTCTCCTTTTTAATATTTTTTTTGTGCTGTAAAGCTCTCCGAGCTTGCTGTTCGTGGGGAAGGGCGCTATATAAAAACTATGTATTATTATTATTATTATTAAGTTTCTAGGTCAGAGGCTTATCGGTGCACAAGGTCACCGCGACAGCTGCCTTAGAAAAGGTAGTTTCAGTGTTGTACATTCATATGACCGTCTGTCCGGTGGGCTTTTAGCACAAGAAACACCACTGCATTTGTGCGGGGCACACTCATTTTTGCAGTTTTCGGGAATTTTGTAACAGCTTTTCTTGGAGATTTTTATGTGACAGCCGCTTCAAACCAAACGGGAATTAAATAGGTCAGTTTGCTTATCTTTCTTTGACCGGTGGTCCCGCCTCTTCCGAGACACGAAAGGCTACCTCCGTATCGGCCAAAAAATATCATCTCCTATAATCTCCGCAGTCCCATGCCCCCCTGTGTAAAGCGGTTCCCTTTCTATATTTTCTGCCTCTGCATTTCACCGTTCCGCCGCCTCCCTACCAGTGGTGCTGGCATTTGAGGCGGAAAAAACGTCTGCGTTTAGCTGAAGGACCAGTGTGGGCGGTGTCCTGCGGTCTTTTGCTTTTTTTCAAAGTGTTAACACCCTTCTCGGTGAGAAGTTGCACTGCTTTACAGAGGGCTGCAAAACTGTTCGTTTTGCTCTGAGTCTCGTGTCGGTGACACTCGGTCAGGCAGGGCCAGTGTTAACTAAAAAACTCACCTTTGCCAATGAAATCTCCTCATCCACGTCTAAGACGTTGTCGTCCGAAATCATGTCAACTCTTCTAAATCCGACATCACAACCACAATTACCCACAGTCCAATAATCCACACAGGGGAATATACTCCTATGTTACAGGTACTGCACACACCGTACACACGACAATCAACAAACGCGGTACAAGAGTGAAAGTCGGTCACTAGGCACGGGCGGCAAGTAATGAGGGTACGTCCGACCTGGTCGGCGGCTAGGCGCGAACTGAGGGGATAGGCAGCGCGCGTTTCTCAACTGCACTTAGTGACGGGATACAGGAAATGAGTAAGAATTGGATCAATACATGTGGAACACATTTTAGGTACGTTAAGGCAAAAATTGAAGGAGTTGACTTTTGAAAGCTTTGACAGGCTTATATCTGTGCAACTTAAATACAAAAAAATTCAAATTTAAATTCTGACTGAACTACTGGCATTAAGGGACACACATTTCATATATCAATCCTTTCCCTCCATGGCTTCACATTTTAGATGCGTTCAGACTAAAATCTAAAGAGTTGATTTTATCGAGTTCAGCATTTTCGGACATATGCAGCACAAAAAATACAGAAATCTTCATACTTAAATTCTGACAAAACTACCAGCATTCAGGGACACATGTTGCAGATTTTGAACATTTACTACATGGACAACATATTTTAGGCATGTTTGGGCAAGAACCCTGAATCATGGTTGATATACATCCTGTTGTACCATGTCAGGGCTTTATGGGTTAAAATTCTCTCTCTAGCCAAGTGCATCGACCACTACACACGTTTGCGAGTGGAGAACGCAGAGCTGCCGAAAGATGAACAGAAGCCAATCGACCCTCGTCTGGAGGCGGTCGTCAACAGAATGTTCCAGCGCTGTTTGGATGACAAGCAGTTCAAGCAGGTATGTTTTAGTTTAAGCTGTCAGATGTGTGCTGTTCGCTGATTTTGGATCTGACGTAAGTCCCAAAATCGCAGACCAGTGCACAAAATCAAATGTAGTGTAACTTTTTTCATGTCGTATGTTCTTTTGTTGATTCAGTGGACTGGTTCCCCTGCACTGCGCTCAAGAGTTACTCCTTTTAACCCCGCGGCCATATTTCCCAAATTTTGGAGGTGTCGCCTCATGACTATGTACCTGTTGCAGGAGATGGGTCGACCATAATAATTCAAGGGCCTGATCTGGCACTACCCTTGAATTGTCAATGTCATGCTCGATCCATTTCCTGCTGTAGGGCATTGGGGCTAAATGTGATAAACCATGGTTGCGGTGGGACTGAGTGTCAATGGGCAGGTATGCACAATTGTGAAAGTGTGAGTGAACTCTAGCAAATTGATTTCAGTTTGTATAGAGGGCTGCAATTTTGGGCCTTTCAGCTGTTTGCAATAACATCTGAAGTCACTGAATGGCACACGTCTGTGTGTAAAAATTGCATGTTTTCTGAAAGTTTTCCTTCTGGCGCTAATTGTATACAGTGGAGTCCGCTTAACACGAATTTCTGGGGACACGGAAAATCACTTCGTGTTAAACGTATTTCGTGTTAACCAATATGGCCTCAAAATTGATTCACGGCTCTCCCGGCAAGGAAAAAGTGTGTAAGAGATGCGTGCATGAATGAGTACGAGGTTAAAAGTGCACATTATCGTACTAAATATGCTTACCTTACCTTCAGCTCGCTAGGAAAACACAAGGAGACGTGTACAGCTCACGTATTTAATGTAAAATCCATAGTAAAGTAAAAGCAACACAGGCTTTAGTACAATCTCGCATCGGTAAAAGCAACACGGTCAAAGTCATTTAAAAAATGCCATGATCGAAGTCTGTCTTGCGTTATTGACAGCCCGTGTAGAGAGACAATCGTGGATCTCTTTAATTTTGTTTTTCATTTCAAGCGTAATCGACTTCTGTTTTGGTAGCCACGATCGGTGGTTAACTGAAGTGAGGGAGTGTTGGGTTGTGTTGGTACACGAATGATGCATGAATACAGTTCAGAAACTCTAGCCAATGAGAAGACAGATTACAACAACTGAAGGCTATTCAGCCAATCACAGGCTAGAGTTCGTTCTGATCTGTATCATGTGTACTACAGCACGAGAGCGACACGTGTAGAGCCCCTTTCATGAATTGGTTTTCGGTGTTTGAGACTGGAATATGTGTTCGTGTTAAACAGGTGAATAATAGTGAAATTGCTCTGGTTGGGAACCGAAAACAGCTTCGTGTTAAGCGAAATTTCGTGTTAAGCATTTCGTGTTATCAGTGAAATTTTAATACAGAATAAGAAGGCCGTCGGCCGGGAATGCAAAAACGGTTCGTGTTAACCGGAAATTCATGTTAAGCGAGTTCGTGTTAACTGGACTCCACTGTAATTTGTTTTCTAAAAACTCTCACCGATGGCATTACTAATAGGAGGGTACGCTTAGCTTACCAATTTCAGCCCAAAAAACCGTTGTGTATACATCACAACCAGAGGGGTGACTCTAGGGAGCCATTAACAGGAAACCCTGATTTGCCTGCCCTGCCTCCCTATATGGTGACGTGCCTGGCAGTACCTGCCAGTCTTTGCGCTTAGCTCAACAAGACCGGTTGTGTTCAGCCTGCTTCACTTCGGCTGTGTACGGTGTGATTGCCAGAAGACTTTGTGTGTGATTACTGCTTCGTGTGGGATTACCGCTTCGTCTGTGGTTACCTCTTTGAAGCGGGCTTGGCTTGGTGTGTTTCCCCTGGATTTATGTGAAAAAAAAAGGAGAGAGTTAACTCGTGAAGCTTGGAGGATTACCTTGGGGTTTTCTGGGGGATTACTTGGTTGGTCTCTGGTGGGGGGACCTGGTAGCGGCTCGACCGTGACAACGTAAAGCTTCGGTTAATGCCTCCGCTGGAATAAGAGGAATGGGCGGCAGCATTGACGGGGGACTCTGTGCGCGACCGGCCATGAGCGCATGGCCTCTTGGGAGGCCCCGCGCCCCGCACGACGGTTGTTTGTCTGCTTTGTTTGTTACAGTGTACAGGTCATGACCTGCACCAGGTGCAGACACTTCCTATGGCCGACTGGCTCCCACGATGTGTGCCTGCCCTGTCAGGCTGCTCCTCCGGGTGAATGTGTAACACCTGCGACCTCCACTGTGCCAGAGCCACGGAGGTGTGCCACATCGAACATCGTGGGCTTGTCGTCGTGTCCTGTGAGATGGGGGGAGATGGTCAGCAGCCGACGGGATGTGCCCGCCCGTCAAGTACAGGCACCTCGAGCCCTACCCCACCCTTCAGTGGGCGAAATGCTGGCCCGCCCGCGACAGGACTGGGTCCCTAGGCTGTGCCAGGCAGCAGGAGCTCGATACCCACACTCAAGGTAGCCTGTCAGCAGCCGTAAGGACGCACCACCCCACCAGGCATTAGAAACCCTACCCCACCCTTTGATGGGTGAAATGCCGGTCCGCCCACAACAGGGAAATGCTCCCAAGGCAGGTCTAGGCAGCGGGTACTCAATCCCCACGCTCAGAGAGCCATCAGCCGGCCAGTCATCAACCTGGTAAGCACCGTGAGCGAGCGTCTGGATCCCGAGACCACCACTTCAAAGGGGGGAAATAGCTGGTCAGTCATCGATGGGCCGTCAGACCTGTCTACCCTATGATTTTTGGGCATAATTTTACGATTTTTACCGGCAAGTTCGCCAGTATGCCGAATACGACAAAAGTACGAAATTCGGCAAATCTGTTGGGTTGTTTTTTTTTGGGTACAATTTTGTTTAAAGATGAGTTGCTTCTTCCGGTTTTCTGTAAATAGTATTACGTCGGCCATTTTGAAAAAAAATGCCGCTACCGATGAAATCAAAGAAACGCTGTCACGCTAGAGAGCTGCTTGATCACCCTGACAAATACCACTTAAAATCAGACAGAGTCAATGAGTTCTATGATTCTGTCAGGAGGTACAGGAGGTACTATGAAGCCTCCTGTTCATATCTTCTGAAGAAGCTTCCACTGGATCCACACCTAAAACATGCTGCCATGTGGATCCTTCCAAGCAGTTGACAGCTTTTCAAGATGATCTCAGGTCTTTCCTCAAAAGATTCCTAGCTCTTCTAGCTCTTAAGACGCATGAGCCCCCCCCCCCCCCTGTTCGATAATCTGGCGAACGATTAAAACGCAGGAGCCCCCCCCCCCCCCCCCCCCCCTCATTGTTTGATTATCTATCTATCTATATCCCGTAGTCTTGCCGACCGTTGGGGCACCACTGATGACTTGGCAACCAGCTCCCTCCATTCCTCTCTGTTCTCTGCCATTCTTAGCGTATCGCCCAGCTTCAGTCCTGTCCACTCTGAGATATTGTTCCCCCCCCCCCCCCCCCCCCCCATCTTTTCCTTGTCTTCCTCTCCTTCGTCCTCCCCCCACCCGGGTCTGCCCTGGGGGACTTGGGTGGGGTTAGGTACTTTTTAGTTCCCAGGGTCACCCTGGTCAGCCCCACAGGGTGAGTTTTTCTCTCTATTCTGGGGCATGTGTTTCTGTCTACCCGAGGTCCATTCACCTGTATTTGCCTTTTTAAAACTCTCCCTACTGTCTGCACTGCCTGTAGCTCTTGATATTGGATGTGTGTTGCTAAATGGTCTTAGCTTTATTTAGGCCCCATGTGTTAGGTTTATTTAATGTATTTGACCGGCTGGCGACATACATTCAATGTTCTGTTTAGTTTTTTTTTTTTCACAAGCAGTGCAGGCACGTCCTGAGAAAGCCTTGTTGCTGTCGGGACGTTAAGCAATGTACAATCAATCAATCAATCAATCTCCTTCGTCCTCCTTGCAGGATTGTTTTGGCAAGCCCTGCTGAATGCGTGACATGCCCATACCACTTCAGTTTGCGTTTTTTTTACAATGGCTAATAGGTCTTCATAGGGCCCGATGACTTGCCTGCTTCCCACTTCCACGTTCGTGATGTGATCTCTGTATGAAAGGCCAAGCAGCCTTCGAAAACATCTCATTTCAGTGGCTTGTATACAAAAACACTGAGATGACTAAGGAGCGTATCGGTCTGATCTTGGAGCAAAGTGTGATGTTTCTGGTCTTCAATCTTGTCAGTGCTGTTGTTGTCTGCGCAATCCTGGACAGTATTTCTGGTTTTGATCCCTCATCTGTCACAATGGCTCCTAAGTATTTGAATTTATTAACGGTTTCCAGTTTTGGGCTTCCAATCATGACATCAGTGCCAATGCCACTGGTGTTATTGGTCATCAGTTTGGTCTTCTCTGCACTGATTTCCATCCCATACGCAGTGGCTGTATTGTCTAGCTCTTCTACCAGCTTGATCACCCTGACAAATACCACATATTGATTCTGTCTGAATCAATGAGTTCTATGATTCTGTCAGGAGGTACTATGAAGCCACCTGTTCATATCTTCTGAAGAAGCTTCCATTGAATGATCCACACCTAAAACATACTGCCATGTGGATCCTTCGAAGTAGTTGACAACTTCTCAAGATGATCTCAGATTTTTCCTCAAAAGATTCCTAGCTCTTCTAGCTCTTAAGACGCATGAGCCCACCTCCCCCCCCCCCCCCCCCCCCCCCCCTGTTGTTTGATAATCTGGCGAACGGTTTAAGGTGCACACCCCCCCCCCCCCCCCCCCTCTGTTGTTTGATCTGCCGAATGGTTAAGACGCACGAGCCTCCCTCCCCACCCACCGTTCTTGGATAATCTGGCGAACGGTTAAGACGCACACGCCGCAGCCGCTCCCCTTCCCCCACCCCCCTCCCCCTCCCCCCACTGCGTACGCAACCTTAGGTAACAAAAGTACTCTTTTGAGTACTAAAATTTGCTCTGTGGAGTACTACTAGATCAGTTTTGAGGTAGACAGGTCTGGGCCGTTTCTTCACAGTTGAACCCAGGCCGTCGAACCCTGCCTCCCCACCCTAGGAGCAACGAGAGGCACACTCAGCGGCCACAATCGCAGCGCCACGTGGTGAGGAAAGCTTTCCTGCCTGATGGGACTCACAGCCCCTACAGAGAGGACCGTGCCGGGAACGACTGGGATGCGCAGCCCCATCAGCAACAGGACGGTTCTCGTAGGGATCGCTGGCCTAGCTCCGTCCGTTCGCGTAACCAGCCACGGCCTCAGACGCCTCGCGGGAGCATGCACGCGTCGGTAGCCATGCTTCCTTCGTCGAGCGGGGACCTCCGTTCCCCTCCGCTGTCTGCAGGGAACGATGACGAGGCCCTCAGCCTCCACCTGGAGGACGCAGTGTCAGCCCTAGGGCTGATGGACATCCACTCGGTGTCCCCTAGCGTGCGGTTGACACTGTCATCGGCCTGCACAGCTCCGAATTCTCAGACTCTACGCTCCCTGAGGTCTCCCGGATCATCACGTCCTTCCTCCCCCCGGGCTCCTGCCCTCCCTCTCCCCCCCTGAAGAGGAAGGCCACACTGCAGCAGCTCAAGCGCTTTAAGTCCCTCCCACAGCCAACCGCGTTTCGGGATCTTGCCGCGCACCTTTTTTATGGCAGCTTTGGTGACCAGGGCTTCCTTTCCAGATGGCCGGCCGGGGTGGACATCAGCTTCCACTAACAGTGGTATGCAGGTCACTCCCAGGGGTTCTCCTGTCCCTTGCTGGCACTAGACAAGACGGCACTGTTGCAGACGGGGGCCCCCCGCGGCCGGAGGCCACGGATCCCACGCGGTATGGAGAGGATGGCGTGTGCAGACTTCCTCGAGATGGCGATGCAGGTGGTGGTATGATGCCTCGAGGACACCTGGGACTCTGCTCCTCACTCCTGGCGTCAGTAAAGGCTCAGCTTCAGAAGGGACCCTTTGGGGGATCTCTGCGGTTCGGACCGACTGAGAGGCCGTCAAGGAGTCTTCTAATGATCTCTGGTCAGCCACGACCGTCTCCTCCGCTACCCGCTTTCAGTCGGCCCTTAGAGTCGTGGGTCGCGCCCTGCGGTCCTTCCGACCCCCAGCCGCGCTCATCTACCTAGAGGCCGAGGTGCGCCCAACCCCCCTCCCGCGCGCTCATGTGCTTTCCCCGCACCCACCCCTGCCTGCCCCAGAGGCGCTTGGAGGCCCGGGCGCGGCCGGGCTCACTGACTTGTCGCCCGTCCCCCCACCGATTCCTGTATGGTCTCCAGTTGGCGGGAGGCTAGCGCACCACAACGGCACGTGGCGCCGTCTGGTCCAGTACGACCCTTGGATTCAATCCACCATCTCGGAGGGCCTGAGATCTCTTCCAGTCTCCCCCTCCGTGTGACACTAACCCCTGTGGATGCGGGTACCGGGGGGGGGGGGGTCAGGGCATGGTGGAAGCACTTCACGACGAGGTAGTTGCTCTGCGCCGGAAGGAGGTAACGGAAGTAGCCTCTCGTATCGACTCTCAGCCTGCTACAGCCTTCTTTTTCTTGTGCCCAAGGCAGGTGGCAAGTGGTGTCCAGGCATCGTTCTCTCAGCGCTAAACAGGTACGTTGGGCGCCACGCTTCCGGATGGAGACGGCCACAGCCCTGAGGGCGGCGGTGTGACCCCACAATTTTGCCGTGAGCCTCGACCTCGCGGACGCATACCCCCACGTTCCCGCGCAGCCGGCGTCCCATTGGTACCTTTGGTTTGCCTTCCGCGGAGTAGTATACCAGTCTCGGGTTCTGCCCTTCGGACTCAACCTGGGTGCTCACCGGGATTTTGACGGAGCTGTTCCAGGTTCCGACTGAAGGCCTCGCGCCCAACTTCCAACTTTCTGGACGATCTGCTCCTCCGGAACCAGATGCCGACAGCCTCGGAGGAGGACAGGAGGACGCTTTGCTGACCCTGCTCCGCCAGCTCGGATTCCTGGTCAACAGAGGCAAGTCTGATCTTTCGCCATCGCGCAGGTGGTTCATCTAGGCATGGAGTTCCTGACTGACCTCTACCGGGTGCGGTTCCCCGAAGGGCGGATTCAGAAGATGGCGGGGTTGGCGCTCCAAGGGTCTCGCACAGAATATCTCTCGGCCAGGGTCTCCTCAGCGCAGCAGCGGACCTCCTACCCCTCGGCAGGCAATGCTCTCGCCCGTTCCAGAAGCATCTGCACCTCCACTGGCGCCCGTCCTCCGGAGATCGGGCGGGGCCTGGTCCCTGTATTGCCTCTGGTCAAGTCTCATCCCCAGTGGTGGACGATCAGCGCTGATTAGCGTTGTGGGTTCCACTCTTCTCCCCACTGCCCCAGCTCTCCATCTGCACGGGCGTGAGCCTTCCGGCTCGGGAGCACTGCTGCCGGAGTTCGCCGCAGCCTCGGGCAGCTGGCCGCGGGATCAGGCAGACAGACACATCAACTGGCTGGGGCTGTAGGCCGTGGGTGGGCGCTCATCACCTGGTGCTATGTGTTATGTCATAGTCGTAGTATGATATCACACCAGACGCACGCACGTAAGGTTCTTTTAACCCTTATCATTCGGAATACACTAGTGTGTGAAATAAGTTTGACTAAAATAGTTCAAGGGTAGTGCCAGAATAGCTTGGCGCCTCTAGGCGCCAAGCTATTCTGGCACTACCCTTGAACTAAAGCCATTGGTCTATATCCTTATCTGTAAGTACTATAATGTAGCTTGCATATGGCAGTGTGCAAATTTGAAGCTTTTAGCCTCAGTATGATATGGGTTAAAGAAACTTCACTCAGCTGCAACCCGTCACACGTGGCTTAAGGATGTAGACTACACTGGAGTAACAGTTCCAACAATATTTTATTTCAGCGATGCGATCTCCACACAATGCATTCCCAAATGCACCAACACTGATACAATGTCTCATCTGCAAAATGTCAACACTGGCGACACAATGCGTTTCTCATACAACGTACACCACGGTTACGCTGCGTCTCTCACAATGTACACCCTATACGGGCCACGTACCTACGATAAACTGTGTGTCCCTACAACTGACAATGTATGACAATGTACAAACGTGCTTCCCAGCACAATCTTTTATAGTATAAAAACTTAGAATAATCCAAGGAATTCACACAACGCAACCAATCAGAACGGAACATGTAACCGCAACTCATAAATATTAAATAAAAAGAACTTTCTAGAATAAACTACAATAGTTGACAAAAATTCGACTGCTAATTTCAGCCTCTATGTTGGGAAATCCCAGCGCGTTAATGACGTCTCGCAAAAGTATGGTAGGCAGTTCACGATCTAGCCGGAATTTTCCAGAAATGTCACGATCTTTCAAAAACCATACTGACCGGCTGCTAAATTCACGCGTACAGAAAACAACTATGACTATGAATATTAGAGCGGCTTTGATACTGAGTTGCAAAAATGTTGCCGACACCCGGACGTCACACATGCGAGGTCACTAGACAGTGCGATCCCGCTCAAACGTTCTGGTCTATTCTCAGCGAATCTACACATTACAAAAACTCACCGCTGTTCTCCGTGCGACTTTGCTAGAAGCTTCCAGACTAATCTTAGCGTATCATAACAAAGCCAATTCCGCTCTACGCATGAACCATAAAGAATCTTACTGAAAAGGTACGTGATTCGTAATCGTGATAGCTCAAATAAATATTGGATCGTTTCCTAAGATCAATACATGCACGCTCTCACGAAACAACACAACCACAATCGTAACACCTGGGAAGGTTGCTTTGTTCAGCAGGAGATGCTGGTTCTCTCCGGCAACTCATCGGTCGTGGCCTACATACAGAACCAGCGTGGGGTGCAGGCTCCCTCCCTCTGCATCCTCGTGTACCTAGTCCTCCTGTGGTGCAGGAAGCGGGGCATCACGCTTCGGGCGCAGCACATCCCGGGCTGTCTGAACGTCCTCGTGGACTCGCTCTCACGTCGCGGCCAGCTTCTCCATGGAGTGGTCCCTGCGCACGGATTTCTTCTAGCTACTCTGCGTGTGCGGGAGGCGCCCAGAATCGGCCTCTTCGTCACGAGGTGGAGCAGGCAGCCCCTGCTCTTTGTCTCCCCCATTCCAGATCCACGAGCCTGGGCCTTAGACGCGCTCTCCAGCCCTGGGGACTGGCTGCTAGTGTCCACATTCCCTCCTGCCGTTCTGGTACCAAAGGTGCTCCAGAAGCTCACGGGCGGCAACACGGTCCTGTCCCTTGTAGCGTCATTCAGCGGGATCGAGAGTGGGACCACAGGCCTCTGAGCCCCACCACGGACCCTCCACTGAGGCTTCCCACGCCTCATACAATGCTCAAGCAGCCCTGACAGCAGCTGTTTCACCTGTGCCTGGGCTGGTGGCTACTGCACACTGGGTGGTTGCCCGGCAGTCCCTCGCCGCAAGAGGCTTCTAGGGTGCGGCTGTGGAAGCAATCGCAGCAGTTCGCAGGGCCTCTACCCTTAACGTCTACGAGGGAAAGCAGCAGGTCCTCCAGTCCTGGTGCGCAGCCGGGCAGCTTTCCCCCGCGGACCTGACTACCCCCAGCTCGCCGAGCCCTTCGGTGGCTCTTCTCCCAGCAGAACCTGGCCCATGTCACCATCAGGGGTTACCTGGCGATGGTTGCAGACACGTATCGCCACCTGGGCCTACCGGACCTGGGTCCTGCAAGGACCGCGCGGAGTACCAGTCCCGGGTGTCCCACCACAGGACCCCGTCTGCCTGCACAGAACTAAGCCACTCAGACAAGGGCGCTCATGCCTTTCCTGCCCTGGGCCCGCGCGGACGTAACATCCCGACACAGACGAACGCATCCGGGAGCCCTGCCCCAGCTTCGGTGAGGGAATTGCCAGTCCGCCCACAACGGGACTTGCTCCTTGGCGAGTCCAGGCATCAGGAGCTCGTTCCCCACGCCCAGAGAGAGAGGAGCGGGTGATGACGATGCACACCCGGGCACACGAGATCAGGGGAGTGGCTGCGGGCACAGCTTGGACCGCAACTGCGCAGAAGAGACGTTGGGGCGGCCTTGGCTTGGTGAGGTGATCCACCTTCGCGCGCCTCTACTTCCGAGACCTATCTGGCCAGCGCGACATCCTGGCCCTAGTGGGGGATATCTTGGCAGCGTGACACTCCCTCCCGGCACTACAGGCGCTATAGGTCACGCCTAGCTAAAATTGTCGGGAGTGGGCATATGGGGGGGGGGGGGGGGGGGGGAGGTGGTGGGCCTTGATAGTTTAACGCTCGATGCGGTGCGTTTTTTTTCCTAAACAAAGTGAAACACGGAGATGCATAGGGGGCGGCACCCTCGTCCTATTTGCAATTCTTCCTATTACTGTATTAGTAATGCCATCGGTAAGAGTTTTGAGAAAACAAATATATTTTTTTCTAAAATGTATTTTTTCGAAAAATACTTACTGATGTCATTACTCAGAGGTCCCTCCCTCCTGCCCTGCTTGCCGCTGTTGAGCTAAGGCAAAGACTGGCGGGTACTGCCAGGCACGTGACCGGATAAGGAGGCAGGGGAGGCAACCCAGGGTTTCCTGGTAACGGCTCCCTAAAGTCGCCCCGGGCCCCTGGTTGTGGTGTATACACAACTGGCTGAAATTGGTAAGCTAAGCGTACCTTCCTATTAGTAATACCATTGGTAAGTATTTTTTAAAAAAAATACATTTTAGAGAAAAATACATTTTTGCATCTAATGTTTGCAGGCTCTTGGTATTGCCCTGGAGACACGCAGGATTGATATCTTCGAGCAGGCAATCAAGAAGTCGGTGAGTGCAGACTATTTTTCTTGGTGCTGTAAGGTAATGGTGTGTAAGTCTTCAGTATTGATACAGTACTGCCCTTGAACTATTATGCATGGGTGACAGTATTCCATCCTGGCGAATGATTTGGCTTTTTTAAATTAAAAAAAGCAGAATTCTGCTTTTAGGTTAAGATAAAACAGTCCTTCAGCCAACCTGTTTTATTTACAAGAAGCATAGATCCTCATGAGCCCCAGCGTCAGCAGCGGCTCATGAGAATCTATGCCTCTTGCTGGTACAGATGAGCAAATATTACACCTGCAGATTGAGTTCTTCATCCATATGTACCTATTGGCCTGTTCTCAGTCCACATTTTTCAGACTGTCACCCCTGATCATGATTATGTCCGATTAGCTTAGCATCTCCTAAGGCACAAGGTAATTTTGATTTGCCTTCAACCGTCTTGGTTGATTCAGGTTCTCCTGAAAGGTGGCTGAGCTGAAGCAGTTAATGCATTTTCTCTTATTTTTTCCCCCTGCTGACAGGATGACGTCCATACGATGCTGTCATATGCGTTCAAAGTATGCATGTCCTTGATCCAGCACCGCCAGTTCCGGAACACCATTCTGGGTGTTCTCACCAAGCTGTACATGGGGCTGCATGTTCCGGACTACATCAATGTCTGCCAGGTAAATAAATTCAGAAAAAGAAAGTGTTGCATGTGTAATAGCAGTCAGATGTCTTTTTTAGGCTCTTAATCCCTGCACTGGAAGTGGATGCAGATTGTGTTTCTGAAATCTTTTTTTGTTCAGCACCAAAGAAGCCCAGCCGTCCTAGGAAAATTGACACAAAAGTGATGTCAGCAAGAGCCATTTAGCCTCATTAACCCCTGCAACTGAGGGGGCACAGGAAGATCTATGTCTTTTGCAGTTGGATTGTATTCAAATTTTTTCAGCTGTGCATGGGTTAACACATTCTGCTTCACGACCGAAATCCTCAAATTTTGAAGTTGCCCTTTGAAAACTGTATTACACTTCTGGAAACAGATCGAGCGTGATAGTTCAAGGGTTGTGCCAGAATAGCTTGGCGCCTATGGGCGTCAAGCTATTCTGGCACAACCCTTGAACTATCACACTCGATCCATGTCTTGCAGTGGCGTGTCGGAGTTGAATGAGTTAAACAGAGGCTCTGTGTGCAAAAGGTGTTTCGACCGATGTTAGACTTAGTTTGCCCATGCATAAATGTGTAATAATAATAGTAATGTCAATTTCTATAGCGTCTAATCACCATAGGTGTTCTATGTGCTTTACATGTTACACTAAAATATACTAAGACATATATACGGAAGACAAAATGACAAAAATTACAACTGAAACCTAATGCTAGACAAACTTGCCCTTCATCGGTCTGAGATTTGCCCAGGTCAACATGGACAGACGTCGACCTTAAGACAGCTGGCTTACTTATGTCTTTGTTTCCTCAAAACACATTACCAATGGTATTACTAATAGGAATGGTTTCTTAGCTAGACTAATTTTAGCCAAAATTGTTGTGTACGAATATGGCCGTGATGGCAGGTGAGGGGCGTCATAGCCTAGGCGGTAACCCAAGTAGCCTCCCTTCCAACCCAACCACGCATGCGCCCAGTGGGAGCTCACCAGTCAGTTTCTTTGCTATACGATAGAAGGTTGTGTACGTCAGTGTCTCTAGGATTAGGACTGTGTCTTCTTCAGTTTGGAAACTTTAGTGTTTTCTTGGAGTCCCCTACGCTGTGAGCCTTTAGGCTTGGACGCTTTCGTGTGGTTCTCTCGTCGGTGTTTCGGATTTGGTCCTGACGAGACAGCGGCGTCTTGTGAACTGTGCGAGGCCAGTCCGGCCGTAGTGTGTTACACTCCCACGTGTCCTATCTCTGCTTCGCTCTACTGCTAGCCTTGAGGACTCTGTGTAGGCTTGGATGCTTGCTGTGAGTCGCGGTGGTGTTTCCAGCTTTGGGGACCGGTTGTGCCTGTGTAGTCTGTGTGCTCGCCGCTCACAGACCAAGACTGGGGGGAGCCGGCCTTTGGCGCTATTTTGGTGGGGCTGCGCCTTGGTGCACTGGTTTGTCTGCGTCCTTTGCAGGTTCCTCTGCTTCGTCATTATGGCAAGGTAAAACCTCGGTCACTGCCTCTGTCCGGCGCTCCTGGGAAGGGGTAGAGCGCCGGGCGTCGGCATACGCCGTGAACTTCTCTGAGTTCGTTTACGCAGTTTCGTATTGCGTGCCTGCGGGGGCATGCTCGCTCGCATTTCATTTGTGCACTATATTTTGCAGTTAGCAAGTCCGCACCTGCACACGATGTTGACAGTTCCAATGGCCGAGTGACGGACATGCTATTTGCCTACCCTGTTCCACCTGCACCTCCTCTCACCCGTGCCTGGTTTGCGCCCCCTGGCTGGAAGAACAGTGGACCCAGCTATGGAGTTTCTACCGCCGCGAACGGCCGACACCAGCACGGCTAAGGGGTCCAACACTGGTAAGCCCCACAGACCCAACTAGTGGCTCGTACCAGGTGACAGAGCCTTCAACGCCGCGGCTTAGGCCGCGAGCCGGAGCTCTAGCGCCGGCAGCCCCACAGTCCCGCCTAGTGGTCTCTGTCCGGTCGCAGATCCTCAAGCGCCGAGAGCTAGGCCTCGAGACAGAACCCCTTCTCGGCACAAGGATCCCGCACCGGTAAGCCCCACAGACCCGACTAGTGGCTCTTACTAGGTGACAGAGCCTTCAACGCCGCGACTTTGGCCGCGAACCTGAGCTCTAGCGCCGGCAGCTACCACAGCCTAGTGGTCTCTGCCCGGTTCTGCCGCCTTTATCGGCGCAAGATATGACACAAGAGCAAGCTTCAGCACCGGTAGCCGTCACAGCCCCTACGTTTGCTGCTTGCAAGGTGGTGCAGCCTCGTTCTCCACGCACTCCTAACGCAAGAGGTCAGCACTCTGGACAGGACGTTCAGGGACCTCAAACAGACATGCAGGCGCACCGGACACTCTCCCGCTCATCAGGAAACAGTAGGCCAGATGTGGCGTCCCGAGACGACTCATCCCATTTTCGGACTGAGCGGCACCGCGCTACCCGCAACCGATCGCACTCGAGGGACAGGTCACCGCACCGAAGGTCTACTTCCCGCACTACACTTGCTAGCCAGCCCTCGCAGACGAGTTCCAGGTACGACCTGCCACTGGCTGGTCGTCATTCCAGGACGTGTCCCCCGGACTCGAGACTGACCAAGCGTAGGGCGCACCCGTCTTCGCCACCCCGCTCTAGGCGTTCGTTTTCCACGCTTAGACACCACCCTCGGCGAAGCGCCTGCTCCAGGACTTCAGGCTCCCCCCGCCAGAGCCGTTCCCACGGGACAGCAGGTCACGACGACGTACCTCGACTTTGTCCCGGAATTCTTCACGGGAACCATCGCCGTTTCGCCCTGTTCGGCACCGCTCCCCTGCGGGAAGGTCTCCTCCCAAGGCGTCGACTTCTTCCCGACCCTCTACAGATCTTTACCTCTCCCACTGTCCTCAAGCCGAGTCCCTCCCCCGTGCCCTGCGCGTAGAGGATGACGCCATCAGCCTGGCCCCTGAGGACTCGGTTTCGGCCCTACTTCGAGATGACAGCCCCTCACGGTCTAGTCCCTCTCACGCCGATGACGATCAGCAGTGTTCGTCGGCTGGACATAGGTTAGAGACTCTCCGCGCCCTTGACAAGGCGGCGCGACTCATCTCGGCTTGCCTCCCTGCGGAGGACTGCCCACCCCCCCCCCCCCCTCCACCCCCCGCTAGAGAGAGGAAAGCTGCGGCCTACGTCGATGCGGAGCGCCACTCCAAGACGTTCAAGTCTCTTCCCCAACCACTGGGCTTCTGTAACCTACGGGACGCGTTCTCCGCGCACCTCGCGCAGGGCTCCTTGGGCCCCGCCGGACCTGGCCCAGGACCGCCCGGCGCCCCGGGCGGGGGAGGGCCCCTGACTCCCGCTCACTGCTACCGAACACCCTTGGATTCTGATGACCATCTCCGAGGGACTGTTGATCTCCTTTCGGACCCCCGCCCCCCCTGCGCCGTTCGCCCATATGGACCCTCGTTCCGAAAGACCTACTCAAAGCCGAGGCCCTGCATAGTGAGGTAGCCGCCTTACTTCGGAAGGCCGCCACGGAGGTGGTGACACGACTCGACTCCCCAGCCTTCTACAGCTGACTCTTCGTAGTGCCCAAGCCGGGCAGCAAGTGGCGTCCCGTGATCTACCTCTCGGCGCTAAACAAGTTCATCGTCGCGCTGTCCTTTCGCATGGAGACCGCCCGGGCCCTTCGTCTCACAGTGCAGCCCTTGGACTTTGCCGTCAGCCTGGACCTTTCGGATGCATATCTTCACGTTCCCATGCACCCAGCCTCCAGACTTTATTTACGCTTCGCCTTCGAGGGTGTGTACAACCTTTCCCTGCTAGGTATCAGTGAAGCCAGATGGACGCAGTCTGGCCAGAAAAGGCTGTTAAGTGGGGAGATGATTCTGTATTCAGGTCATGAAGAGGAGAATGCCCCCCATACAGAAGGAGTAGCATTCATGCTGTCACCAGTGGCACAGAGAGCGCCGATGGGCTGGGAACCTCTTGGGCCAAGAATTATCACAGCAGCCTTTAGAACCAAGAAAAAGCTCAAGCAGAACGTCATCCAGTGTTATGCGCCCACTAATGACAGTGTCGAGGAAGAGAAACAAGAGTTCTACGACCAACTCCAGAGTGCTGTGGACAAATGTGCGGAGCAAGACATCACCATCGTCATGGGCGATTTTAATGCCAAAATAGGGGAGGACAACACCGGATACGAAGAGGTGATGGGGAGACAGGGACTAGGGGAGATGAGTGAGAACGGGGAGAGGTTTGTAGACTTTTGTGCTCTAAACAGACTTGTCATTGGAGGCAGCATCTTCCCACACAGAAGAATACACAAAGCAACGTGGGTCTCACCTGACCATACTACAGAGAACCAAATAGACCATATCTGCATTAGCCAGAAATTTAGAAGATCCCTTCAAGATGTTCGAGTGAGGAGGGGAGCAGATATCGCCTCAGACCACCATCTGCTCACCTTAAGAATAAAGCTCAAGTTAAAGAAAAGCCGCACAGAGACAACAAGAAGACAGCGCTATAATGTAGGCCTCCTGAGAGAGACTGGAGTGAGAGAAGAGTTCAAACTGGTGCTGTCCAACCGGTTTCAAGCGCTACAGGAGCTAGTAAATGAAGAGGAGGCGGTCACCACAGAGCAGCAGTGGAAGGCAGTTAGAGAGGCGCTGAACTCAACCTGCAAAGACACTGTAGGGTTCAGGAAACACCACCACAAGGACTGGCTGTCGGCACAGACCTTGAAGAAGATAGAAGTGAGGAAGCAGAAGAAAGCAGTTGTCAACAACAGTCGCACGAGAGCAGCCAAAGCAAGGGCACAGGAGGAATACTCGGAAGACAACCGCGAGGTGAAGAGGAGTATCAGGGCAGACAAGAGGGCCTACACAGACAGCCTGGCAGCAGAGGCAGAAAAGGCAGCAGGCAGCGGCAACATGAAACAGCTCTACGACATTACCAGAAGATTGTCGGGCAAGTATGGCCATACAAAAAGACCAGTAAAAGACAAGGAAGGCAAGCCTATTGCAGACAGAGCAGACCAACTCGACAGATGGGCCGAGTATTTTGAAGAGTTACTGAACAGACCCAGCCCACCCGACCCCCCAGACATCCAGCCAGCAGAGACCGACCTACCCATCAGCTGTGACAGACCCAGCCAGGAAGAGATCAGAAGAGCAGTGGCATTTTTGAAGAACGGCAAAGCAGCAGGGCCAGATGGCATCCCAGCAGAGTCTCTGAAAGCAGACCTAGAGACAACAGTAGAGATGCTGTACCCACTGTTTGGAAAGATCTGGGAAGAGGAGGTGATGCCGGCTGACTGGAAGGAGGGGTACCTAATCAAGCTTCCCAAGAAAGGCGACCTCAGTAAGTGTTCTAACTACAGAGGAATCACCTTGCTGTCAGTACCAGGAAAGGTCTTCAACAGGATCATCCTGGAGAGAATGAAGAGCTCCGTTGACCCCCAGCTGAGAGACCAGCAAGCAGGATTCAGGAAAAACCGATCATGTACAGACCAGATCGCCACTCTCTGCATCATCGTGGAACAGTCTCTGGAGTGGAGCTCCACGCTGTATGTCAACTTTGTGGATTACGAGAAAGCATTTGACAGCGTGGACCGAGAGACTCTGTGGAAACTCCTACGACACTACGGTGTACCCACAAAGCTCGTCCGCCTGATCAAGAGCAGCTACGATGGCATGACATGTCGCGTGATCCACGAAGGGCAGTTCACCAGGGAGCTCCAGGTCAGAACCGGTGTCAGGCAGGGGTGTCTGCTGTCTCCGTTCCTCTTCCTTACTGGCCATAGACTGGGTCATGAAGAGGACCACAGAGCAGAGAAGAAGCGGAATACAGTGGACACTGTGGACACAGCTTGACGACCTCGACTTTGCAGATGACTTGGCATTACTGTCCCACACTCATCAACAAATGCAGGACAAGACCACGAGGCTTGCTGACATCTCGTCCCAAGTGGGCCTCACCATTCACAAACAGAAAACAAAGACTATGAGGCTGAACGCAACAAGGGAAGAACCAGTCTTGCTTGCTGGCACCCCGTTGGAGGAGGTGGAGTCCTTCACCTATCTCGGGAGCATCATAGACAAAAAAGGCGGCACTGATGCAGATGTCAGAGCACGAATCGGTAAAGCCAGATCAGCCTTTCTCCAGTTGAAAAAAGTGTGGAGTTCCAGAGAGCTGTCACAAAACACTGAAGTCCGGATTTTCAACTCCAACGTAAAAGCAGTTCTCCTATATGGAGCAGAGACTTGGAGATTGACAAAAACCACTGTCAACAGAGTACAGATCTTCATAAACAGTTGCCTTAGAAGAATTTTGAAAATCCACTGGCCAGAGAAGATCAGCAACATCAGACTCTGGGAGAGAACAGAGCAGATAACAGCAGAGAATGAAATTGGGCGAAGAAGATGGGGATGGATTGGTCACAGTCTGAGAAAGCCAGCTTCCAGTATCACTAGGCAGGCATTGTCATGGAATCCCCAGGGAAAGAGGAAAAGAGGTAGGCCGAGAAACTCCTGGCGTCGAGGCCTCCAAGCAGACATCAAGAGAATGGGAACCACCTGGAGTAAAATCGAAGGAGAAGCACAGGACAGGAGTCGCTGGAGGTCTCTCGTCGACGGCCTATACCCGGGTAGGGGTGACAGGCGTAAGTAAGTAAGTAAGTTCAAGGGTGTGGTCTACCAGTTCTGCGTGCTGCCCTTCGGCCTCAACCTCAGTCCTGGGTCTTCACATGCATTATGGATGCGGTGATTGCCAGAGCCCGACGCACATCCTCGAGCCCCACATCAAACTACTTGGACAACCTTCTGCTGAGGAACCAGGTCGAGTCCGCCTTGAAGGAAGACCGAGATGCACTGCTCCGGCTCCTCGACACGCTGGGTTTCCTGGTCAACATGGGCAAGTCCGATCTCGTACCATCACGCCACTTCGTGCACCTAGGAATGGAGTTCCGCACCGACCTCAACAACGTCCGGCTTACGGAGCAACGCATTCAGAAGTTGGCAAACCTTGCGCGGCAGGTGTCCCAGGAGACGGCTATTCCCGCCAGGCAGTGGCTTCAGCTTCTGGGACTGATGAGTGCAGCAGCGGATCTGCTCCCCTTAGGACGTCTATACTCCCGCCTGCTGCAGCTACACCTCCTCTTTTACTGGCGACCTTCGACGTCCGACCTCGAGGCCCCAGTTCCGGTCCCTCCGATGCTCCGCCCTCATCTCCTTCGCTGGGTGGACTCAACCTGGCTCGCG
This sequence comes from Semisulcospira habei, assembly GCA_036245525.1. Lineage (NCBI taxonomy): Eukaryota > Metazoa > Mollusca > Gastropoda > Semisulcospiridae > Semisulcospira > Semisulcospira habei. The sequence continues at coordinate 59,024,024 of BTPG01000007.1, forward strand.
ACGGGAGTTCCCCTTTACTCACCGCCTCCCACACTTTCCCTCTGCGTTGACGCAAGCCGCACCGGTTGGGGTGCACACCTGCTTCCGTCGTTCGCAACTGCCTCCGGCCTGTGGCCCGCGGTTTTGCTGACCCAACACATCAACTGGCTGGAGCTGAAGGCGGTCTGGCAAGCCCTCCTTGCGTTGCCTACATACAGAAGCAGGGTGGGACCCACTCTCCCTCCCTATGCATCCTCCTGTACCAGGTGCTCCGGTGGTGCGAAGATCGGGATATCACTCTCCGCGCGCGGCACATTCCGGGTCACCTGAATGTTCTAGCCGACTCCCTCTCCCGACGTGGCCAGCTTCTCCATACCGAGTGGTCGCTTCGTCCAGACATTTTTCGGATGATCGGCGCTGCCTGGGAGACACCCATGATCGACCTGTTCGCAACGAGATGGAATCGCCAGCTCCCTCTCTTCATCTCCCCGATTCCAGACCCTCTTGCCTGGGCAGTTGATGCTCTCTCCATCCCGTGGGACGGTCTGATAGCCTACGCCTACCCGCCTACGGTGCTTGTCCCCAAGGTCCTCCTCAAGCTCAGAGGGTGCAACGTGATCCTGTTCCTGGTGGCCCCGTTCTGCTGGACCAAGTCGTGGACGACCGACCTACTGAACCTCGCCACGGCCCCCCCGCTGCCACTTTCCACCCCGCGCACGATGCTCAAGCAACCACGTCAAGCGCTGTACCACCCGTGCCCCAAATGTCTCCTCCACGCCTGGAGGTTGTCCGGCAAGCCCTCACCGCTAGAGGCTTCTCAGGTGCGGCAGTGGACACGATCGCTACAGCCCGCAGAAGCTCGACCAGACGAGTCTACGAAGGCAAGTGGAGAGTCCTCTGCTACTGGTGTGACAACAAACGCCTCTTCCCCCATCGATTTGACGGTTCCTCAGCTGGCGGATTTCTTCCTCTAGCTGTTCACCGACCAGCGGTTAGCGCCCATCACCATCCGCGGCTACCTGGCCATGATCGCTGACACGTACCGACATTTGGGGCGACCCGACCCGGGTTCCTGCAAGGACCTCGCCGACCTAATGGCCCACTTCGGTCTGCAACGTCCCACACTTCGCTTCCTGGTGCCGCGATGGGATCTGCCTTGGGTCCTTACTTGACTCAACTCGGATCGCTTCGAACCGATCCAGTTGGTGAAACTACCGGACGTGACACGCAAGACCTGCTTCCTGCTGGCCCTCGAGTCTGCCTCTAGGGTCAGCGAGCTGCAGGCCCTTTCTGCACGCCCCGCTTGTTTGCAATTCCGGATGGACGGCTCAGTTCAACTGCTGCCCGACCCGGCATTTCTCGCCAAGATCCGATCTCCTTTAGCTGCCCCGCAGTTGGTCACCATCCATCCGTTGTGGGACCCAGGCTTCTCCCGTGAGTCCAGAAAACAGGACCCGGTGAGGGCTTTTTACGTGTGTACCTGTGCCGGACCAAGCCGCTCCGCAGGGGAAGCACTCGCCTTTTCCTCCCTTTATCCCCAGGTAGAAATGACATCTCAGCCCAGACGATCTCCTTTTGGCTCCGATGGGTGATACCAAGACCTTTCCCCCGACACGGCCAAACGTATGAGCATCAGGGCGCACGAGGTCAGAGCCATGGCCACTAGCCTTGCATTCGACCGCAACTGTGCTGTCAAAGACATTGTGGCAGCCGTGGGTTGGTGTGCGGAGAATACCTTCGCCCGCTTCTACCTGAGGGACCTCTCCAACCAGCGCCAGAACCTTTTCGCTGGTGGGGGACATCGTGGTGCCCTAGGCGCCGTAAGTATCTTTGCTAAAATTAGCGGGAGGTTGCTTAGGGAGGGCAGCTCTAGTAGTCTCAGGGGGTGGTTTAGGGGCGTTATAGCGGCACCCGCCTCCTCTTTGGGATTCTTGGGGTGGCTCTTGGCATAGTGTTTTTGACCAAAATCTTTCAGAAAACAGTTTTGAGACAGACTCGGCTTTTGCATCTTTGAAGTATCTAGAAGCAATTCCTGCACATGTTTTATGTTATAATGCCCTCAAAATGTGTTTATTGATCATATTTTCAAAGTCACTCGACATGAAAATCATCCAAACACCGTATTTTTTCTTCGAGCATCGCGAACTTATGGCCTTGGTTACGGCCATTTTGCTTGAACAAACTCCGGCTTGCCGCATACCGTTATGTAGGTCAACTCTTTCTCCGTCAGAATTCGAGCGGAAACATCGGAAATTTCCATTCACAAAGTCACACGAAGCCAAAAACGAGAACAACCGAATGCAGCAAAACCGAGCGGAGATTTCCATATATGGACCTCTGTTCAAAAGCGCGATCGCTGATTGGCTGTTTCGCTCACTCGGGGCTTCTTCGGCTGTTTCCGACTAGGCAACCATGCGATCCAAAATGGCCGCTGCTTGATGCTTTCTTCTTGAGTGCCGTGGGAATTTGTCAAATTGTGAGCAAGAAAATCGTTTGAAGATGAGGAAAAATGTTGGTACTAAGTTCCGAACACTTCATAAGTTTGGGAAGCGCCGCAGGAAGAAAAATGAAACGCCAGTTTTGTCGAAAAACACTCCGCAAGAGGCCGAGCCGGTGCCTTCGATATCGTCGCTCGTGAATGGGGATGGTGCATCGAGTGAAACTGCGCCAGAGTCTGTGGCATCGACGAAAAAAAAAGAAACTTTTTCAAGAGGAAGAAGATGGCAGAGGATACAGTTGCAGAAGAAACAACACCGAAGACCCGGAAAACGTCGGATACGAACGGGAGTGACACCAACGACAACCCTGCAGATACACGGTCAGCGAGCGATGACGATCTGAATTTCATTGCAAATCTTGGCTGTTTACAACCACTAATAACCATCCTCCACTGCCCAGTTTGCAAGAAAAAGGTGAGCGATCTTGTTTTATTGTTATTGTCTAGGCCACATATGCCGATATTTCGCTTTTTGTGTTTGTAAATGGTTTGTCATGAACTGATGAAGCAGATCTTGTGTGTTCACACAGTTCAGAGTCCCCCACTTTTTCTGGATCAGGAACTGGCCCGTTTTGCTGTGCAGCAAATACAGCTTTAGTTGGACAGAAAGCTGAATGAAAGAAGTATTCATATAATTTTTTTTGGTAGTGCATGCAGGCTGAGCATGATGCTTGCTGCCGTACTGTATGTCACATGTTGAGTGTGTACTGTGTATGTGGACATAGACTAAGTTTGCAACTTGTGTTCATTTCAGAACCTGTCGATCAGCGAAGGAGGTGATGGTGGGCGAAAGGGAGCTGCCTGTCTGCTGTCCGTGAACTGCACAAGGTGTGGGGAGCTGTTGTCAGAGTGGACATCACTACGGTCTGGCATCACACACTCTGGCTTTGACATCAACAGACGTGTTGTTGCAGCTGCAGTCAGCAACGGCCTAGGTTTCACACAGCTTTGGAGGTTTTCTGCAATGCTGAACATGCCTCCACCAATGAATGAAAAGACTTGGTATCACTACCAAAAGCAGATGAAGTTTGTAGAGCTGGAGGACCTGGAGAGAGCAAAATCTGCAACCAGGAAGACCTCGAACAAAGAGAAGGATCGGAGAAAGAAGATTGATGACATTCGTCGACGTGAGAGAGAGCAGCGTCGCCAGCGAGAGGGTGCCATTTATGGTGCAGGACAATTTTAACTGTCTGCCAAAACTTTCAGTGCCTCCCCATGATGCTGAATGCTGTTTCAAGTGAACTTAACTGCTTTTGACAGAATTTAAGTTCATTCTATGACCTATACTGTAGTGTGAAACATTTCTAAACTTTGAAGCCAATTTTCTAAGAACTGTGTATTTTGCATGTGTGACGAACTTTCCCCCTCAGTAGCTTCTGTTCTAACAGAGCTATCAATCTGAAAATTTGCATGCTTATGTAAAATTGCATGTAGAGTGCAATAAAAGCATCAGAATCAGCCTATGTCTTATAGTTGTCAAGTTACAGGACCACAAGTGGTGGCAAAAAATTTTACTTTTTTGCCACGTTTGTATGGCTGGTGAGTGCTGAATCTGTTATTGGTACACATCAAAAACTGCTTTCCTTGCACAGAATGAACACAGCTTTACAAGAAACAGTAATTTCTACATTGAAAAAGCAAAGCAGTTTTGTACAGCAGAGGGGGCAAAATACCATGCTTTGCCGTCGTGTATTATAATTGTGATCAGCTGTAGATTTTTTTCTAAACAACCCAGCAACTTCAAACTTTGCAAGGAAAACATCTGTGATGTGTACTATGAGTGTGCCAAATTTCACAACTCTATCTTGAACAGTTTGTTTTTTACAATTTTTACAAAAAACGGACGCCAAGAGCCACCTTTAATAATACCATCGGTAATGTGTTTTGAGGAAACGAATGTATTTTTCTTTAAAATGAATTTTTTTCGAAATACTTACCGATGGTATTACTCAAAGGTCCCTCCCACCTGCCCCGCTTGCCGCTGGTCCACTAAGAAACTGACTGGTGAGCTTCCGCTGTGCGCATGCGCGGTTGGGTTGGAAGGGAGGCTACTTGGGTTACCGCCTAGGCTATGGCGCCCCTCACCTGCCATCACGGCCATATTCGTACACAACAATTTTGGCTAAAATTAGTCTAGCTAAGAAACCATTCCTATTAGTAATACCATCGGTAAGTATTTAAAAAAAAAATTCATTTGAAGAAAATACATTTTTCTTTTTTATAAGGCTGCGTAAATTCAGTACCGCGTTAATGACTCCCAGCTACCACATTTTACTGATGGCTGATCAGCATTTTGTTCTCTTCCATTACAGTGTTACATATTCTTGGATGACCCTGGTGCAGTGGCTGAGATCCTGGAGCAGCTTATCAAAGGAGATGAGGTATACTGCGTTAGGGTTGTTACTGTGAAATAGTCATAAAATTGCAAGTGCTCGCATGATCTTATGAATGCAGAATTAAAAGAAAAAAGACAAATACAGAAAACAGTTGTTGTGGCATGAGCCTCTGTGGTCATCAGTGCAAACTTTGACACTTCTTTTTTTAAATGTTTGGCGTACAAAGTAGTTTGGATAAGGGGGAGCGGTAGGCACATTTGCATGGGTGGCACTGCCAGTCTTCATTCCTGGAGAATGATGCAGCTTTTCCAAAATCCCCAAAGTCTGCATTCAGCTTTATTGTTCAGACAGCAGAACATAACCTTCAGCCAGCCTGCCCCGTTTGCAAGAGGCATAAATTCTCATGAGCCCCTGCGAATGCAGGGGCTTATGAGAATGTATGCCTCTTGCATATGGGATAGGCTGGCTTAAGGTTATGTTGTGCTGTCTGAACAATAAAGCTGAATTTATGTCTTTTGCCTGGCACGGTTCAGCAAATTTACATCTGCAGCCGTAAATAGCCATTGAAATGTTTTCAGTCACACCCAGCTATTCAATTTTTAGAACTGTTGCCCATGAATTTGTTTGGTGCCATGAAGACATTACGACTGCCACTACTACTCATAATTGTGGTCGCTCAAAACAGATTGTGCTGTACTTTCTCTGTGCAGGACTCTACTCTCATGGCATACCAGATTGGCTTTGACCTGTATGACAGCGCCACACAGCAGTTTCTACAGCGTGTGCAGTCAGCGCTGCGAGCTGTGGCTCCCATCCCAGCCCTGCTGCCAGACCAGAAAGCCAAATCAGCAGAAAAAACACCAGTGCAGGAGTCTACACCCAATGAAGGGAAGGATAGTGATGCGTGAGTATTGACAGTGTGTTCAGTTATGGGATAGCCTCAGTTCTGTGTTCCACTATGTTGCAGCACCTATTGAATGTCAGCAAGTGACAAGCATTTGTAAATAAAGCAGCACTGTGCAGTAACGCAAACTTGAATCACAGTCTCCAATAAAGAAAAACTTTCTCAGACTTGCCAACCACTATGATTTTGCCGTATTTTCCTATGGCAACATTCCCAATACCTACTACGATCATTACTGAAATTCTACGCTGAAGAAAAAAACAAAACAATTTTTTTGGTGTTTTGGGTTTGTAGTCATTAAAAATATAAAGTTGGGGCCAATGAGAACGAGCGGAGCGAACTTCCAGTTTTCCCAGCATGCATCATTTCATTCATAAAGTGCGTAAGATAAACAACGGTCTGAACCATGCCAAAGAGAAAGGAGCCCGAATCTAAAAGTGCACCGCCTGAAAAGAAGAAAGTTTGTACCAGCCAGCCAAAGTTCCGATCACTATATATAAGGCAAACTTCTGTCGTGCTTTGACTCTAACAGACAATAAAATTGTATTGTATACTGAGAAATTTCCATGCATCAAGCGTTTGGCGTTAAGTGAACAGTAACTTACGTGCTAAACTACTCTTGACATCATTAAAACTACTACCACTTGTCCAAAATGCTACTACCATAGCTGTGTAGGGGGTTGGCAGGTCTGCTTTCTTGTGGACGATTGTTTCCTCAAAAACATTACCGATGACATTACTATTAGGAAACGCCTCTTAGCTAGCACAATTTCAGCCACAAATTTGGTTGTGTACCTACAGGGCAGGGGAGGCAACCTAACTACTACCACTTGTCCAAAATGCTACTACCCTAGCTGTGTAGGGGGTGGCAGGTCTGCTTTCTTGTGGACAATTGTTTCCTCAAAAACATTACCGATGACATTACTATTACGAAACGCCTCATAGCTAGCACAATTTCAGTCAAAATTCGGCAGCGGCGGCAACCTAGGGGTGCCATTACCTAGTACCCTGAGTAGCCTCCCGTCCATCCCCATCCGGTCACGTGCCCAGCGCGCCAGTCTGTTCTCTTAGCTAGCTGTGAACGGTTGTGTACCTACCCTACTGTGTGTTTGGCGGTGTACGGTGTGACCGGTCGTCCTGTGGCCTTGGACTGGCTTACTGTGTTCACTGCGCTGGCCTTGGATCACTGTGTTCACTGTGCTAGCTTGGAGTTTACCTTCGTTTGGATTTACGTGTGGGGGCTTCTGCTGGACTGTGTGGTGTTTTCGTGGGACTTGTAGTGCCTCTACCTGTTGGTGGTGCGGGGCTTCGCCTCTGCGACACGGTTGGTCCCCTACGGCCTTCAGGCAGGCGCTGGCCTCTCCGCCATGGCAAGGTAAGGCCTTGATTGTTGCCCACGACCGGCGCTCAGGGAAGAGAGAGAGGAGCACCGGGTGACGGCACTGGCCGTGGAATTGGCACTGTATACAAAATTTGCCTTCGCTCGTGTATGCTCGTTTGCGTGGCCTCGGAGAGCCATGCTCGCTCGCCTCTCACTGTTGACTATGTTTGCAGTTTCCAAGTCCGCACCCGCACGTGCTGTGGGGACTTCCAATGGCTGAGCGACGAACAGGCGGTAGGCCTCTCCTGTTCTGCCTGTGCCTCCAGTCACCCGTGCATTGTCTGCGCCCCCTGGCTGGAAGAGCAGTGGTCTCAGCTTTGGGGTTTCTATCGCCGTGAACGGCCTACGCCAGTCCGAGATCAGGCACCTGCTAACACCACCCCCCCCCCCCCCCCCCCCCCCCCCCCCCCCCCGCCACCTCCGCGGATGGGACAAGGCATACCTGGCTATGTCACGGGTTACGGATCTTAGGACATCGGCCAGATTGTGCGCCCGCTCGCTAAATAATGAGAGTATCTATTATGAGCCTGGCCCACAGCGAGCTTGCTCGCGCCGCCTCCCCGCCCGAGCTTGCTCAGGTCTAGGAGCGGCTACTGGAGTACGGCCCTCCAAACCCTCGGGACAAGTCCAGCACAGATGTATGGCGTCCTGCCCCAAGGTCAGTGTGTGCCCGCTCGCCAGATAAAGAACAAACGAGCCTGGACCGTTGCCTCGCTTGCCATGGCGCACCTCGCCCCACCGGCCTAGACGTTTGTCTCCGACTCGACACCAGCCCTGGCACCCTCCCCTGGTTGGCGTTCGCCCTCCCGATATGCAGTCGCTGTCCGCGTGACCGCTGGTCCTCGCGTCGCAGTGCAGCCTCAGTGTCGAGACCTTCGCGGGACTCCTCTTCGGTTCATTCCTCGCGGCACCACTCACAGGTGAGAAGGTTCCCCCCCCCCCCCCAGCGCGACTGCCAGATGACGGGACGCTGCTGCAGAGACCTCCATTCACCATAGTCAGGAAGAGCTCTCACCCGTCCGCCCCGACGATGATGATGCTCTCAGCTTGGCTCCGGATGACGCAGTTTCGGTCCTTCCGCTAGTCAGCTAAGCGAACAGACTGGCGCGCTGGGCGCGTGACCAGATGGGGATGGACAGGAGGCTACTCAGGGTACTAGGTTATGGTGCCCCTAGGTTGCCTCCCCTGCCCTATAGGTACACAACCAAATTTTTGGCTGAAATTGTGTTAGCTAAGAGGCATTTCCTAATAGTAATGTCATCGGTAAGTATTTTTCGAAAAAATACATTTTAGAGAAAAATTTATATTTTGAAGATTGCAATTCTCACACCAAATGAGCTACATTATTCATTCGATGCTATCATGAAACTCTGTGATTATCATTTGAAATTATATCTCTTGGTCTGCTTACACTGTGTCATCTAAGTAAGACAAAAATGGGTGGTCTGCCGAGACAGGTGGTCGTCTTGACAGGTTTGACTGAACGCTTGTTAACTTTGTCTTTCCTCACGTGCAGCCCAATGGACACAGTCGAAGAAACTGCGTCAGAAAACACAACTGATCTTGGAGCTGACTCTTCAGTGAAATCTGCAGTCAAGGATTTGGCCACCCTGGTATAACACCCAACACTTGTAGTGCTTATTCTTTGTGTATGCATTTGGTGATAAATGCACACATATAGGCATATAAAATAGGCATTTGTTGATTACTGTGTCACCTTTGTTCAAAACTCGTATTGGGGAAGGCAGCCAGATTTCTCCTCATGGGACAACAAAATCGATATAAAAAACATCACATTCACACTCTGAGGACTTAATTTTGTTAAAAAACAGTTTGAACTGGATTTTTTTCTGAGAGAAATTATGCTCACAATTGATATGTGTGCAGATTCATGATTTTTGATCTTATGGCTGAATCTGTAAGGTTCTAAATCACAGACCATCACATGTGTTATGCTGTGTTTGCGGCTTTCTGATAGATTTTCTGTCGTTTTGCAGACTGCCCAAGAAAAGGGTCTTCAGGAGCGGCTGTCTCGCCTGCTGACCATCCTGGGAGGGGAGACTACCATTTTCCTCCACCTGCAGTTCCTGATCAAGAACAACAAAACAGACATGCTGGTCCTGAAAAACACAAAGGTCAGAATTGGGAATCACTAAGGCTGAACCCACTGAGCGCAGATACACAATAAGAAGATAAGGATCGACCGTGATAGTTAAAGCCTGGTGCCAGAATAGCTTGGCACCACGCTTGAACAATCGGGGTCAAAGTGTCCTCTGCTATTGATTTGTAATGTAGTGCTCGCATAACAATTTCCAGATTGTGTATTTTGAGCAGAAGGCTTGACACATCAAGAGTCATTAAAATTGTCGCTTGTGGCTGCAGAATATAATTTTTTTTGCACAAGCTCGTAGCTTTTACTCCAGATGTACTGCATTATGCTTAGCCGTTTTTAGTTTTAAATCTGTGAGCTTTGTTTTGCAGGATGCTGTGAGAAACTCTGTCTGCCATTCTGCCACAGTCATTGCCAACGCATTCATGCACTATGGTACCACCTGTGATCAGTTCCTCAGGTGTGTAGCAGCCCTTCAGCTTAACATGTAAAAATGAATGAAAAATATAGGCTGTGTAGGCTGAACAGTGCTGCTGTGTGTCGAGGTGTCTTCCTTGGGGAAAGGCAGTTCATGTTCCCCCCCCATGGGCCACTGAAGTGGAAAATATTTGTTTCGAGTACTTTGTAAAGTCTGTATAGCATCTGTTGGAGATGTGTCAACAGTAATATACATTGTTCGGAAGTCAGAAGTAGATCAGTCAAAATTGTTTGCGTTTCGACAAAAACAGTGTATTAAAAACCTGGACAAACATGCGATATTGCATGTTTGTCTGGGCTTTTAATCCACTGTTTTTGTCGAAACACAAGCAGTTTTGACATACATCTGATAATTACTGATTGTTAAAGGGTGGTGCTTTCTCAGGCAGCATGCTTGTCTAGCACTAGCAGTGCTTGGTGTGTTGTATTATTAGTATTAACTGCCCTTCACTGATGAAAAAATGCAAATGCCACTTAGCAGCAAGAGGCAAAGGACCTCATGACCCCCCGCAGATGCGGGGGCTCATGGAGTTCTTTGCCTCTTGCTGAACCATTTTATAACCGAGTTCCTTGAATTGATGGGAAAATGTGGTGTTGAATTTGCCATGCTTTCAAATACCATTTTCCTTCCACTGGCTGTGAATGGGTTAGACACTGAATGTTTGTACATGTTATAAAACATTAAAAGAAAAAAATGAAAGAGTCATACCGCCCAAAATAACCACACCCTGCTAATTTTCAGAGATAATCTGGAGTGGCTATCTCGAGCAACCAACTGGGCCAAGTTCACGGCCACCGCTAGCCTGGGAGCTATCCACAATGTAAGTGCTGCTTTGACTTGGCTTTCATTTCGTCACATTTTCGGCACCAAGCGTTCATCGACGCTGAGAATTCAAGGTTAATGCCTGCTTGGCTTTGTGCCTTGACTGGCACCAAGCTAATCAGTCACTAACGTTGAGCTTTAGTGCACAGCGCATCTTTTGTGACGGATACTTAGCACACAGCTGTGCACAGTTAGTTTGCAGGAAGAGAGGTTCTTCTTAGCCTCATTTATCCTTTACTGCCAAGAAAAATTGAACTCTGCCGAACTGCAAGAGGAATGATCCTCATGAGCCCCTGCAGTTGCGGGGGCTTGTGAGAATCTATGCCTCTTGCTGACACCACTTTGTATCCATGTTCCTTTGACGTCATGGCATCTTTGGCGTTGACTTCACAGTGATTTCGAAAATGCAGGGGCCGTCCACTGGCAGTTAACCCATATCATTCGGAATACACCAGTGTGTGAAATAAGTTGACTAAATTAGTTCAAGGGTAGTGCCAGAATAGCTTGGCGCCGCTAGGCGTCAAGCTGTTCTGGCACCACCCATGAACTAAAGCCTTTGGTCTATATCCTTATCCATAAGTACTATAATGTAGCTTGCATGTGGCAGTGTACAAATTTGAAGCTTTTAGCCTCAGTGTGATTTGGGTTAAAAGTTTAAGCAAAAGGTCCTGAGACTTACATTGTTACTTTTAGTTGGAAGGTCCACCTGAGGCTGTGTGTCGATCTGGTTCGTGTCGGTTTGAAGACCTGTTGTAGCATACTCCTCTCGGTCCTTAAACTCTAGACTTCCCATACAGTTTTCTCTATATCAGCTCTGTATTCCTAGAAGATTTCTTACATTTTGGTAGTTTTTGGGTAAGTTTGTGAAAACAGACCTTGTGACTTAACTATTGATGTGACTGAGACTAAACTTGGCAGTTATCAAGAGAAAACTTACAGATACACACTGATCTTACTTTGAATCAGATTTACCTGCCCGAAGATGAAATTTGATTAATTCAATTGAACTCAGTGTGACTCCACTCATCGTCGGAAAGAAGTTCATCACTTTCAGTCAAATGAAAACGCTCTTGATCCGACAGGTCACTTGTGTGCACACTGCTAACACCTGACACTTCAACATCACTTAGATTCTCACAAAGTCCTAGATCTCTGTCACAGATAAGTTTATCAAATAAGTCACCAAACTCCTCATCGCTATCAGAGTGCTCGGTCGTCATGATGCTTTAAAAACTCGCACCAAAAAGTCACATAAAAATCGACAAAAACGTTCACAATTCAACCCACAAGTCAAGATTCGCGGTAGAAAACAACCCTAGATCTTTCAGGAAGTGACTTTATATGCTCTCTATGCACAGGAGAGCTCTCGCTTCCTGTGAGATCACTTTCTATTTTGGTCACAAAACCAAGCGGTCTCAAGCGGTGCGGGAATACACGACACGAGCGGAATGGCACGGTTTGGGACGTTAAGAGTTAAGCAAGGGTTCTAAAGCTGGTCAAAAACCCTAGGCTAGGCTAGATTTAACTGTTTTGGAGTATGCTGTAGTATTTTTAGAGAGGGTAAAAAAGAACTTGTTGATTTCAGGAACGTTTTTTATACAACACTGCACTGCTTCATAGCCAGCGGCTCAGAAAGATTTCTCTGAAACCATTACAGAATCGAAGCTGGATAATGTTACTTGCCTTACAGGTACAAGGTCAGCAAGAGGCAAAGAGCTGACCTTGTGCCTATAAGGCAAGTAAGATTATCCAGCTTTGATTCTGTAACGGTTTCAGAGAAATCTGCCTCTTGCATTGGGCTGGAGTTCATTGCTTTTGACGATAAGTTACAGTTTATCTGTCTGTAGGCGAAATGAATAGTTTCATGAATCTTGCTGCACTTTTCTTAAATCTAGGGTCACGAGAAGGAAGCATTGAATCTCATGTCATCTTACCTACCCAAAGACACCACAGCAGGGTCTGCATATTCTGAGGGGGGTGGCCTCTACGCCTTGGGGTTGATTCATGCCAACCATGGAGGAGCGATCACTGAGTATCTGCTGGGACAGCTGAAGGATGCCTCAACTGACGTGAGTTGCTGCCCTTGGTGAAAAACAGAAGTTTGCTGAAGAGGTTATCCATGTACATGTTCTTAAATTTAATTAATAACTGACTGAAAAATGGAACCGTTCTCATTGTTTCCTCAAAACACATTACCGATGACATTACTAATAGGAAACATGCACTTAGCTTACCATTTCAGCCCCAAATTCCGTTGTGTACCTACACGACAAGGGAGGTGACCCAAGAGCGCCATAGCCGTAGCCAGGTACCCGAGTAGCCTCCCTTACCTCCCCATCCGGTGGCGTGAGCGTTGGTGTCACACCAGTCTGTTCGCTTAGCTTACTGCGGACGGAATAGTTCAGCCTACTGGATCTTCGGCTGTGTACGGTTGTGACCGGTCTTACCAGTGTTGACTTTGCCTAGGCCCCTAGGCGCTGGTCACGCCGTGTACCGCACAGTAGCTAGTGTGATATAAATAGAATGAGTGCGCGAGAGTGGAATTTGACCTCGCGGCGCCTTATCTCTCTGGCAGCTGGAAGCGAACTAAGTGCTAGGCGCCGGCACTGGCTGGTAAAGCCGTGAGTTATGAATGAGTGATGGGATAATGCGAGCGCGGGTGCACTGCTTCTTGTGGCCCTCCGGGCCACGGCAGCTTGCCTCTCACCTTGACTATGTTGCAGTTGTAGCCCGCATGCGCTGTGGCGACTTCCAGTGGTCGGGCGGGGTGCCGCCCTTGCCCCGGCTGCGCTTCCGGTCTCGCCTGCGGCAGCTGCACGCCCTGGGTGGAAGAACATGGTCACAGCTTGGGGCTCCTTTGGCGCGAACGACTGTCGCCATCCCAGGACCAGCCACCCGCTACCGCTACGGACCAGCTTAGACGCACCAGCTCTGGAATTGTTGGGGGCCTGATGACTCGCCTGACAAGACCCCCCCTTGCGTGCCAGCTCGCTCGAGCCTGGTCCGCAGCGAGCTTGCTCGCCCCATGCTGCGCGGAACCTAACAGAAGGATAAAAGCCTGCTGGACGAGGCTTCTGGATACTTGGGACTGACGATGCGCCCGACAAGACCCCCCTTGCACGCCAGCTCGCTCGAGCCTGGTCCGCAGCAAACTTGCTCGCCCCAGTCTGCGCGGAACCTAACAGAAAGGATAAAAGCCTGCTGGACGAGGCTTCTGGATACTGGGGGACTGATGACTCGCCGGACGAGACCCCCCTTGCGCACCCGCTCGCCCCGAATTGCGGAAACTAGACAGCGCCCAAATGAGATAAGGAGAACTGCCGCTATTGGAGTCCAGTCCAGTAGCGAAGTCGTTCGCCCCACTCCACGATGGGTGACAAGTGCTCCCAGCCGGACGCGGCTATTGGCCCCCTGTGCGCCTGCTCTCTCGAGTGTTACCCCCAGCAAACTTGCTCGCCCCGCCTTACAGAACGTGTACGCATCCCCGCCGCTACTTGGTACCAGTACAACGGCGCCGTCGTCCGGACGAATCTACTGGACCCTTGTGTGCCACCCTCTTGAGACTGGCCACAACAAGCTGGTTCACCCCGCATTGCGGCCTGAGTCCTCGGGCTCTGTCACGGATACTCGGGAGCGTTCCCGCCTCTACATGGATCCAGTCCAGCAGTACCTGCGTTCGGCCCGCGCAAAGGTGTGTGTCAAGCGCCTCCAGCCCGACGACATGCCTGGACTTGGTGCGCCCGCTCTCCCCAACCAGGCCCACAGTGAACTGGTTCACCCCACTTAGCGGCCCAGCCCACTGGACCCAGTTCTCCACTGTCGGCCGACGCTTCCGGCCTGGAGCCTCTTCCTTGCCCCTGGCTACTTCGCATTCCTCGAGGGCCGGCCGACCCCGCACTTGCCCTGGTGTGCATCTTCCACCTGAGTCTACCAACGCTGACGAACCCCAGCTGTGGCCAAGTGGCTCCATCATGGTTCTCCGGGGGATGACAGTTGACCTCTTCACTATAGGCCCCTGGTTCCCCTGACCTAGTCGAGGTGCTCTGCGCTCTGGCAGCAGAGCTCCTGAGCTACGCTGGCTTCCTCTCCGCTCCTCCGGCCCGGGCGGTCTTGGACAGCGCCGTCTGCCTTCCCTGGTACATGGTCGGATCTCCACCTGCAGTGGTTACCCCGGCAGTGACAGCACACGGCTCTTCAGCTTTGCTACACCGCTCCCCCTGGGCTTGGATGGGACCGCGACCTTCCGCAGCGCCCTGACCTGTGGGAGTTCGGAGCTGTTCCTGCAGACGGTCACCCAGCACTTCGAGGACACCGGACTGCGACCTACGCCTCCAATGACGCCTTGGCCTCCGCCACCTACGTGGACCTGATGCCTCGGCATGCTGTCGGCTGTTCCTGCCCCGACCTCCTCGCTCGACACCGAATGGGCGCTCCACCCGCGTATCTTAGAGGAGCTGCGCGCAGTGCAACTGCAAGACGGCCGTGTTCGACCTATTCCCAACACAGTGGATTTGCCTGCTCCTCCTTGTAACGCACGCAGACTTGCCCACAGACGTACGCACAGACTCTCGCACAACAGACGCATACACCGCCACTGACTCAGACGGGCGCATTCATGCGGTTAAACTCAACACACGGGCTCCCTTTCTAAAGTAACTTTTATACACTAAAAGGTTCAAAAAGATTATCAAACTATATACACTTCTCTACTAACATCCGAACATCACACACACACAATTCACAATATCTCGCCAGGCTAGGTGTTAGTTCTCAGTCTCCAACCTGTTTGATGTTATTGCCTGGTTACGTTGGCCCTTGTACAGACCAGATCGCCACTCTCCGCATCATCGTGGAACAGTCTCTGGAGTGGAGCTCCCCGCTGTACGTCAACTTTGTGGATTATGAGAAAGCATTTGACAGTGTGGACCGAGAGACTCTGTGGAAACTCCTACGACACTACGGTGTACCCACAAAGCTCGTCCGCCTGATCAAGAGCAGCTATGATGGCATGACATGTCGCGTGATCCACGAAGGGCAGTTCACCAGAGAGCTCCAGGTCAGAACTGGTGTCAGGCAGGGGTGTCTGCTGTCTCCGTTCCTCTTCCTACTGGCCATAGACTGGGTCATGAAGATGACCACAGAGCACAGACGAAGTGGAATACAGTGGACACTGTGGACACAGCTTGACGACCTCGATTTTGCAGACGACTTGGCATTACTGTCCCACACTCATCAACAAATGCAGGACAAGACCATGAGGCTTGCTGACATCTCGTCCCAAGTGGGCCTCACCATTCACAAACAGAAAACAAAGACAATGAGGCTGAACGCAACCAGGGAAGAACCAGTCTTGCTTGCTGGCACCCCGTTGGAGGAGGTGGAGTCCTTCACCTATCTCGGGAGCATCATAGACAAAAAAGGCGGCACTGATGCAGATGTCAGAGCACGAATCGGTAAAGCCAGAGCAGCCTTTCTCCAGTTGAAAAAAGTATGGAGTTCCAGAGAGCTGTCACAACACACCAAAGTCCGGATTTTCAACTCCAATGTAAAAGCAGTTCTCCTATATGGAGCAGAGACATGGAGATTGACAAAAACCACAGTCAACAGAGTACAGACCTTCATGAACAGTTGCCTTAGAAGAATTTTGAAAATCCACTGGCCAGAGAAGATCAGCAACGTCAGACTCTGGGAGAGAACAGAGCAGATAACAGCAGAGAATGAAATTGGGCGAAGAAGATGGGGATGGATCGGTCACAGTCTGAGAAAGCCAGCTTCCAGTATCACTAGGCAGGCATTGTCATGGAACCCTCAGGGAAAGAGGAAAAGAGGTAGGCCGAGAAACTCCTGGCGTCGAGACCTCCAAGCAGACATCAAGAGACTGGGAACCACCTGGAGTAGAATCGAAGGAGAAGCACAGGACAGGAGTTGCTGGAGGTCTCTCGTCGACGGCCTATACCCGGGTAGGGGTGACAGGCGTAAGTAAGTAAGTAAGTACGTTGGCCCTTCTCACGTCTAGGCGTGCAAGTCCGTTGTATGCTCTTTCCTGTCGTCCTGTCTGTAACACGGACGTCCTTGCACTCGCACCGTAGCGCAGTTCTCGCTGTGATCCGGGTATCTTGGTCCCGATCAGACTCACTCTGAGCGAAGAGCTGGAGGGATGACCTCATGTTAGGTCCCACCTGTGACTGACGTTTCGGCATCCCGTCATTCCGCTCTTTACAAGCACTCTGAATACGACAACAAAAGTCCCAACGTAACACTTGCTAAACACACAACATATTGGATCAATGAGAAACGTCACGTAACCTGGCTAATACAAATAACTCACACGTTCATTCACACACACACACGTGCTTCATAAACTGTCTACTTCCGTAACACCCCCATATCTCTGTCACTATCTTGAAACAGACTATAGCCTAACACTCTTGCTATCCACTACTCTATACACTGGAAAAGACTATGCTTAAACCATCCACGTACTACCTTCATAGTGACTTAAGCATACACACCTTACATTCCTTTAGTCATCCATCTCGGTAAATAACTGTACACCAAAAACACCGGTTACTTCACTGAATTCTAAACCAACATAACTGAACCAAACCGGCCAACACTATACAAACAAATTACTCTTAGCAACGCATACTATTCTTCAACTAAGCATCAATAATACTACATATGACTAAGTGCCAAAAGGTGAGCAAAAAGTGAGTGATCTCTTTTGCGTGAAACTAAAATCTGTTTAAAAAGACACGTGTTGATTTTAACAAGTGCAATGTGTGTGTGAATGATTGAAGATATACTGGCAATAATTTCTGCACCTAAGGTAAAGCCGTTTGGTGAGTATACTGTAAAACGCCAGAATTCACCAATAAAAATCGGCCCGGGAAAGCGGACAATGACATGCCGTCGGTCTGTTTTGATCTCGCGTGTAAAAGCAACAATAACAAACCTGGTGCCAACCATGCCCATATGTTCAGGGAAGATTGATCTTATAATCCGTGTATTTCCCAGATTTGAAGGCAAGCCATGCTTTTGTTTATTGCTCTTGAAAGTAGCCACTGTCGGACGTCAGATTTGTCGCAACAGCAGCATCTTAATTTCCGCAAACTTGTGCTAGCGAAAGGCACGCTGACCCAAACCGGAAATGGTGTCATTGCGTTGTTTCGCTTTCGTTGAATATTTTATATGCTTTAAATTTACTTTTCCGTCACAGTTTTCTAAGCTGGCAAAAAAAATTGTGAGCGGCCAGTTTTTGTCGCAAGATCTGACGTTCAACTATTTGACAAGTTTAACAAAGTTGTTTTGGGTTTTTTTGGTCTACGATCGTCCGGTTATGATAGATGCATTATGGGCCACATTCCAGCGTGGTTGTTTTGAATGTCCGGTTTGTCAATGGAGAGCTACAACTCGTGACATTTTGTCGCAACTGTTTTCATAAATCTGACGTTCGATCACTTCTGACGTTTGAGTGTAATCATAGACAAAATAAAGAGCCAAATGTTTATTGTAAGGGACCATTTTCAAGAGTTTGAATCGCCCGAGACTCCAGCAACGATTTTAGGCAGTAGGTTGGAGAATGAAGATGATTTCTTGTGATAACAAATTTTATGGCTGTAGCAACCTGACGTTCGATCGCGAACACGTGTCGCAAATCTGACCTCCAATCGATGCAAGTTGGTAAATGAGTTATTTGAATGAACACGGGTCACCGATGTATTTTTGTCGTTTGATGGAGACGTGCAGTTGTTGTGACGCAAACGTAAGATAATGAGATCAAGAAACAGGTGAATTTCATAACATAATAATGCAATGATAAAAAATGTATCGGACGTCAGGCTTGTGCCAACATTTGCTGCTGCAATCCTGACGTTCAACACATATGGATTGTAGAACTTTTGGGGGCAAAGGCACTGTTAAAATGAGCCATTTTGGACAACCAGTTGCATAGCCATTAGGACCTTCTAAATCTGAGGGTCAGAGTTAAAATAGTGCATCAGCCTGTACACAGATAAAACTTATTTGAATATTTGTTTTATTTTTTCGGGCGCAGACTGTTTAGCACGTCATGTTTCATCATGTATATTACATCAGAAAGCTGTATGCAGTTTGTTCTTCATATCTGTTTTGTTTGTTAAATATTGTAGCTTGAAACTGGGGGAAAGGCTTTGTGTTTGTGGTTTCTGATAACTATTCTGGGGATATCTGCTGCAATCCTGATGTTCGACATAAGTTACAAATTCTGGCCCTGACTGCCAATAAATATATTTGGGCAGCAAAGATAGACTCCCATTGTGCTCTAATGTGTGCATGTATTCCTGTGAGTGGTATATAACATGACAAAGTGTGTTTTTCTTGGTTGTAGGATGTTTAAAAAATGTTTTAAAAATTGAATATGGTCGGATGTCAGGTATTGCAACACAAATCATGTTCAGGGATTAGAACATTCTAAGCCAAAAAGCAGTAATTGTTTGGATAGGTCAATTGTGACCACTACTTATTATTTTAACTGTTTAGAAACTGATTTGTGTTTTTTTATCCCACTAATTTAAAGGCACTATGTCGCAATACCTGATGTCCGACATATCCAGACTTACAAATCTTAACAGCCATTTTCTCAAAAACCATTTCAGATATTATCTTTTTCTTTTACAAACACATTGCCAATACAGTGTACATCACTTAATACATTTTCTGGTACTTTGTGTCACACTTTGATTTTCAACCCAGTTGTCCTCTTTGTGAGAGCACCTTTTGGCACTTAGTCATATATAGAAACATACCTGAATTCTAGGCTTCAGAATCTTAGAATACAGGCTAGGTATCTCAAACACATCTGATTCCTCTGACAAGAAAGCCCGTATTAACGCATTTACTGCTCTGCAAGACAGCTTCCGCCTAGAACTCACTATAACAGTACTCACTAAAACTGCCCGTGTTAACCATCCCTTAAAGATTTCACGTGGGCCACGGCCTCACGGACTATCGGCACAAAACAAACCATTAACAAAAACCGTACCGTACTAACCCTAATGTGTGAGCACTATGCACGAGCATAGAGCTTCATCACACTCCTCGTAGCGGTTACCGCGCTCTCTCTATCTCTGGGGTGGCCCTCTTCGTGGATGCTTTCCTGCCAATGCTGCTAGTCCCAGGTCCCATGCCAGCTCGCTGCTAGAGGTTCTCAAGGGCGCCGATGGAGGTCTTCGTTACAGCTCGCAGTCCTTCGACCAGACCCGTCCATGAGGGACAGTGGCAAGTCCTGCGGTACGGGGGCGACGGCAGTGCTGCCTTCTCCTCTGGCTTGCGTCGAGCAGTCCTTGGCACCGATCATCTGCAGGAGCGACCTGGCCTTGAATGTGGACACGTGTCTCCAACTGGCAGACCTCGTGGACAGGCGGTATCTCCCTGTCTCCATCTCCCGGTCTCCGTGGGGGTTATCTGGTCCTCCTACTTGGACCTCTCCCCGGAGAATGCTCAGAGGCTGGAGATCAGGGCGCACGAGGTGCTAGCCCTGGCCACGAGCATCTCCTTCACCCACAGCTGCACCGTCAGGCTTGGGACGGTCGTGGGTTGGCGGGCATGATCTACTTTCGCCCGATGCTGCCACAGTGGCCTTAGGGCACACGGGCGAACTGAGCCCGGACTGGGGCCTTCGCCCCGGCACGCCACTCCCTCTTGTGGTAGGTTAGCTGAAATGGTCGGGAGTGTGGCCGGGGTGGGCGGCTCTGGTGGACCTCTTACAGGAGATTGTGGCTAGGCAGCATCCACCTCCTATTCATTATTCTTCCTATTAGAAAAGTCATCGGTAATGTGTTTGAAAAAAGCAAATGAATTTGTTTTTTCAAAATACATTACCGATGGCATTACTATCTGGGAATACACTCTATTGCCTATAGATTTCAGCAAAATTGTGTGTAGCACACAACTGGGGAGGAGACACCGGGGATCCAAGCACTATGACCCCGGGTGGCCTCCCCTTACTACCCTATCCCGGCGAGCACAGGGCGACCTCGTCAGTTTCACTCATAGCTCGACCGGGGACGGTCGAGTTTTTGCCTTTCTCCGTTCTACGGGTTTCAGTGGTTTTTGACTGTGGGCTTGAATTGGAGTCTTCGATTCAGCCCTGGACTCACTACATTCGTGGTTTTTCCTTTGACAATTGGACTCATTGTGACCTGTGCGCCGACCGGTTTTACCGGCTCTGACTTTGTGAGTTCACCCTTGGCTTGGCCTTGGGGTTCGACGACGCACGTGACTTGTGCCCGGCTGGTTTGTGCAAGGTGGACTTTCTTCGCCGGCGTAGCTGGTTTAGGGCCTTATGGCTTCTTCTGTGTCGAAGACTTGCCGCCGTGCGGGGACTTCCAGTGGCCGGTTGATGCACTCGACTCTTGCTTGCCGTGTTCGGGCTGTGCTTCGGACGGCACGTGTGATGGTGGCGCCGCTTGGACGGAAGACCGGTGTTCGCGCAGGTGGGACTTCTTCAGGCGTGACCGGTCCCCTCGCCCGCTTCGGTCTCCACGGGATCCTCCACGGGTGGACGTACTTCCCTCGGCGCATCGGGCTTTCCGGCCCACAGGTAAGTCCCCTTCTTGTACCGTTACCTCGCAGGTTCTCCCTCCCCTCTCCGAGTCTTCGGAGCAGGGTAGGCGAGTTTCGGAGTCACGCTCCCCACGCTCTGCTTCGTTAGCGCGTGGCTTGAGCCCATTTTGGTTCCCACTCCCCGCTCTGCTTCGGGCGAGCGGTCTGGGAGAGATGAGCGTTCGTCGGCCACCCCCGGCTCTAGGTCTCCGGAGCGGGGACGGGTGACGGAACGCAAGCATAAGAAAGAGAGTAAACGTGATAAGAAATGCTCTCGCTCACGCACCGAGGCTTCGGAACGTGACTCGAGACCGTTAGTAATGCTGCCTCCCCGCTCTGTATTTTCCGAACGGGCAAGGCATGCTTCGCTTTCTTCCCCCCCCCCCCCGCCCGCCCCGTCTCGCCTGGGCGGGCCCGGGGTGTGGTTGACTCTCGCCCCCCACGCTCCGAGGAGTCGGAGCGGGGGTCGCGTGCACATAATGGTCCCCTCCCCGCTTCGCTTCGCCTGAGCGGGCTTGGCGTGACCGTAGACTGTCCCCCCCCCGTCTCGTATCGACCGGACGGGCCCGGTGTGACTTGGACCCTCGCCCCCCCCCCCCCCCCCCCCCTCGCTCCGAGGCTTCGGAGCTGGGGCAGCGGGCTCATAAATCGTCCCCTCCCCGCTCCGCCTTTCCTGAGCGGGCTTGGCGTGACCCTAGACTGTCCCCCCCCCGCCTCGTATCGACCAGGCGGGCCCGGTGGGACATCGCGCGTCCTCCACGGTCCGACACATCGGACGGGGGGCTGCGTGCCCGGTATTTGTCCCCTCCCCGCTCCGCCTTTCCTGAGCGGGCTAGGGGAGACTATTGGCGGTCCCCCCCCCCCCCCTCGCACCGGTTCTCCCGGGCGGGCCAGGGGTGACCAGGCCACTTCCTCGGTATTCCGATCGCGGTTTGTCGCTCACGTCGGCTGCCGCGTGCGGATCCCGACTTCGAGGTGGACCGTCGCTTTGCCACGGTCCCTCCGTCGCCGCGGCGCGCCTCTTTGCTTGCGTCGCGGGCGGCTGCCGCGTCTACCTCGCGCGCGGCGGTGCGGCACTCTCGTAGCCGCTCGCCCCTTTCGTCTTTGCCGCGAGAAGATCAGTTTGGAACGGACGTCCTCAGCCTTCATCCGTCGGACTCGGCCTCGGCGATCTTCTTGCAGGACTCGGCGGCGGGTTCTCCTTCCCGCCTTTTCCGCTGTCGCGTCGGCCTCCGCCTCGTCAGACGTTGCCGGCCCTTCGCTCGGATCACAGTCGGTCCACGCTATGGGTGAGGCTTCAAGGCTTATCGCCAAGTCCCTACCGCCCGACGTCTGTCCGCCTTCGCCTCCTCCGAAGAGACAGGCTTCGGCCATGGTCGACGCGCAGAGGCAAGTCCAGCGCCGCAAGTCCCTCCCGCAAGCCGGCTTCCGGGACCTCACCGATGCTTCTCCGCCCAGCTGCGTAACGACGCTTTCGGCGACACGGGATACTTTACCGCCGCTCGATCGCCGGTGGGAATCAACTTAAGCTTCCGCCAGGCCTAGTACGCTGGACACTCCCAAGCCTTCGCCTTACCTTTTCCAGCGGTGGATGTGGCGGCCTTACTACAGGCGGGCGGCCGCAGGCTCGTCCAGAACTCGTGGCCTCGGCCTCTCGACAGGATCGCCTCCTTAGCGCGGAACTCGCTGGCGTGCTCGGGTTTGGAACTGGCTACCCAGGCAGCACTGCAGTGCCTACAAGATACGTGGGACCTGGAGGCTCATTCACCGCTTCGTGACGTGCAGTCCATCCTGATAGCGGCCAACCGGTCCGCCTACCATTCTTCCGCCACCGCCAGGGCAGCGGCTGCCAAATGCGACCTCTGGAGGAGGGATACCCTTTTGCGCCTCTGCTCGGACCTTCCCTTGTCAGTGAAGACCCAGCTCCGTCACGCCCCCTTAGGGGGTCCTCAGCTGTTCGGCGACACTTGGCACACCTTTAAGGAATCTTCCAAGGACTTGTGGCCCACGCCTGCATCTAACCCAGCCTCTACCCGCTTTCGCGCCCCCCGCACGGCGGGGGTCGTGCCCAGCGGTCTTTCAGGCCCTCCTTCTCTACAGTCGGATCTTCACGAGGTCGGGCCCGTCCATTCCAGGCTACTCAGGCCGGCCCCGCCCCTCGCCCTTCTTGGCCCCGCAGTGCCCGTAGATCGGGCCGCGGTCGGGCTCTTTGACTCGCCCCCGCCTCCGCCCCCGCCTCATTAATCGGGCCTCCCGTCGGCGGGCGGCTGTCGCTCTTCAGCGATCTTGGAGATCGCTGTTCCCGGACGACCCCTGGATTCTTTCCACCGTTACCGCAGGCCTGCAACTTTCGTTCCTGTCGCCTCCGCCTCTTCGCTGAGCACCCATGTGGACCCAGGAACCGCTCGACGGCACACAGGCGGACGCTCTGCGCGGGGAAGTGGCGACCCTCCTCACCAAAGCGGCGACAGAGGTGGTTTTGCGGCAGGACTCTCCGGCGTTCTACAGCCGACTCTTCTAGCTCCCAAACCAGGCGGCAAGTGGCGTCCAGTTATCGACTTATCAGCTTGGCCTCGATTCAGGATGGCCTCGATTCAGGATGCTTGGCCCCTCGATTCAGGATGGAGACGGCCAGGACACTCCGTGCGGCCCTCCGGCCGATGGACTTTGCGATCAGCCTCGATCTGTCAGACGCCTATCTGCACGTCCCGATTCATCCGTCGTTTCGCCGGTACCTTCGGTTTGACTTGGGGGGATCGTCTACCAGTTCTGCGCCCTTCCTTTCGGCCTCAACATCAGTCCGTGGGTGTTTACAAGACTGCTCGACGCCGTGATAGCCAATTTCCGTCAGCGCTCCTTGAGCCCGGCCTCCAATTACTTGGACGACCTTCTACTGCGCAACTTGGTCTCCGCAGCCCTCCAGACGGACAGGGATGCCCTGCTTTCCCTTCTGCGTCGTCTAGGTTTCCTACTCATTTGGGGAAATCCGATCTTCTCCCTCTCGACGGTTTCTACATCGGGGGATGGAATTCCTGACCGACCTCAACCTTGCCCGCCTGCCTCTGGCCAGGCGACAGAAGATAGTCGACTTAGCGACTTCGATGGGGATGGGATCCTCCTTCACCGCCAGGTTCTGGCTTCAACTCCTGGGCCTCCTCAGGGCGGCTGCGGACCTGCTTCCCTTGGGCAGACTTTATGCTCGGCCTCTCCAGTTACGTCTCCTTCTTCACTGGCGACCCTCGGGCGCTCTGTTGGATCTAGTACCTGTCACGCCTCGGGCTCGTCCTCACCTCGAGAGGTGGGCGGACCTCGCTTGGCTGGCTTCGGGGGTGCCCTACACTCCCCGCCGCCTCGGTGGTCTCTCTGTACAGAGGCGAGCCAGGCCGGCTGGGGCGCGCACCTGTTACCGGATTTCTCTCGGCCTCGGGCGTTGGCTTCGGGAGCTGTTCGGGAATCACGTCAACTGGCTGGAGCTGAAGGCAGTTGGATTGGCATTCGACGTTGGCAGGAGACCTTGGCCAATCAGGACGTCCTCGTGCTCTCCGACAACTCGACGGTGGTGGCTTACATACAGAATCAGGGTGGCACTCACTCGCCCTCCCTTTGCATTCTTCGGTGCCACCTTCGCCTCTGGTGCAGGGATCGAGGCATTGCCCTACGAGCCCGCCACATCCCTGGCCACCTCAACGTGAAGGCGGACGCCCTGTCTCGTCGCGGACAGTTGCTCCTCACGGAGCGGTCCCTACGCCCGGATATTTTTCGCCTGCTCTGCTCTCACTGGAAAACGCCGCTAGTGGATCTGTTTGCCACCAGATGAAGCAGCCAGCTCCCGGTCTACGTCTCGCCAGTCCTGGATCCACTCGCTTGGGCAGTGGACGCGCTCCCCATTCCTTGGGTCGGCCTGATTGCTTACGCCTACCCCCGTCAGTCCTCGTTCCGAAGGTACTGCGGAAGCTTCTGGGATGCTCGGCGGTCCTCCTGCTGGTGGCCCCCTTCAACTGGACCAAGAGCTGGACCACGGACCTCCTCGTGCTTGCGACGGACCCTCCTCTGGAGCTTCCTACCCCTTCCACGATGCTCAAGCAGCCCCGTCAGCGGCTTTTCCATCCGTGCCCCGTACGCCTCCGCCTACACGCTTGGAGGTTGTCCGGCACGCCCGCGCCGCTAGAGGTTCTCGGATGCAGCAGTGGCGGCAATTGCAGCAGCCCGCAGACTCTCTACAAGGAAGGTGTACGAAGGCACGGAGGGTCTTTCAGACCTGGTGCACCTCCCATGGGCACCCTCCCACTAACCTAGCCTCCCACCAACTGGCGGAGTTCTTCCTGTGGCTCTTCGACGACCGGGGCTTAGCCCCGGTCGCCATCAAGGGCTACCGCGCTACGTTCGCGGACATCTACCGTCACCGGTGTCTTCCGGACCCAGGCGCCTGCAAGGATCTGTCAAATTTCTGGCTCACTTGAACTCCGACGTCCGGTTTCACGTTCCCTAGTACCCCGGTGGGATCTTGCCTGGGTACTGACGTGGTTGAATACGGACCGGTTGAGCCCCTCCCCTTGGCTCGGTTCTCAGACTTGACCCGGAAAACCTGTTTCCTTCTGGCTCTCGTTACTGCGTCCCGAGTCAGCGAGCTTCACGCGCTCTCGATGCTCCCAGCCTGTTTGCGGTTCGTTCCGACGGCTCTGCGCAGAGGCTCTCCGATCCGTCCTTCCTGGCCAAGAACCGCCGCCCGCGGCGGCTCCTCAGGTGCTAACGATACGGCCCCTCTGTGTAGCGGACCTCTCCCCTGGATCGCGGCAACAGGACCCGGTGCGGGCGCTAAAGATTTACCTGCGCCGCTCTCAGCCGCAGCGCCGGGGGCGCTCGCGCCTCTTCTTACCTTGTCCGCGGGCAGACGCCACATCTCGGCCCAGATCGTGTCATCCTGGCTGCGGTGGGTGATTAGGTCAGACTACCTAGACCTCTCCCCACGCGGCGCTGAGCCTTTACAAATCCGGGCGCATGAAGTGAGAGCAGTAGCCACCAGTCTAGCCCTGGACCGCAACTGCTCGGTCAAAGATATTTTGGCAGCGGGTGGCTGGCGCTCAGACTCCACTTTCGCACGCTTCTACCTTAAGAGACCTATCCGGCTGACTTGACTCCCTGGCACGGGTGGGCGACATCTCCGCGGCCCAGCACTCCCTCCGAGCGCTGCTGGCGTCTTAGGCACATCATAGCTGAAATCGTCGGGAGTTCTCTCTCGAGGGGGCCGGCGGAGTGGTTGGGTTGTGGTTAGATACGGCACCCTCCGCCTGTTCGCCATTCTCCCAGATAGTAATGCCATCGGTAATGTATTTTGAAAAAACAAATGAATTTTTTTTCTAAAATGTATTTTTTTGAAAAATACTTACCGATGGGATTACTCGAATGGCCCTCCCGCCTGCCCCGCTTGCCTCTTGTGGCTATGTGTGAAACTGACGAGGTCGCCCTGTGCTCGCCGGGATAGGGTAGTAAGGGGAGGCCACCCGGGGTCATAGTGCTTGGATCCCCGGTGTCTCCTCCCCAGTTGTGTGCTACACACAATTTTGCTGAAATCTATAGGCAATAGAGTGTATTCCCAGATAGTAATGCCATCGGTAAGTATTTTTCAAAAAAATACATTTTAGAAAAAAAATTCATTTTTTTCTCTAAAATGTATTATGATGACATTACTCAGAGGACCCTCCCGCCTGCCCCACTTGCCGCTCCTAAGCTAAGCTTCAGACTGGTGTGACACCAACGCTCACGCCACCGGATGGGGAGGTAAGGGAGGCTAATATGGTACCTGGCTATGGTGCCCTTGGGTCGCCTCCCTTGTCGTGTAGGTACACAACGGAATTTTGGGCTAAAATGGTAACCTAAGTGCACGTTTCCTATTAGTAATGTCATCGGTAAGTATTTTTCGAAAAAATACATTTTAGAGAAAAATTCATTTAGGAAGCTATTGTCATGAGGCACTTGAGCATCTATGCCTCTTGCAAAGGGAAGGGCCTGTGTGGGAGACCCTGATGGTTGGTGAGGCAGATAGCTTTGTCAAGCCTGTCATGGGCGATGACGGGGACAAAAATGAATCTTTGTGAGTCTTTGAGTCTTTGTACAAGCAGTTTTTAAAATCCAGTCATGTTTGCATATTCTCTTTGCTTATGTCATTATGTCTTACTTATGTGTTCTTTGTTTCTGTGAGCCAAACAAAATTTTCCATTTTTTGCTTGTTGTTTAATGGACAATAAAGTTTCTTCAATTCAGTTCAATTCTTGATAATTTTTTTGAGTCCAGATGGTACGACATGGAGGTTGTCTAGGACTTGGTCTTGCTGCCATGGGAACAGAAAATCAAGGTCAGCTATGTTGTTGATTGCGTAATTTGTGCCTCAGCTGATATGTTTCATGCTGGATTGGGCATGTGTCATGAACACTGAGAACCTTCTTTATGTATCGGAAAATTGTCATTATTTTTGTGCATACAGTAAATGTCGCATAGAACACGGTGCCAATGTGAAACATGTAAGGCTATTTACAGATACGCAGTACAGTAGTAACCCCCCTGTGCATGCAGCCACTGGCACTGTAAAAAATACAAGTGTCAGTATTTACAAATGGGTTAAGATGCTTCTTCAGTCTTTGCCCTCCTGATTGTTTTCTTTATTTTTCTCTTACAGATATCTATGAGCAGCTCAAGTTCAACCTGTACCAAGATGATGCCGTCACAGGTGAGTAATAGTTTTATTTCAACCATTAACCTCAAGCCCACATTTCCCAAATTTTAGATGTGTCATCTAACAACTGTATACCCGTTGCAGAAAATGGCCCGACCGTGATAATTCAAAGGTGGTGCCAGATTAGCTTGGTGCTATGACGCCAAGCTAATAAATAATAATAATAATAATAATGTACATTTATATAGCGCCTAACCTCCCAATGAATGATGCTCTAAGTGCTTTGCAAGACCAAAAATCACACAACAAAAAGTACAAGAAGGTAGAAACTACAATAAATATTACAAAAACTAAAGTGACACATATCAAAAGCTTGCACTCAGACATACACTCACACACCAATACAAGAACAGTTACTGCCAACGATTGCTAACACCGCGGTTACTCTCGTGATGAGCCCTACATGACTTTCGCGATGAAACTCACTACTGACAGCCAAGGGGTTAAATTCATAAAGTAGTACATGCATAAATGCACTGAATGGGAGCCCTGATTTTTGATGATGATTATTTGAAACATTCCTTTTGACAGGAATTAACTCATTAGGGTCATACAGCATCCAGATACATAGCATAAATCTGGGTATCCAAATGCAGCATATCTTGAATGTGTTGATTTTCCCACTTCAGGTGAAGCAGCAGGTCTGGCCATGGGTCTGGTCATGTTGGGCACCAAATCTTCAACTGCCATTGCTGACATGGTTGCTGTAAGTGTACCTTTGGCATTTGTCTGACTTGCTTTATTTCGGTGGCTACACGCGCAAAGTGGTTGAATCCCTCTTTTCTTATAGTTATATCCAACACTGTTTTAAGCAAAGTTGTAAAACGACTTTAATTAACCCTTATCATTCGGAATACACCAATGTGTGAAATAAATTTAACTAAAATAGTTCAAGTGTAGTGCTAGAATAGCTTGGCGCCTCTAGGCGCCAAGCTATTCTGGCACCACCATTGAACTAAAGCCATTGGTCTATATCCTTATCTGTAAGTAATGTAATGTAGCTTGCATATGGCCGTGTACTAATTTGAAGCTTTTAGCCTCAGTATGATGTGGGTTAAAACAATGATGGATATGACCGTCAGATGCACTGTGTGCATGCAGCCACCGGAAGTGTAAATTGATATTGCATTCTACCTTTCAGAACTGTTAGCGAGGTTTCGTTTGCATCTTACAACTACGGATAAGGAATGAGAGCGAAATCACGATGATATATAGCTGGTACCATAAGAATAGACCAGACTGCAAACATCTCCAAGAAGTATAGATCCTCATGAGCCCTACACTCCAAACATCTCCGAGAAGCATAGATCCCCATGACCCCTCCGGGCTCATGGGGATCTATGCTTCTCGGAGATGTTTGTGATATGGATATGGTACAAGCGTGTTATCTGCTTATAATCTTTGCTCAAGTTTGTTGGTTGTCATTTGGCTTAAACGTAACCTCACTATTGTAGTACTGCATGAAGGAATAGGCTGTGTGTCTCTCAGGGTCTCCACATGTCATTGCACCTCATATGTGGGGGTTATTACTTTTATGATTTCTACACTACAATTACAATGCTGCCCATAAAAATAAACCATTTTTCAAATGTGAACAAAATCTGTTGTGGCTGTTTTTGAAGTTTCTTGTAATCAGAAAAGTAGTGTCAGCACCTTTGAAAAAATGTTGTCACCCCTTTGTGCATGCAGCCACCAGTACTGATCACAGCACAAGTCACTGAATGCACACAGGGGTTACAGGTTAAACCTTTCAGCCCTGAGTAAATAAGAAGTCTATATACCCTTCAGCCCTGACTTTATTTGAGAAATTTCTGTTGAAAATGGGTGTGCACTGTAAAATATTTGTAAATAATAATTTACTACAGATATCCCCATAAAAGTATATATGTACCGATTTGCCATTGGATGGACTACCGTTTTATGGATTTGACCACATTGTGTCACATGTGTCGTAATACTTGGTGACAAAAATAGTGACAGGTGACAATAAACTATAAAAAAAAAATGTCTTTTGTGCATGACAGGTCACTGTTACTTAACATGCATCACTAAATAGGGTGTCTGTTACTGTGACACATTAGTGTCCATGCATTTCCAGCATGCCGATACACTGTAAGGCCCCTACCTTGTCACCAGATGCCATTGTTTGCACTTGCCACTGATACGGAATATCCACGGTCTAAACAATATGTAATAAGCGGCATCGAACAATGATCAGTGTGTCTGTGTTGTGTCTCGTACACGATCGGATGGAAGTACCAGTGTTGTAAAGACTATACTCGTAAATTACACATGTGACCAATGTGTGTCGTTGGTGTCCACCGAGTCACCTACAGGTGCACCAAGGTGTGGCATCAAAAGAACGGAATATCAATTAGAGCCTCCGAATTTAGCATTAAAATCAAGCTGTAAGTCATTGCTGTTGTCAGTGCCTCAACCGTTGATCGCTCTAGCTGACAGTGCCAACACATGGTTATGCTGCCACGCGGTTGATGGGCACACATGTCCCAATACATAAAAGCTATCTGCTTTTGAAACCATGTCTCCAAACACAAAATTGTATCTCTCCGAATATCTACACATCCGCTCGCCATTCCGACCGTAATTCCCACACTAGCGCCGCAAAACTGACTGCATACCACAGACGAAACTACGTGTGCACTGTCAGGACCCTGTAGTGTAAACAGGATTTGTCAGTGTGAAGGGTGAGCCTGAGGTCACCACATGCGCAGCGAGACTCGCGCGTCACCGGGCGTGCGATATGAAACACCTGACACCGCTCTAGCGTTTGCCGGGCTGAACGGTATACAAGACCGCCCACCGCTACAGCGGTTTACTTACTTACTTACGCCTGTCACCCCTACCCGGGTATAGGCCGTCGACGAGAGACCTCCAGCAACTCCTGTCCTGTGCTTCTCCTTCGATTCTACTCCAGGTGGTTCCCAGTCTCTTGATGTCTGCTTGGAGGTCTCGACGCCAGGAGTTTCTCGGCCTACCTCTTTTCCTCTTTCCCTGGGGGTTCCATGACAATGCCTGCCTAGTGATACTGGAAGCTGGCTTTCTCAGACTGTGACCGATCCATCCCCATCTTCTTCGCCCAATTTCATTCTCTGCTGTTATCTGCTCTGTTCTCTCCCAGAGTCTGACGTTGCTGATCTTCTGTGGCCAGTGGATTTTCAAAATTCTTCTAAGGCAACTGTTCATGAAGGTCTGTACTCTGTTGACTGTGGTTTTTGTCAATCTCCATGTCTCTGCTCCATATAGGAGAACTGCTTTTACATTGGAGGCTACAGCGGTTTGCCGGGACGAAAGGGTTAATCTGACTTTTGTTATCTCATTCATTTGTTTTGACCATTGTTTATTTTACTCTGTCAGTATGCCCAAGACACCCAGCATGAGAAGATTCTGCGAGGCCTGGCAGTGGGCATCTCTCTCACCATGTATGGACGCCTTGAGGAAGCAGACGCTCTGATTGAGAGTCTGTCCCGAGACAAGGACCCCATTCTGCGCTGGGCAGGCATGTACACTCTCGCCATGGCCTACTGCGGCTCAGGTAAGAGGGATGTGTGGACAATTGATTTTTTAATCCTGTGTGCATGGGTGGGACTTTTCCGGCGACAGCCGAATTTCCGGATTCCCCCCCCAAAAAAAAAAACATTTTGTTTCTTTTTTTTTTTTTCTTTCACTTCAAAAGTGCCCCAGACCCCGCTTCAGGATTCAACTTTTTTTTCTGTCCCACCGATGT
The DNA here is from genome assembly GCA_036245525.1 of Semisulcospira habei. Classification (NCBI taxonomy): domain Eukaryota; kingdom Metazoa; phylum Mollusca; class Gastropoda; family Semisulcospiridae; genus Semisulcospira; species Semisulcospira habei. Next base: position 59,055,590 of record BTPG01000007.1, read on the forward strand.
GTGTGGCTTAACCCCCATGTGCATGCAGCTACTGTGGCTGTCAACAATACCAGTGGCTGCTTGCATAAAGGGGGGTAGAAAGGTTTCTGTGCATACTAACCCTTTTAGCCCCAAGGTCCCATTTCTCAATTTTTGGAGGTGTTGCCTCATGACTGTACCAGTTGCAGGAGATGGATTGACAATGATAATTCAAGGGTAGTGCCAGATTAGCTTGGTGCCTTCAGGTCAATCAGTCACCTGCTGTAGGGACTTGGGGCTAAATGGGTTAAAAATCACACCAGGTGGGCATGAAGATTCATGTCTGTGTCTACTGTGGCACAGGTGAGAGGTGGCAATGCATGGAAAATATATTTGTGCCTGTGACAGAAGGTCGTTTGTATCAAAAGTAACAACCAACAGAAATGACCAAAGCAACAACCAACAAAGATGTCTTTAGAATAGGCTTATTTTAGGTGCTGGTTAGTTTCCATGTATCTGGCATGTGGGCATGTGAAATTAATTAATGTGAATGCAGAAACGGATGATTTCCAGCAGCGAATAATTAAATCTGGCCCTTTCTGAAAATGTTGGTTGTTATGGTGGACATACAGTGATAAATATAATCACATTAAGCCAGTTTTTCTTTTTTAATTATTCTCTTTCAAAAGGAATTAATTTTATCAGTGTTGATTGTTATGGTGGACATACTCAGTCAATTTAAATCACAAAAACACAGTTCTTTATGTGATTACCACATTTTACCAAAAAAGTTCTTAAGTCATCTGTATTTCTGTTATCTAAGGACAACGGCTGAAGAACTTTTTTTCTGTCACTCAGTAGAGAAAAATGTTTGTCACACTGGACATAATATTGGACATACACATGAAAATCATCTATAGATTAGTCCATTTTGGTGAAAAGGAAACTCTGTGAGATATGTAAGTGTTCCAACAACAATGTCTTTATAGAGGAATCACAAAAAGAAGTAATTTTCTGTTGTAGTGCGGTTTTCTTGACTAGCACGACAGGCTCATTTACCTCCAATGTGACATTAACTATTTCAGTACATGTGAAAAATGATGTAGCAGACATGCTATCACATAGGTTTAAAATGATCGTATTCATTAAGCCTTTGGCTGTTGGTAGCGCTCTTTGGCACAATGATTTCTGCAGTAATTGAGACAAAAAGGGCTACTGACGCCCAAAGGGTTAACATCTTCACTGCCAACACAGATACACTACTATCTGAAACTCACAGTTGTCAATGACTTGTCAGCCCCCACATTTACTGGTCAGTAAACCTTAATCTCTGAGGTGCACAGTTATGAATGATTTTGATGAGGCATTGATCCTCATGAGGCCCTGCATTTGCGGGTACTCATGAGGATCTATGCCTCGTGCACTAGTGTGTTGTTCCTTGCAGTCAGCAGTGCAGGGACGACTGATTTTATTTATTGATTTTTGGAGGTTTTGCTACTTGCTGCTCTTGTGCATACAGTCACTGGTAGTGTAAACAGCACCAATGGCTGCATGCACAAGTGGATTAGCAAAAGTTGCAATCTTTCTGTCACCCAGGGAACAACCAGGCCATCCGTCGTCTCCTCCACGTGGCCGTCAGTGATGTCAACGATGATGTTCGACGTTGTGCTGTCACGGCTCTTGGGTTTCTCCTCTTCCGCACGCCCGAGCAGTGCCCCAGCGTCGTCTCCCTCCTGTCCGAGAGCTACAACCCCCACGTGCGATTCGGAGCAGCCATGGCCCTGGGCATCGCGTGTGCCGGGACGGGTCTGAAAGATGCCATCACTCTGCTGGAGCCCATGACAAACGATCCCGTGAACTATGTCCGCCAGGGAGCACTCATCGCCTCTGCCTTGATTCTCATCCAACAGAACGAGGTGTCATGCCCTAAGGTCACCCACTTCCGACAACTCTATGCTAAAGTCATCAGCGACAAGCACGAGGACGTCATGGCAAAGTTCGGAGCCATCCTTGCACAGGGCATTATTGACGCAGGAGGGCGAAACTGCACGATTTCGCTGCAGTCGCGCACGGGCCACACTAACATGGATGCGGTGGTTGGTCTGCTTGTGTTCTGCCAGTACTGGTTCTGGTACCCGCTGACACATTTCCTGTCCTTGGCCTTCACTCCAGCCTGCATCGTCGGCCTCAATGCTGACCTCAAAATGCCACAGGTGTGTGCAAGATTGTGTATCATATGCATGGGTGAAAGTTGGCAGATGAAAAAAACAAAATTGGTAAATGCAAAATCTCTGGTATAGAAATGTCCTTATTTTCAACATCACACTTTCTTTTCATTAACCCATTCAGCCCTGATGCACTACAGCAGGAGATGGGTCAACCATAATAATTCAAGGGTTATGCCAGATTAGCTTGGCGCCTGTCGGTGCCAAGCTAATCTGGCACTGCCCTTGAATTATCATGGTCGATCCATCTCCTGCAACTGGTGCATAGTCATTAGATGACGCCTCCAAGATTTGGGAAATGTGGCCGTCAGGCTTAATGAGTTAAAGAAAATTTTATAAATTTTTGTCTAGATTGCAAAGAAACCGTAAAATAGTTGAAAAATGCAAACACATGTTTGGGCACAATTGGCTTGTAGGTGGTTCCTTAATGACAACCTTTCACAGTATTTTCGTGTTTGCTAAACGCCACTTGTGTATACGTCTCTTTCAGGTGTGTGATACACTCTTTCTTGAAGGAATTAACCCATTTAACCCATTTTGGAGGTGTCAACTAAAGATCATGTACCAGTTGCAGGAGACGTATTGACCATGATAATTCAAGGTTAGTGCCAGATGAGCTTGGCACTTTCAGGTGCCAAGCTGATCTGGCACTACCCTTGAATTAGCATGGTCAGTCCTTCTTCTGCTGTAGGGAGTTGGGGTAAAGTGCGGTAACTAGCGAACATATTTCAGAATAAAAAGGACAAAACTGTTACACGCAAAGTCAGCTATATTTTATTCTCTTTTTCAGGTGGAGTTCAAGTCTAATGCCCGCCCGTCCCAGTTTGCGTACCCACCACCCCTGGAAGAAAAGAAGAACCAGACAAAGGAAAAAGTTGAAACGGCCGTGCTGTCCATCACTGCCAAACACAAACGCAAGGTAAAATTGATCAGTATTAGTGTAGGTCCCTTCTGTTTGATTGTCTGTTTATCACGGTCAGCCCAAAAGTAATTTTTACCAATTTTGGGATTTATCCTCAGAAGGTTAAATTTATATTCTGGAGATGGATCAACCATGACAGGTCAAGGGTTGTGCCAGAATAGCGTGGTGCCTGTAGGCACCAAGCTATTCTGGCACCACCCTTGAACTCTAATAGTAGTTCCATATTTTTGTGTGGTTGTCAGGGCTGCATGGGTAAACTGCATTTCATTGACATTTGTTTTGATGTGCAGGAAAAAAGGTCATCACTGAAGTATAAAAAATGTTTTGATATCTTAACCCATTCAGCCCTGACGCACTACAGCAGGAGCTGGATCGACCACGATAATTCAAGGGTAGTGCCAGATTAGCTTGCGCCAAGCTAATCTGGCACTACCCTTGAATTATCATGGTCGATCCATCTCCTGCAACAGGTGCATAGTTGTTAGATGACGCCTCCAAAATTTGGGAAATACGTTTTCCAGGCTGAATGAGTTAACCCATGGGTATTCAGTGGCTCTTTTTGTGGACAGTCAGGGGGAACTCTGATTGACTGATTGATTGATCGATCGAACGATAGGTCAGTCGGTCTGTCCATCCGTCCATCCATTTTTATTCATTCATTCATTCTGTTGTGCAGGAGGCCGAGAAGAAAAAAGAAGAAGAAAAGATGGATGTCGACCCTGAATCTAAACCTGATGAATCCACGGCCAGCAAGAAGAGTTCGACAACGCTCTCCTCGTCCGTGTCTGGCACAGAAGAAGAAAAGAAAGCTGAAGATGAGAAAGAGAAAGAGGAGAAAAAGGAGCCAGAGCCGACCAGCGAACTCCTGCACAACCCGGCTCGCGTGATGAAGAGCCAACTTCGCATCCTGACATCAAAAGAGGGTTCGAAGTATGCCCCAGTTAAAGAGGTGAGGTTTTTTTGTTTAAAAAAAAAAAATCCTCTTGTGCATGCAGTAACCAGAAATTTTCACAAGGGCATATCTTGAAGCATGCCTAACATACCATGAAGTTCACCCTGGCAAACTGACCTCTAAATGACTCTATTTATTTCATCAAAAACATTACCGATGACATGACCTTATGGGGGAGTGTCTACTACTTACTCAATTCTAGCCTAAGTACTCGTTGTGTTAACACACAACCCGGGAGGCACTCGGGGAACCCCGAGGGGGCCAAGAGTTGTCTCCCGATACTCCCCATCCGGAACAGAGTACCCATAATTCCTCAGTCAGTCTACTTAGGCTTACGCTGTTCAGACGTGTTGCTCTAGCCTACGGATTTTGGGGATTTCGACCGGTTCTCCGGTCTTCGACGGACTTAGTTCTTCTCTTGACTTGTTCTTCGTCGGGCCCCCCTGTACCGGGTGGCTCTGGTATCCCTTCTTCGTTGGCAGCTGCCCGCTTGGCTCCCTGAAGTGCCTGGGCTACACTGTGAACTTCGCTGGGACTTCGCCGCGCGTGCCTTGGTTTGGATTCTCCCCCCCCCCCCCCCCTTCCCCGGTCCCGCTCCGGGAAAAGGTAAGGTGACTGGGTTGGCCCTCGGCTGGTTCCCGGACTGGGCACTGGTTGAGCAGGCGCGAACGCGGTCTTCATTTGCGTTGTTGCTTGCGCCAAGATTCTTGACTTTTTCTTGGCGGGTCTCGCGCCCGTTCCCCCTCTCCTTCCGCGTTGGTTGGTATTGTTATTGACAGGGTCAAGTCTCCCTTTTTTCGCTGTGGTTAGCAGCGTGGTTGTTGAAAGTTCCGCGCTTTAACGGAAGGCATTTACGCGTGAGGGAAGAAATGAGACGTTGTAGTCTGGAACGGTCATTCTTAAACGGCGCAGATCCGCAGGTGGTCAGCTTCGTTTTCCAAGATGGCGTCTAACGATGCAGAGCTCCGTGTTCCTCACGGTTAAAACCTTTACTGGAAGGGGAATGGTGTGCAAGATCGGTGAAGCTAAGTCTAACCTTATTTCTGGCGCTTACCTACTCACTTTTCCTCACCTATGCTCTTGTCCCTGGTTGGGTTCGGGGAATGTATGCTCCAGCCATCCCTTGACGCATTACGTTGGCGAATGTGGCGAGAACCGACGCTTACTTCGGTACTGAGTCGGTCCCGTCGTGCCTGTTTTGTTATGCATACTGCAGACCTGTTTACCACATACGGGGGCGTATTAGATACATGGGAGATGCAGAGTATTCGTCAGTTGAGGGGACACTGACGGCACCTAGATGACTTATTGTTGCTGTCATGGGGGAAGGTCATAAGCTGCAATAACTTCTCTTGCCACCACAGGTGCTACTCACATACCCTCACTTGCTCATTCCACATATTACAATGACAGGCTGCAGATGGACGGTGATTGGTACGGGTGAGCCCGTCGCCAACGCATCTCATGGCAGGCGCCAGTGACCGTCTCCCGGCCCGAACCTCCCTGGGGGAAAAAAAAAAAAAAAAAAAAAAAAAAAAACCCACAGTGCTCAGACAGCCCTATGTCTCCTGGACGCACTGGTTTCTGCTCTTTGGTTATATTCCTACTTGGGCATGTGACTACCAGTTAACATGAACAACATGCATAAGAATACAAGTTAACATGAACGACAGTAACGTTTACTGTTGAAAGGTAATTGCCTGCTGGCAACTTAAGACAATGATCAAAGCTGCACCTGGAGGCCGTCGCTATAGTACAGCTCCGGTGTGTCGCGGGGGCTCCGCTCCGACAAAGGTTCTGGGCCTGCCGCTTGCTTCAGGCTTATACTTGTCATGACATGCTTGAGTTTGTTGTGCAGGATGTGTTGTAGGCTCAACTTAGCCTGGCGGTCCTCCCAGACCAAGGGTGGCTTCCACACCTGTAGGGGCCGGGAGGTGCCCGGCGTAGGACGTATACGCTGGGAAGACAGGTACACACCTTGGTGGTTGGGGGAGTTGCCTTGGCAGGATGGACAGACAGTGCCGTTAGCCGCGACTCCTCTTCTTCGCAGAAGGTAGGTCACACAGGTGGGGTGCTTACCTGGGGTTAACCGGGACCCTACTGGCTGCACTCTCTACCTTGCGGGGATGTATTGCAGGTCCGCGCGCTTGCTGACAGGTGGTTCCTCGCTGGTTGTACCGTTGTCTTGCGGAAGTTCACCTTACCAGGACAGGGTCCCTCAGGCCCACGCCCGCGTGCCTTCGGATTTTGGTATGTTGCAGGGGCCTTAGATGACCTGCACACAACGCGGACGTTACAGTGACCGTCGGACTCATACAAGGTCTGTCTACCATGTGCCTCCGAACCTTGGTGTGACGCCTGCGCCACTTGACCTGGACGGCGCTGGGCTCACCTTGGAGCTTCTATCGGCGAGAGCGCCTGACGCCTGTGACTGGTTACAGCCCTGCTGAGATACCGGCGGATATTCCCGGTACTCCGACTGCTCGAGTTCCGACGAGTGGACTGTGAGATCACCATGCCGGACGCGTCAGTATAGTGTGCAGGAGGAAGTGCGCTTGGAAAAAGCCTTCTGACAGACAACCGGCCTCCCTACAGAGTACACTGGTACCAACTTGGGGTTTCCGGCGCGAACGCCTGACACCGGTGACTGTTCCAGACCTGAGGAAGTACCAGCTGTTCCGGTTCTCCAGCCTCTCAAGTTCCGACGGCCCTAGCATCGGGGGATCGACACGTCGGACACGGCTTGGTAGTGTGCGGAGTCGGGAGCTCGAGGCGTTGATTCCCAGGAGGGAACACGCTTGGACCAAGCCTTATGCCAGGCAGAGAACCCTTCTCGCTACAGAGTTCGGTTCGGAGAGACGTGCTTCGTGCCGTCCATGGTCAACCGATCCCCACTCGTCTCCTAGGAAGGCCTTGGATCCTCCTCGGCCGCTGCGAACCCGCCTCGACATAGAGTCCGGCTCGCGGAGACAATCTCACACGCACACCACGTCTCGACTTGTTCGGGATCTGCTCTTCGATCGAACTCGGGCCGGCTGCTAGTGGTTGCAGGGTACTGTTGGTGACCAGCCAGCAGGGCGGAGGTTCCTGTCTCCGTTCCTTACCGCCCGAGTCCTTGACGATCTTGTGGAGGGATGGCTACGCGGACCGCTTCAGTTACTGCGCGGAGAGGGGTTCTCGACGCGGGCGTTACAGGAGGGTACGCACCTGGACATAGCCTGCGGTCAGGCGGAGACCCACCTCGATACAGTGCCCGGTTCGCAGAGTCACGCTGTCCCGCCAGTTCCCGACGGTAGAAACGAGCAACGGTAGATTCTGCTCGCCAGCCCACAGCGGCCACGATGTCCTTGACAGCGCAGTTCCGGTCGTATGCGATGCTCGTGGCCATGGCGCGTACTTCATCTGCGCGGATCTTCAGTCTCTGCGCTACCCGTCGGGAGAGATCCATGTATGCAGTTCGTATTACCCAGCGCAGCCAAGGAGGAGATCGTCTGGGCTGGGATATCAGTCTTGCCCTGTCGTATGGGCAGGAAGAGGCGGCACGACTGGGAATCCACTTCCCTCAGGATCGGATCTCCGCTCTTGCTCTCCTGCGCGCGAGGAGGGACCACTCTGCACCTTGGATGCCCGTCCATCTACGAATTTCCCTCGTTGGAGTCAACCTTCCGGCACTCTAGGTCTACACTCCGCTTCTCTCCGCTGCGGGCGTGCTTAGGAGTTGCCGTTCTTCACGTCGCTCCAGGGATTCTCTCCTGCCTCGCTCGTCGATCCCTTTCGCGCCCGGCTGCCGTTCGTCCCTTTCCTCTCCCCCGCACTCAGCCCTTCCCCTTCTTCGTGCTCCGGCCTGGCTGCGGTCGCTCCTCTTCTGGACATCCGACCCCCTCCGGTGGTTCTCGGGGAGGATGCTGTCGTTACTTCGCCTTGCTCGGACCTGTTTACCTCCTCCTGCGGTTACAGTACTCGGTTCGACCCAGTTGTGCACTAATACTCCTTGGAGATCTGACGACTCACTAGCTGGTGGCCTTACGCGTGAGTTCCATTGACTTAGTGGAAGTACTCTGACTTCGCACGGGTGGTAAACGGGTCTGCGAGCGCGTCGGCTTCTGTCTCCCCTGGTGCCCTCTCGGATGCAGCTCGGAGCTGGCAGCGGCTTCCGGACTTCGTGCCAGGCGCTTCGACTACCCTGCGCTTCTTCTCTCGGTTCACGGATCTTCTTCACCCCCATGGAGTTGCCGGCTGTTGGCTTCCCTCGGTCGGAACAGTGCTCGGGAGGTCACAGGAGTTGCCTCCCCTTCCAGCGGTGGATCCGCTCTTGCCTCTCCTTGGGACTAGACGACCCCTCTCGTACGTACCTCCCTTCGTGTCGTGAGATGGTAGAGCTCCTTACCCTATCCTTCGTTCTCCAGGTCGACGACTCCTGGCGCCGAGCGGGGCGGTGTGATGCTGACGGAACCTCTGTGCTGACGACTCGACCAAGGCAGTTTCTTGGGGGGGTTCCTGGACTTCGCTACGGGGAGCAGAACGGTGGAGGCTTCTAGAACCTTCGCTTCGCTTACGCTGTAGGACCATGGCACAGCTCCGTCTCCCTGGTGTCTAACCAACTCGACTTCCCCTTGGGCACCCAGGAGGGCACCGGGCTTCGAACACGTGGTACTGCTGCGGCTGTGCTGGCGGTTGGACGGCCCAGCCACTACTCGGAAGTCGGATCTCCTCTCCTTTGGTCGTCTCTAAGCCCGGCTGCTTCTGCTACGCCTCCTACTACCGTGGTTCTTCTCCAACTCCAGCCTGGCCTTCGGACCTCGCGGTCAAGAGCGCGAACGGCTTGGAGCTGACGCAGACTAGTAGGTCACCTTCTCGTGGGACGGCTGCGCCAACCTGTTTCCCCGATGGATCCAGTTGCTACACGCAGTTTGCACCAGGATGCCTTCGGAGGACCGGCGCACTGGCGAGATGGCTTCACGGACCTGGTCGACACTAGGTGGGTTCACTGGCGTGCCCCGTCCTTGAGGATTCGCCCTGCCTTTGTGGATTCGCCCGCCTGGACGAGACATCGACGCTCTGGCCTAGCCTGGGACGGTTGCTCCGCTCTTCCTGTTCGTCACCCCGTTACGGGGTTCCGGTCCTGTACCTCTTACACCTCTCCTCGCCGCGGACCCCCGCTACTGCTTCCCGCTTCTGCAAGGTGCTCCTGCAGCCGCGACGCTCGCTGTTTCGCTTTGATGGGGCCCATACTCCTTCGCCTTCGTCGGTGGCGGCAGGCCTCAACGTTGGACACAGCAAGGTAGTGTGCGGAGTCGGGAGTTCGAGGCGCGGGTTCCCAGGAGGGACCGCGCTTGGACCAAGCCTTATGCCAGGCAGAGAACCCATCTCGCTACAGAGCTCGGTTCGGAGAGGCGTGCTTCGCGCCTCCATGGTCAACCGGTCCCCACTCGTCTCCTAGGAAGGCCTTGGATCCTCCTCGGCCGCTGCGAACCCGCCTCGCCACAGAGTCCGGCTCGCGGAGACATTCTCACACGCACACCACGTCACGACACGTTTCGGGATCCTCTCTTCGCTCGAAGTCGGACCGCCACCCTCGCGCTCCCTCGCGAGCGTAACAAGGATCGAGCTTCTCCTCGTCACTAGGAATAACAGCCCTGAAGCTACAAGTCAGATGATCTTCCTGACGACGCTCAGTCATGCGATCCGATTCCAGGATCCCTCCCGCAGCGAGCTTAGAGGCTAATTAAGTCCTATCAGCTACGTACAGGGCCACGAACGTCACAGTCGTCAGGAACTGTGCTGTCTTCCACTTCGTGGCTACTGTAGGGCTCGCGGGCATGTTCTCTCGCTCACAGTTTCCCAGTCCAGCGGGGCTACTCGCTCTGGTGGGGGAACTGCTCCGGGGCTCCTCTTCCTCCTGGCGCTTCAGCGCCGTAGGTTACACCTCCCCAGGGTCGTCGGGAATTTGCGTTTGGGAGGACGGCCCTTGGGGCCCCAAGGTGTGCTAGTGCGCGGCACCCTCCTCCTATTCGTGATTCTCCCATAAGGTCATGTCATCGGTAATGTTTTTGATGAAATAAATGCATTTTTCTTTAAAAGGTATTTTTTCAAAAAATACTTACCGATGACATGACTCGGACGACCCTCCCACCGGCCCCGCTTGCCGCTGGTAAGCTAAGTATCCTGACTGAGGAATTATGGGTACTCTGTTCCGGATGGGGAGTATCGGGAGACAACTCTTGGCCCCCTCGGGGTTCCCCGAGTGCCTCCCGGGTTGTGTGTTAACACAACGAGTACTTAGGCTAGAATTGAGTAAGTAGTAGACACTCCCCCATAAGGTCATGTCATCGGTAAGTATTTTTCGAAAAAATACCTTTTAAAGAAAAATGCATTTTTTGAGTGGACAAAATTCATCATTGCTAATGTCCAAATTATTTTGTTGCCCTGGTGGCTTTTGTGTATAATAAATGCAGCGGGGAAAGATGGGGTTTGGTTTAATTGAAGTTCAAATCCCAGGACAAGGCAAAATGCTTGGTACATTCAGCGATCAGGTATTAACCCTTTGCCTGTCATTAGCCTTTTTCATTGACATGAATCTTGTAGGAAGCACCTCAACAAGAAATACTGCCAACATCCAGAGGGTTAAAAGTATGACTACTACGATGACACATGCTGTAGTGATTTGGGCGGTCCAGCAAAATAGACCCTTTGTTTCTACATGGATATTTTAACCCATTTAGCCCCATGGGTGCGTTTCCCAAATTTTGGAAGTGTTATTTAACGACTATATACCAGTTGCAGGAGGTGGATTGACCATGACAATTCAAGGGTAGCGCCAGATTAGCTTGGTGCCTGAAGGCGCCAAGCTAATAGTCGCGAAGCTAATCTGGCGCTACCCTTGAATTGTCATGGTCAATCCTCCTGCTGCCATAGGGCGTTGGGGCTAAATGGGTTAACTATAAAAAGGCTCAACCTACTGCCTTTGACCTGATTCCCAGGTAGGAATGACTTCTTTTTGGTTTGTTTTGTCCTGTTTTGCCTGCAGTACCGGTATACTCATGTTCTTGTTCACATGTTATCTTTTGGACCTGTTTCAGTTGAGTCACGGCGGTATCATCATGCTGAAGAACGTCAAGCCAGAAGAAGAGGAAAAACTTGTCGATTTCGTCCAGGCTGGAGGTCCCAAGGTGGAGGAAGAGGCGGAGCCCGAACCCCCCGAACCCTTCGAGTGGACCGAGGATTAGGCAGATGTACGCACAGAAAGATGACATACAGACAAACCTGTTTTCTGCAACTACATGTTTTTTTGCAATAACAACAGCAAAAAGCGGTCTCAGACGAGAGATGCTCTCTAATTAGAAGTCTTGAACGGCAAAAAAGTGCAACCTGTCATTAAAGACCATCCTTTAGGTGGCTACAGCATGAGTGTTCGCTCAAAATAGGTTCACCTTTTTTTTTCAGTATGTTTTTTGGGTCAGATAACTGAACCGTCTTCATTTCAGCTGAGAACTGTTTATCTGTAGTGTGAATTTACCTTCACCGTTTTGACAAGGTCTCTATGCCTCTTGAAATACTGGCACACTTCTCCAATTTGAGTTCATTTTTTATTTTCCTATGGATGGGAGCAGCGTCCACATTTCTGTGTGGACAGCCAGCGTTTCAGTAAACATGATGGAATTTGCAGTGTTCACCTTTGAACTTTGTTTTGTGTTATATAGTGTACGAACAGCCTTGTTTTGTCTAAAATAAGACCGTTATGTTAACCCATATCATACTGAGGCTAAAAGCTTCAAATTTATACACTGCCATATGCAAGCTACATTATAGTACTTACAGATAAGAATATAGACCAATGGCTTTAGTTCAAGGGTTGTGCCAGAATAGCTTGGCGCCTGTAGGCGCCAAGCTATTCTGTCACTACCCTTGAACTATTTTAGTCAAACTTATTTCACACTCTTTCCGAATGATATAGATTAGAAGGACTGCTTCTGGAAAAAAGACACAAGGGTCCTTGGAAAACCGGATGATCAAGGTCAGTTGCATGCTAGTCTGCTATTTTGGACCTTACGGCTCGAAGCAATAAGGTTTAAAATCACAGGCCAGGATATAAATGATGATGGTGGACTGCCAGGGGAGCTAAGCAAGATAGATTTATAACAAGTTTTATTTGTTACGAATTCATTAAAAGTCGTTGATGAATATGTTGCTGTGTAATGTGCTATTTTGACAATGTGTTTGAAAAATAAATAAAAATTGAGAGTTTTGATGCACGCTCATTTTGTATTGTCTTTGTGTTTTCATCATGTGTGCTGGTCTGTGATTTTGGACCTTATGGCCTGGGGACGTAAGGTCCAAGATCACAGACCAGCACAGTTAACACACCAACACAAACACGCATGCATTGCATACACATTCTCACAGTGTGCAAGAACCATTTCAACCGTGCACACAGTGAGTTTGGGAGAAGTGTTGAGAAGCTCACTCGCATAACAACGTACATATGTTAACTCATTCGAGACGTGCCGCTTCCGGATACGCGGCATAAACCGTGTATCCGGAAGAGGCACGTCTTGAATGAGTTGACCAATACAGGTCTGCACACAAACAGAAACACATCTGCCCACTGAAGGGTCTCCCGCGGACAACGGCATACATTAACGCTTGTCACTCGGAATACATCAGTGTGTGAAATAAGTGACTAAAATAGTTCAAGGGTAGTGCCAGAATAGCTTCGCGCCTGTAGGCGCCAAGCTATTCTGGCACCACCATTGAACTAAAGCCATTGGTCTATATCCTTAAATGTAAAGTACTGTAATGTAGCTTTATTATGGCAGTGTACAAATTTGAAGCTTTTAGCCTCGGTACGAAATGGGTTATACCACCTGGGGCCCAGTCTTTGTGTTAGACGAAGAAACAGAACACACACACATACACTCACACAGCGTAAGAGGGACACAGTCGCAAATTGAAGTATTGAGTGAGTTTTGGAGTTAGAGCGGCACACACGTACCAACACATAAACACGTCATTACATACAGTATATGTACACGCATACGCACATTGAATGCGCATGTATAACGTAATACGAACGCGCGTGTGTAACTTACAGTTGTTGGTTTTTTAGGCACGGGGATCAATGCGCTATACTGATGCAATATATTTCCTCCCAGACAATTTATGGAAATTTAGTTTCACAGTACTGTACCTGTAGACGGAAGAAATATGGGGTCATCCCGACCTC
>BTPG01000007.1:59073869-59101369 GCA_036245525.1 Semisulcospira habei
ACTAGATCTACCGCGGCCGTATGTACCACAGAGACCGAAAGGAAACGTGTAAATGTACACGGGCCAATATGATCTCGTCACCTGGCTTTATCTGTCGCATTCCAAACATGCACTTTTTCTGTAGAACTTGTGAAAGTTCATCTTTTCATGGACACGTTTCCCTCTGTCTAGTGGTGCACCTCGGCACGACTGATAAGTGGTGTGCAAAGTGTACGTACATATGCCATGTGCACATCTTACACTCAGGACAGGGCGACCCAGTATGCAAAAAGCTAACGGGCCGAAGTCGGCCGCAGTGGGCCCGCGCACAATCGTGCGCGGGCCCACTGCGGCCGACGTCGGCCCGATGGACTTTGCAAACTGGGGAGGTATATGCCAGCTGACACAGCACGTCAGATTAAAACCTGCCTGGAAGATGACCAGAATCTCATTTGCTGCACTGTCGCCCAAGCAGAATTTGCGGCATGGAGGAAACGGTCGAGGCCCAGTAAGCGAACGTTCATTCGGTCTGACGTCGGACCGAGGACTTTTGGCCCACTGGGTATTTATTTCACAAGGGAGAGAATCTGCTGTTCCAGTCAGAAGGGCGCGCGTGCGCCAGTGAGTTTTATTTTATTCTGAACTTATTCAATCTATTCGACCAGGAAGACTGACACCACGCACAGAATTCTGTGTGCACTGGTCAGTGAATTTGGACCTTACGGCAAAGAGCCGTACGGACCAAAATCACAGATCACGAAACAATACTCAGTACAGGTCAGCCTCAACGTCACTCGCTCCAATTTCGTATATAGCGCGGTATCTGATATTAATTTGTGAATATTCTAATTAAAAATCCCGCAAAAATTGAACTACCTCCGGGAAAATGTTGTCATGGTATATGATGGGCATCTTTTTACGGGTACAGGCCTAGGTCGAGAAACGCTCTTTTTATTGTGTATATCGATTCACATGTTTCAAGTCAAAGCGGTCAAGTCAAAAAACTTTATTTATCCTACGAAGGGGCAATTCCAGTTTGGACGGGAGCGTATAAATATATCAAGTGAAGTAAAAATTTATAAGACGGACATACGTACACACTTAGAATTAAGCACGCAGAATTAAGAACTATACTAATACTGACAGCTATGCTAAATACTGACATTCTGTTGTTGCACTGTGGTTGTATTACGAGTTAGGCTTTGCCAGTGGCTCTTGTCGACTCGAGGGTCCGGTCAGAGGGGTAGGGGGGGGGGGATCAATGTCTGAGGTAAGAGTCGAGGGTTTTAGCAAAAAACAAAAAGAACATCAAACAGTTGGGGGGGAGGGGGGGGGGGGCCAAACACCCCAAAACTCGACTTTGTTACAGCATTTTATCCAATTCAGCCCTGACGCACTACAGCGGGAGATGGATCGACCATTATAATCCAAGGGAAGTGCCAGATTAGCCTGGCGCCTGTCGGCGCCAAGCTAATCTGGCACTACCCCTGAATTATCAGGGTCGATCCATCTCCTACAACAGGTGCATAGTCGTTAGATGACGCCTGCACAATTTGGGAAATACGTGCGTCGGGCTGAATGAGTTAAACAATTTTGGGTGGGGGTGGGGTGTGTGGGGGTGGGGGAGCACCCCCCCATCCCCCCCAGATCCGCCCCTGCTTTAGCAGTTTTGTTTGTTTTCTTGTTTGTTTGTTGTTTTCGTTTAGGGAAATTCCTGCATGGATCATTTCGAACTGTACAACACTACCGACAGTCAAAGGCTTAATTCAAAGTGTACATTTTATCAGTACTCGATTGTCCCAAGTTTGACCTATAAAAAAATAGAATCGTCTAGAAAAAGAACGAAAGAAGCATAGTTTTTTTTGTTGTTGTTGGCATATCTGGTTACTGGCAGTAAAGTGGTCATGCAAATGGTTGACCCCTTTACTGCCAATGTTCGCAGATTGTATTTCTGAAATCTTTTCTTATCTCCACGCCGAAGACCCCAGTCCGGCAAAGAAACATGGATGCAAATGACATGAAACACAAAACCTCACGAGTCCCCGCATGTGCAGGGACACATGAGGTTCTATGTCCCTTGCACTCGGGTAGTGTTCACTTTTATTTCGTCAGAGAAGGGGTTAATATGGGGAACGCGACTTGTTGCTGTAGAAGGGTGTGAGACCTTGTTGATGTTTTGTGAGGGTGGAATCTAGATTATATCTTTAACCCTTTTAGCCCCACGAGTGCTTTTAGCGAAGTTTGGAAGTGTTACTGAACGACTGTGTCCCAGTTACATGATGTGGATTGACCATGATCTTCTTCTTCTTCTTGTCGTTCGCAGTGGGCTATACGGTCAGTCCAGCACCGGCGATGAATGACGTCGTTTTCTCCAGGTCTTCTCGACTGCCGTAGAGTTTGGTCTGCAGTGGAGTTTGCGACGGCCACACTTCTTTTCTTTCATCGTCCAGTAGGGGGCATCTCTGGAGAATGTGTTCTGCTGTTTGGTCTTCCTGACCACAGGTGCAGGTTGGTGATGGCGCCAGCTTGAGCTTTCTGTTCATGTGAGCGTTCAGTCTGTTGTGGTCGGTACGCAGTCTGATTAGGACGACTTGCTGCTCTCTGGTCATTGTGTGGTAGTCATCTCTGTTTGACCTCGGCCTCATCAATGCCTTGATGATTGTCTTTTGCTCACTATAGCTGACGCTGTTTTCTTGTTGATCTTGTGTGGCTCCTTCTTTCGCCAGCTCGTCTGCCCTTTCATTTCCTGGTACCCCACAGTGGGCTGGTATCCACTGGAGAACAACTCTTATGGTTTGTCTTACCTTCTGCAAAGCTCTGGTCATCTGGCACTACCCTTGAATTATCATGGTCAATCCACCTCCTGCTGCAGGGTCCCAGGGCTAAAAGGGTTAATGCTCATTGAAATCCATTCCAAAAAGGCGACTGTGAAGAGTGTAAAATGCAAAAGGAAAATCCAATAAAGAAAGAAACACGCTTTTATTTTTGTTGGTAATGATTTTAAGTGTCACTGATTTGTCAGCGGGCTTTGTTGGCGAGGTTGACTATCATGAACAAGTTGCTTAACATAAGAGCCTGCGGTTATTGTGAGAATGGAACCAGGTTTATATGCGGGACAAGGGAGGTGGGGAACATGTGGGGGAGGGTGGGGGTGGGGGTGGGCATTTTGCACGGGAGAGGGCCGCATTGTATGGGTTTACTTTGTGTGGTTTACTTTGTTTGCAAAACCTGATAGCGATGTACATTCAATGCTTTTCGTGCAGGTAAGTCGTTTTGCTGCCGGGACGTTAACCCTTCGGCTGTCTGAGCAGGAATCAACACGACAAAAACCACTACCGACAGCCAAAGGGTTAAACAAGTTACCATCTCTCTCTTTCTCTCTCTCTCTCTCTCTCTCTCTCTCTCTCTCTCTCTCTCACACACACACACACACACACACAGAGGCACACACACACACACACACACACACACACACACACACACACACACACACACACACACACACAGAGACACACACACACAGACACACACACACACACACACACACACAGAGACACACACACACAGACACACATAAACAAAACGTACACACAGACAGACTACTAACATACCGGCAGAGATATAAGCACACATTAGCTTCCAGAAACACAAGCACAGACACACGTCAATTCAGACGCAGCAAACGAACGTTTTGGTGTGCAGTTCCCCGATGTTTTTTTTTTTCTTTTTCAAAAGTGTTTGTTGACAAATTTGCTGAGTAAGAGGCGACTCTTTGGGAGGTTCTACAGATTTATTTTAACACATTCTACCCCAGGACCGAAATCTCCAAAATTTGAAGTGGCCCTCTGAAGGACTGTATTACAATTGTAGAGACAGATCGAGCATGATAGTTCAAGGGTGGTGCCAGAATAGCTTGGCGCCTATGGGCGCCAAGCTATTCTGGCACCACCCTTGAACTATCATGCTCAATCCATGTCTTGCTGTGTTGTGTCGGGGCTGAATGAGTTAAGTATTATCACCATTAGTCGCGCCACTGTGTGGAAACAGTCGGAGCCTTTTCCCGCTTGCCTACAGCATTTTTTTCTGCCGGTTAAATGATGATGAAAAGGGTCAATGGGTCTCAAGAACTACAAATACTAAGAAAAAGAAAATTGAAGGTGAAAGTAATGAAAGCACATATTTAATCAGAAAGTGCTTGAACAGTTCGTTACCACTTTTTGTTTTCCTATGGCAGCCATTTTTCTGCTTCATTGTTATTTTTGGGACTAGCCATCCGCTTAATTCAGACCGGAAGTTCAATGTATGACGTTAAAAGTGACTGAAACGCGCAAAGATAATGGAAGATAATGTATACAACTACTGAATAACTGACATCTGTATTAAAAACGCGGACAAGATTTACAATACATTGCAGATTGTTTATTGACTTTCACGACTGCTCGGTCAAGTTACAGGAGTCCTGGAAATGAAAACAAAATAACATGCAAATATAATCAAAGAGACATGAATTAGGTAATTAAGGTTTAGTAGTCCATAATATCTTGTTTATACATGCTTTTGGTATGTTTTACAATAATGCTGTTCAAAAGAATTAGCTTAACTAAGGTCCCCTTTGTTACGTGTGATGGATTGTAAAAAGAAGTCAGAGGCGAATCACTTACCTGCCGGATGGGGGGGGGGGGGGGTGTCGGGGGGGGGGGGGGGGACCCAGGGATAGGCGAACCTTTTGTTTGTGACATTTATCTTGAGACATAGGTAGCGCGAGACCTTGCTTTCCGTAGTCTCAAAATAATGAAACAGGAAAGGGGGGGGGGGGGTTAGGGGGGGGGGGGAGGTATGGGTCCCGTCCACCAAGGTCAGAAAAATCACCACTGCTCCAAACTTGACACAACAGCCGTTGAGGAGGGAGGGATCCATACTCTCAAAAACGGTTTTAAAACTCTCCAATAGGGAAAAGCACATAGCGTTTTTAAGTAGTTTGGGTCCGGGGGTTGAGGAATGTCGTCAATTGACTTTGGAACTAATCGGGAGGAGGGCAATTGTCAGAAAATTAATTTGTTTATTTGTAGCTTGAATAGGTTCATATGATCATATTCAAGTTCTACCACTCCCGTTCGTGGATTGCCTTTAGTAAAAGATATCCAATCTTTTTCACCAACCCCAATTCTGGCTAGCAACACACATATATTAGCAAAGGATTCATCTTGAGTAGTCCCTTTGCCTGTTAGTCAGGTAGTCCTATTCTTGGCGCAATTATAATGGATTACAAAAACTGGAAGGAATTGTTTTGAAAATTGTTTGATTTACTGGCTCATTGCGATAAGAATTCGCAGTCGTATTGTAGTTAATCCGTTTTACGGGTGTTTGTAAAAACACACTAAAGGAGAGTTTCAATGGACCCGTTCTGTATGCTCCTTCACATCACTAATATAAGAATTCAGCAATAGACCGACCCACTTTTTATTTGGCTCCGCCCCTTTGGTCGGGCTCCAGCAATCGTGCTGCGCATGCTTCACGGATAGAGCGCGAGTGTAGACTGCTAGCACAGTAAAGCGCACTATTCGACGTTGACTTTTATTTAAAAACCATTATTAGGATGACATATCTTCTAAAGTATACCATTAGTGCGCTGAACTGTGTCTAAATGAAACATAGCTAGGCCTGTGTGTAGCGTTTCGTAACCATCTGTTACAGAAATGTATCTTTGAACAGTTGTGGCGGGAGTGGGCCTTCAAAAAAATTTTTGGGGAAATTAGCAAAGGTTTTTTTTTTCTTTAGTATTTAATTTTTTTTCAAACAGTACTCTTGCATACTTTTGTTTTAGTATGTAAAATTTCTTTAGAAAGCAGCAAAACTGCACTCCTGCCAGTATCTGCGCTACCTAAGGATAGTGACGTATATTGTTCATTGTTAAAAAACAGCACAAGGAAACTCGCCAGCAGTCTGGCCAGTTGGGGAGTAGGAGGTATGATGCAATTCGGTCACGTGATTATCGGTTGTCATGGACCAGAACATGATGTAGTTTGCAAAGAAGACAACGAAGACAATTGACCCTTTGGCTGTCGGTAGCGGTTTTTGTCGCGATGATTCCAGCAGGAATCATCGCGACAAAACCCGCTACCGACAGCCAAAGGGTTAGGAATTTGTCACGCCGAAGTGTCCTCTTGTTTATCTGACGTAGCAGATTTCCACACCAATGTGATACGGAGGCGATCAGAAGTAGTAGCCTACATTTCCACACCAAAGTGTCACCGAGTCGATCTGACGTAGTAGCCTACATTTCCACACCAAAGTGACAACGAGACGATCTGACATAGTAGATTTCCACGCCAAGGTGAGAAGAGTAGATCTGACTTATTAGTACTAGATTTTTGCATCAAAGTGACACCGAGTCGATCTGATTTAGCATAATTTCCACACAAAAGTGACACCGACTCGATCTGACGTAGTTGCAGGGCTACATTACCACATAGTGAAACCGAGACGATCCGACGTAGTAAACTTTCACGCCAAAGTGACACCGAGTCGATCTGACGTAGTAGATTTTCACGCAAAAGTGACACCGTCGATCTGACGTAGTAGATTTTCACGCCAAAGTGACACCGAGTCGATCTGACGTAGTAGATTTTCACGCAAAAGTGACACCGTCGATCTGACGTAGTAGATTTTCACGCCAAAGTGACACTGAGTCGATCTGACGTAGTAGATTTTCACGCAAAAGTGACACCGTCGATCTGACGTAGTAGATTTTCACGCCAAAGTGACACTGAGTCGATCTGACGTAACAGATTTCCACGCCAAAGTACGCCGAGACGATCTGACTCAGTAGATTTCCACTCCAAAAGTGAAAAGAGTAGACTATTGATCTGACAGAAGATTTCTGCATCAAAGTGACACTGAGTGGTTCTGACGTATCAGATTTCCACGCTGAAGTAACACCGAGTCGATCTGACGTAGTAGATTTCCACGCCGAAGTGTCACAGAGTCGATCTGACGTAACTCCTATCACGCCAAAGTGACGCCCTGTCGACCGTGGCGCAAGGGTCATTGCAGCCTGTTAGACCGGCACAGTAGTGATGGCCCTGGGTTAACTCATTGGAGACGAACGGCATCTGGATACGCGCATCCGGATGCCGTTTGTCTCCAATGAGAACACTACAGGCGGCCTGCTAGGGTCCGCTGGTCAGGACATTGCGGTCGCTAGGGTACGGACCATTTCACGCGGCGCCGATCTGTACTATCGCTGGTACCGCAGGCCTCCGCTTTAGTGAGGTTACCTTTATCTCGAACGACTAATCAGTTTGTACCAGAAGCAAAGGCAACACTCCAAAAATCTCATGGAGATTTTTTGGAGTGTTTGTCTATGCTTATAGAACAAGCTGGCTATCCGTCGTGACTTCACTCTCGTTCGTTGTTGGTAGTCGTTTATTTCAAACAGAACCTCATTATTCACCCCTTCCCCCATCTTGCATGTCCTGAGAAAGTCTTGTTGCTGTCGGGACGTTAAGCAATGTACAACCAACCTTCCTCCATCCCTCCTAGACCACTAACTAGAGCACGGTCATTTTAATCTGTCGTGAAATGGAGGGGAAAGTGAGGTTGGGGGGGGGGGAGGGGGAGGGGATGTTAATAGGCGATATAAACCACTGGCTCTAAACAGTATCGGATGAGCACTTGTCGGTCCTGATTTCGCTGTCCACAGGCATCGGATGATCGTTGCGCGATTAGTCATCTTAAGAGGGGACCAATTACGCAACGGTCACCCTATGCCTGTGGTCGCGTTAGCTATGTGCACGTGCTAACGTAGCCTCATCAACATCGCCGCTGATCATAGCTCGTTCCAGACACACAGCCACCTGGAAATTTCAGTCCTTGCTGGCGACTCAGCCGCCGTAGCCTGAAGGAGATTTCAGGGAAAGCCAGGTCTCGCAGGACTAACTAAGCCGGTCTGTCAGAGTTGTCCACAGGCACTTGAAGTCCGGTATCACATGATGGGGAAAATTAGCCCACTTTGTTCGCTTTGAAATGACTTTCTCAGCTTACTCCGCGACAAATGACGTCGGTGTAAGTTGACCTATTTCATTTGATCCAGAAAGTCAATGCGCAGCTTTTTAACTCCCTTCTATTTATAGAAGAAACTTTTTAGGACGGGTCGCGGTGGGGCGAATTTAATAGCATGTACATGATGTCATAGGCGGGCAGGCTAAGCTAAACCTCTAACAATTGAAATAACAAGATAAAAATTACGTCATGTCTCGCTAACCTCGCTGCTGAACGTACATTTGGCGCGAAGCGCCGTATGTGCGTATGTATGCATGTATGTATGTGTGTGCGTATGTATGTAAACAAGAGAATCTCCGATATTTCTGTACACACAAGCTTGAAACTTGGCGAAATACTTTCTTAAAGTGGTGTAATTGAATGTCTCATTGAAGACATAAACAACCGTTTATAGGAAGTCGGTTGACCCAGATTAGAATCCGTAATGTTTGTTATATTTACGTGAACTTTTGCATATAGCTAGTTTGGAGAAAGACATTGGATGAGTTCGTTAGCCAGCTTTGTATCCTTTCAACTTCTTAGTAAAACAGTAAAAAAAACCAACTTTACTTCTAGAGAAAGTCAGACAGTGCCGGTGACGTAAAAAAAGCAACTCCGTCACCACGCAGACATATGACGTAATTCTCTCTCTCTCTCTCTCTCTCTCTCTCTCTCTCTCTCTCTCTCTCTCTCTCTCTCTCTCGCTCTTTCTCACACATATGTGCGCATCTTCATGAGGCATAGATCCTCATGTGCCCGGAGGGCACATGAACATCTATGCCTCTTGAGGATGTTTGAAGCGCGCGCATGCACTTACGCACACGTACACGCTCCATCGACGCGCTTTCAGAAGAGCATACAGGTGTACATAGTATAGCATATAGCTAGGTAAAGTCAATCTGATTTCACACAAATTATAGCAAGACTGAAACTGTACCGTGAAATTCTAGTTTTGTCACCATTTTCGCAAGTCTTGAAGCGAAAGCTAAACTCATATCACGTTAAATATAAAATTACGTAAAAACAAAAAAATACGTCATGACAAATGACGTTTGATAAACCAATGACACATATGCGCGCATCTTCATGACTCATAGATCCTCAAGTGCCCGGAGGGTGCAAGAACATCTATGCCTCTTGAGGATGTTTGCAGCGCGCGCATGCACGCATGCACACGCACACGCGTATGCACACACATCGACGCGCTTTCAGAAGAGCATGCAGGTGTACTTATTATAGCATAGGTAAAGTTAACCTGATTTCACATAAATTATAGCAAGACTGAAATTGTACCGTGAAATTCTAGTTTTGTCAGCATTTTCGCAAGTCTTGAAGTAAAAGCAAATCTCATAATTATCACTTAAATATAAAATTACGTAAAAACAAAAAAATATGTCATGACAAATGAGGTTTGACAAACCAATGACACGTATGCACTGCGCGTACCCTTTATAGGGGCGCGCGCAGTGCATACGCGTCATTGGTTTGTCAAACGTCAGTATATGACGCATTGGCACATTTGCAAGGCTTTTTCAAAAGGAGATATTTCAACATCAGAATCAAGTCAAAGACAAAAGGTAGAGATCCTTGACAGCGAAGACAGCTCTCATATAGAAGGGACTTTGTGGGTTATGGTTCATCCCATCTTGTTTTTTTCTTAATGCATGACTTGTCTATGATGTAATTTATAGTGAACGTGTGAAATATAGTCACAATAACAATGAACATTATCACATGAAAACATTAACAATTTGTAATTATGTAAAATTTTACTTGATTGTATTCCCTCCACATGGGTTCATCCCGAGCAGTTTCCTCAGCCGTGAGTGACTATTTTTACAGTTTTTGTCAAACATCGTGCATCACGGTTTGTATTGAAACTTTTCCTGTAAATATTCTTTGAGCTCGCACAACTGTATGAAAGAAAGTGACGTATTTTGTTTATTGTTAAAAATAGCATTGGAAAACCATCTGGCATTTTGGCCAGTCACTGAAGTCCCGTGAATCATCTGATCACAGACCAGTCCTTAGAAGTTAGGCAGATTTGTAGAGAGACTAGTGGAAAATGCGCCCGCAATCACATATTTGCAAATGACAGTTGTGTCCTCCATTGCTTGTGACTGAACCTTCATCATAGGTAATACGCAGAGAAGAAATGCCCCCAGAGTCATAGAGTTAATTAGGACTGAAGCCCGCGGTCCTCTGATCGATATACTTCTGTGCCGGATCGGGCATCGGGCGGACTCTCTTATTAGCCCAATATTCCCAAAAGGCTCTCTGACTTAAATCCCTGCCGACTCCCTTGAATCTAAGGATAGAAACGAAGTAATATTGATGCCCTCTAGAGGCATAGATTCTCATGAGCCCCTGCGACTGCAGGGGCGCATGAGAATATATGTCTCTTTACAGATGGAAAGGTTTGGTCTATGAACTTTATAAGTTTGCGGTTCACTGTACACACAGCGGAAAAAATAGGGGCGGCGAATCATACTTTCCATATTTCATTTGTCTCCCTTAGGCCTCAGGGGACCCGATTGGGTAACGAGGGGTAAAGGGGAAACGATGGTGTACTAAAAAAAGAAAAGAAAAAAAGACAGAGATGGGTGTGGCTCTGTGAGGAATTGGCGATGGGGGTTGGAGGTGGAGGTGGAGGTGGAGGTGGAGTTAGGGGAGCGGGGGAGGGGGAGGGGGGAGGGAGGGAGGGGGGAGAGGGGGGAGGGGATGAAGTCGTCCACAGGCCGGCTATGGTATGGAGTTTTTATTTTATACTTGTGTTTTACGTGTATCAACCCCTTCCATGCCGAGAAATGCTGCACACAGACCAAGTGCAAGAGACATAGATCCTCATGAGCCCCTGCGACTGCAGGGGCTCATGAGGATCCATGCCTCTTGCTGAGACCACTTTGTATACCATTTTTTTTCTTGTGGCGGTGGTTTTGGCTTTAGGTCGTTGAATGAACAACGATTTCAGAAAACAAAGTTATGCATATTGGCAGGCAAGGGATTAATGTACAGTATCGTATTTTCTTCTAGTCTTTCTAGTAGTGACTATAAGAAATACAAACTGTACATCGAAACACGTCGTGGAAGCATATTTCTGTAGCACAGCCTGTTGCGACGGGTGCGGCGTGTGTTAGTTCTGTAGTGTGGTACTAACACTGAAGGAAAGTATGTGTTCGTACGATATCGAAAAGGACTTTGGAAGGACTTCAGATGGGTTCAGACGGACGGAGCGCGTATAGACTTCTCCCAGTGCAGAGGTCCCATCTTGAAAAGACTGAACTGAACTAGTTGTGTTCTTTATTATGATGACAGGGGAAGGGGTCACGGTCGCAGACTGCATTTCTGAAACCTGTGTTAATTCAACGCAAAAGAGTCCCAGCTGTCAAAGGCACGTGGATTCAAAGTGTTGTCAGCAAGAGGCATAGATCCTCATGAGCCCCCTCTATATTATGTCTCTTGCAGTTGGATCGTGTTCAGTTTTTTTTTTTTTAAATCCGCAGTGAGGGGGAAGGTGGGGGGGGGGGGGACCGGGGGTGCTCTTTCCTTCTCATCTGAATTTGATAGAGCAGAGGCACCGTACAGGTTCCCCCCCCCCCCCTCTCTCTCTCTTCCCCTGGCCCCTCGGGGATCTGAGTGACAGCCATGGGGTATTTCGACGAGATACAGGAGATATGGAGGGATCAGGCAATTAGTCAGATAGCGCATGGTATCAGAAAGCTCTGCTTTCCATATTTTTCTCGCCGACTGGGTCCTCAGGGATCTGAGCTGGATCTGAATGCGAATGACCCGTGTGAGCCAAAGGTCCTCGTTCTGTCAGCCAGACGTCGTTGGCCAACGACGGCCGGCTGTCGGCCCGAGGACCTTTTGTTCACGCGGGCTGAACGCGCGCTTGGTGGATTTACCATTTGGGTATTACTGTATCACTTTGGCATGGAACGGACCCGAAGCCAACACAAAATAGGATCGACTAACTTTATAGGTAGACTGGCAGTATTAGGTAGCAGAAAGAGTTTGTGTCTGTGGGTCAAATCGGAGCACTAGTTCGGCCACAACAGAGTACTGAAAATGAAAAAAATGATAAAAGAAAAAGTGACGTAATCAACTTTTTCTCAACACTAACATGCAGCAGAGAAATTTATTGACACCACAAATACTTTTTCCGAAACCCTATTGTGGCCGAAATACTGCTCATGTTTTCAGAATTATGTCTGCTAGCTGATTCTGTTGTGTGTTAGATTGCAAAATATATTAGTATAGTTCTCTAGGTTGTGTTGATTTAGGGTCCCCATTAACACTGTGGCTGTCGGTAGCCCCCCTTTTTTTTTTTTTGGGTCGCGATGGTTTCTGCAGGAATCGTCGCTACAAAAGAGCGCTACCGACAGCCAAAGGATTAAAGGATGTTGTGCGTTTGAGACCAGCATTGTCAATCGATTCGTTGGACAGATGACACTTGGACGGAGACAATTATAAATGTAGGACTATCCACACATAGGACTATCGATTATAGGAATATTTCTACGCAGGACTCGATACGTCCCCACCTAAATGACGGTCTTTAACTCAATGCGGAGAAAAAGTGAACACGATCCAATTACAAGAGGCATAGATCCTCATGAGCCCCCGCGACTGCGGGGGCTCATGAGGACCTATGCCTCTTGCTGAGATTAATTTGTATGCATCATGTTTTTTGGACGGTGTTGACTTTTGGTCGTTGAATGGACCGAGATTTCAGAAACAAAAACGTACATACAGTGGCAGGGAAGGGGTTAATGAGGCGTGACTCTTTTTGCCCTTCTCTTCAGACAGCGCCTCTCTTTCTCTCTCAGCTCTTTGCCTACAGACATCGACTTCAGCCGGTGTGAGGTTACTTTCCCTGGAACACTATCGACGGCGAGATGCGCCCAGCCGAGGTTCTCTTGCAGTGCGCGTGTGTAACTATTATATTTTTAGCGCTGAATGTGGCGTCACAAGCCGTTACTTGGCATGCGCACCGGAAATGATAATTACTGAGTGGCTAATGGCTAAGTACATAATACAGAAAAGTTACTTAGTAGGCAAAATGTTATAAGACCACTTTTTTTACCTTGAAAAAGTCAGTTGCTGGAGACAGGTTTTACTGTACGTATCTGCAGACAGATTAAAAGTTCCCTTACGTACAGCGGTGACTGTGTGGTAAGAACGAACTAAATAACAGGGCACAAACGCGTGCGTTTCCGTGCTATTTTTCGCTGTTTGTACTTACTACTAACCCATTTACATATACATTATTGTGTCGACGGCAGAATGCCTCAGTAATCTCCTCTTCCTGATGAATAAATACAACATTTCTGTCTGCAAAAAATATGAAATTTCTGTCATGTGTCTTCATGTGCCCACTCAGGGTGCTGAGGCTGATGAACATCTATGCATCTTGGAGATCGGCGGAGTTCGCTCGCTGAGATCCGAGGGAAGGGTGAACGTGCTCTCAGCAAAGAGGCATAGATCTTCATGAGCCCCAGCAGAATGCGGGGGCTCATGAAGATCTTTGCCTCTTGAAGATGGAGTGAGTACACACTTCAGAACAGTTTGTGTTTTCAATAGGAAACCTTATATTCAGTGTTTGCCAAATTTAATTTAAAAAGAA
Source organism: Semisulcospira habei (assembly GCA_036245525.1). Classification (NCBI taxonomy): domain Eukaryota; kingdom Metazoa; phylum Mollusca; class Gastropoda; family Semisulcospiridae; genus Semisulcospira; species Semisulcospira habei. Next base: position 59,087,515 of record BTPG01000007.1, read on the forward strand.
AGTGAGTTGTTTACCCTTTTCCTGCCGGAGGGCGCAGACTGTGTCTCTGAAACCTTTTGTTAACCCCTTTACTGCCGAGAAAAAAGTGAACACGATCCAACTTGCAAGAGACATAGATCGTCATGAACCCCCGCGACTGCGGGCTCTCATGGGGATCTATGCCTCTTGTTGAGACCAATTCGTATCTGTGTTTATTGGACGGTATTGGCTTTTGCAGGTACGGTGGCCGGGAAGGGGTTAATTCAGCCGCAGAGAGTTAGAGCTGTCCAAGGAACATGGCACAATATGGTGTCAGGGCCTTGCGCGGACCCACTGCGGCCGGCATCAGCCCGAGGCTCTTTCTCCTACTGGGCTGAGTGAGGTCCACGAAACACGATGTTCAGACAGCTTTTTTTTGGTCGCCGGACTGGCTTCAATTATACAGGTATTAATAACCCTAATTTACGTACACGTACGTCTAATACTAGTGTCTGCGTCTAAGATTAGTGTCGGTGGCGATTTAGGCCGAGGTGATTCCTGCAGGCATCACCTCGACCAAAATCGCTACCGACAGCCAAAGGGTACTAGGCTTTAAAAAATATTTAGCGCCGGTAGTCAACCTGGTATTTGGTGTTTAGCTTTCCCGTACCAAGTTTTCGAGTCGCATGAAATGGTCGAGATGGCAGCTAGTTTTTACACAGCACAGCATTGTAACTGATGACAAAACTATTCGAGATGTTGTTGTAACTGCTTGTGATGATGATGATGATAATGGTGGTGGTGATGATGATGATGATGATGATGATAATGATGATGAAACTGAGGTGTTTGTTGTAACTGCTCATGATGATGATGTTGATGCTGATGGTGGTGGTGGTGGTGTTGACGATGATGACGATAATGGCGATACTGACGACGAAGCTATTCGATGACGACGAGAGAAAAATAAAGCTATTCCGTTCACAACGTCCGTATACAGGCAACAAGGCAATTCCCTCAGTTTAGATCACAGGCTGCGGTAGAGAAACGAGAATTCGAGGTATTATTACACAGGATTTATCAGTGAACAGAAGTGTTATGGACTGTATACCATAAAATTGTTTTCTCTTGTGAAAAAAGCAAACAAACAAACAAACAACAAAAAACCCCAAAACAACAACAATCCCAAACAAACACAAGAACACCGATACACATAAACAGCAGAACCTGTTTTGAGCGACCACCCTTACGAATGACCATCTGTCATTAAAGACCATCATTCAGGTGGCAGTATCTTTAATGACAGGTGACACCTTTTCTGTCCTTTCAAGACCTCTCTTGAGGGAGCACGTTGTCTTGTAAAACCAAGTTTTTCCTCATGCAAAACAGATTTTACTGTACATTGCTAAACATAATGAAAACGCGTGTCTGGGTCCAGCGCCTGTGGTTCAGACAGTGTTAATTGAGTTTGCCACTCTAACTGAAAACAAACGAGTGCAGCAAACAACTACGCAAATGTTTTTTCTAGTGTGTTTGTTTGAACCCTGTAACTGCTGACTGAGAAAAAAGACTACACCACCCAACTGCAAGAGGTAAAGGACCTCATGAGCCCGCGCTGACGCCACCCCACTGCAAGAGGCACAGAACGTCATGAGCCCCCGCTGACGCCACCCAACTGCAAGAGGCACAGAACGTCATGAGCCCCCGCTGACGGCACCCAACTGCAAGAGGCACAGAACGTCATGAGCCCCCGCTGACGCCACTCAACTGCAAGAGGCACAGAACCTCATGAGCCCGCGCTGACGCCACCCAACTGCAAGAGGCACAGAACCTCATGAGTCCCCCGCTGACGCCTCTCAATTGCAAGAGGCACAGAACCTCATGAGCCCCCGCTGACGCCTCTCAATTGCAAGAGGCACAGAACCTCATGAGCCCCCGCTGACGCGGGGGCTCATGAGGTTCTTTGCCTCTTGCCGACCTTGTTCATCATATCCGTGTTTCATGACGCGTGGGATCTTTGGGCGTTGAATCTGCTCTGCTTTCAAAGAAATAGTTTTGCGTCCACTGGCAGTGAAGGGAGTAAACAGAGATGGGTGGATGGGGTGTGGATTTGCGAAAGGAGGGGGTGGGGGTGGGAGGAGGGGGGTGGGTGGCTGGGGGAGGGGTGGGGGTGGGGTGGGGGGTGGCAGAGAGAGAGAGAGAGAGAGAGAGAGAGAGAGAGAGAGAGAGTGGAAGAGAAAGTACGCTTGCACTTTGCCATTTAAACAAAGATTGAACACTCGCACCGTCTTCTGGACAGCACGCGTGCACTTATTTCCGTTCTGGGTGAAAAAAAATACACCCAAAAACACCAAACAACCCTAAATCGAACATACTCTCCTCCCTGTGGGACGATTCCCCATTTTCCAACCCCGCCCCCCCCCCCCCCCTTCATCACGAAACAATAGCCCAGCTACGCCCCCTCTCCCATCAACTTGAAACAGCCCCCCCCCCAAAAAAAAAAAAAAAAAAAAAAAAAAACCTCATTCAGCCCTGACGCACTACAGCAGGAGAAGAGTCGACCATGATAATTCAAGGGTTATGCCAGATCAGCTTGGCACCTGTCGGCGCCAAGCTAATCTGGCACTGCCCTTGAATTATCATGGTCGATCCATCTCATGCAACAGGTGCATAGTCGTTAGATGACGCCTCCAAAATTTAGGAAATACGTGCGCCGGGCTGAATGAGTTAAACACTGCCCTCCTCCCCACTTTACATCATTTTGAAACAGTGCTACCCTGTTTCCTACCAACATGAAACTGCTCCTCCTCCCCGCCCCCCCCCCCCCCACCCCCCACCCCATCCCCCTTCTCAGATCGTACTACCATTTGAAGACAAAAGAAAGTAAGTACATTTTTGTGAAAAGCGAGGTTTTCATTGTCTTTCAATGAAATTGTCGCTTTTCACAAAGAATGGACTTACTGTCTTTTGCCTTCACAGGGAGGAATTGCTGAATCGGTGCTATTCTTTTTTCCCTTCTTCAAAACAAAAATTCATAAACGGTCACTGTTATACAAGCTGCAGGGACAAAATGTAAGGCTTCTGAACGCCCCAAACCGTGTCTTTTCCATCTGCAAGAGGCATAGATTCTCGTGTGCCCCTACGTAGGCAGCAGGGGCTCATAAGCATCTGTGTCTTGCTGTCACTGATTGGCCGTATTTGACATCTCAGACTAAAGTATGGACACTTGAACCAGAATAACACGTTGTGCGGTGTACTACCCAGGCTCGATCATCTACACGTGGCACAGATGCTCATGTGCCTTAATAAATTGCTGGGGCCCATGCGCACCTACGCGTCTTGCTGCCAGAAACCAACCTCATTTACATCCTCCGAACACGACCACGTCAAACTGAATGAAATTTTGCCAACCTTAATCCATCTGCAAGAGGAACAGATTCTCACGAAGCCCCTGCAGGGGCACATGAGAATCTATGCCTCTTGCAGAAAGATTTGACGCATTGCTTATTCTCAGATGCAGGGAGTCATGGGGTTTAGAGCCCAGGATAGTTTTGCAAGACGACGGGATCATTTTGTGTACCTCAGTTTTATTTAGCCGGTATTGTCAGATGCCTGTCCTTTTCTTTCCCCCCCCCCCCCCCCCCCAGTTTTTGCAGGCCCGTCAGGGATTACGCTGTCACGTTGTGTTACTCGCTGGGGCTTCTCAGTTCTCAGTCTCCCATGGGGGAGCGAGGCAGGAGGAGTGTGTGTGTGTGTGTGTGTGTGTGTGGGGGGGGGGGGGGGAGAGAGAGAGAGAGAGAGAGAGAGAGAGAGAGAGAGAGAGAGAGAGGTGGGGCGCCGGACTGTCTGCCCTTCCAATAAGTCACGTTCAAGTTTCATTTAACCCTTTGGCTGTCGGTAGCGGTTTTTGTCGAGGCGATTCCCGCAGGAATCGCCTCGACAAAAGCCGCTACCGACAGTCAAAGGGTTTAACTCTTTCGAGACGTGCCGCATCCGGATTCGCGGCATAAAGCCGCGAATCCGGATGCGACACGTCTCGAAAGAGTTAACAAAGCAATTTTCACTGACTGTGTCGACTGGCCGCCGGGGGATGAGTAGGAGTTATCCCTACATCAAAAGCAGGTCAAACATTGAACGGATTTCAAACATTGACTACTGCAATTCTCTGCATGTTGGTCTTCCATCTGAGCAGATTATTCGCCTTCAGCGAGCTCAATATAATGCCCCAAGGCTTGTGAAGCGCAGGCGAAAACGAGACCACGTAACCCCTATACTGAAAGACCTTCACTGCCTTCCAATCCGGCCAGTCCCGCATAAAGTTTAAGATAGCGACCCTTGCATACCGCCACTTTGATGGCAGTCTTCCGTCATACCTTTCCTCCAGTCTAATTACTTACCAGCCCTCTCGCTCACTGCGTTCATCGGGAGAGAAACTTCTCAAAGTTCCAAAGTTCCACCTCAAATCTGCCGGTGAACGCTCCTTCAGATGTACTGCTCCTTTTGGAATTCCTTAACGACTGAGCTGAGAAATGCCTCCACCCTTACGCACTTCAAAGAAAAGTTAAAAACTTACTTTTTCTCGCAGTAATCTTATTATTATCTTATTACTTATTATTTCGAGTAATCTCTACGGCATTTCTGTATCCCCCCCCCCCCCAAGCAGACTGACACTCTGTGTATGTGTGTGTGTGTGTGTGTGTGTGTGTGTGTGTGTGTGTGTGTGTGTGTGTGTGTGTGTGTGTGTGGTTTTCGCCTGCGCATTGAGTTATATTATAAAATGTGAGAAATGCGCCATATAAATACCATGTATTATTATTATTATTATTATTATTATTATTATTATTATTATTATTATTATTATTATTATTATTATTATTATTATTATTATTATTATTATTATTATTATTATTATGTGTCTCTCTGGCCGCAGGAGCTCATGAGAATATATGCCTCTTGCTCGCAAAGGATTGCCTCATTGACATTTACACTGAGTCTGAGGCACATATCCGGCGTTAATCCTTTGCGTGTCGGTAGCGGTTTTAGTCGCGATGATTTCTGCAGGAATCATCGCGAACTAAAACCGCTACCGACACCCAAAGGGTTAACAGTGCACTGACGCATGCCACAGTGACTGGCACGTTTCAGCGAAACTTATTACTGCGTGGACGCGCCTTATTATCATGGCCTCGACCATACGTCTACTCTTTTATCTATACTTGTTGACAAAAACTTTTCGGTTTGACCTACTCTCTGTCCTTACGGGGAAGCTGGGTGGCTCGGTGGTAGAGTGTTCCACTCTCGTCCGAAAGGTCCCTGGTTCGAATCCAGCTAGGGTCAAAATTTGTTCAGACCCTATTTCGGTGCCCCGTCTTCGAAATCACTTCGTGGTGGACAAAAGACGTTAAGCCCTAAACGTGTGTGTCTTTCCTTACTATAAAGAGACTGAACCTACTCCCTTGGACTTGATTCTTATTTGACCAGCGTGGCGCCTGGAAAGTCTCCACTAAGCTAATCCCCCCTCCCCCCCCCCCCCCCCACCCCCCTCCGAGTAAGTAGTCTTAGGGCCCACGACGGCCGCAGTAGGCCCGCGCACGAAAGTGCGCGGGCCCACTGCGGCCGTCGTGGGCCGTACAGACTTTTTGCCACTGGGGCCGTGGGCTTACACCACGGTTCCTTGTTGAAAGCAAAGATCCTATTTAGGATCATTGTTGAAAGGGAGAGATGGTTGGTTGGTTGTACATTGCTTAACTCATTCTACCCCAACACAGAAATCCCCAAATGTTGCCGTTGTCCTTTGAAGACTGCACTCTAGTGCAGGACACAGACCAACCATGATAGTGATCCTTATCTTGCTGTGGTGTGTTTGGATTAGAATGAGTTAACGTCCCGACAGCAACAAGACTTTCTTAGGACGTGGCTGCACTGCTTGTGAAAAAAAAAAAACCTAAACAGAATATTGAATGTATGTCGTCAGCCGGTCTAATACGCAACACGCATCCAATATCAATACAGGCAGCGCAGACAGTAGGGAGAGTTTAAAAAGGAAAAATACAGGTGAATGGAGCAAGGGTAGACAGAAACACATGTCCCAGAATAGAGGGGAAAAATCCACCCTGTGGGGCTGACCAGGTTGACCCTGGGAACTAAAAAGTGGTTTAACCCCACCCACGTCCCCCAGGGCAGACCAGGGTGGGGGATGAAAGGGAGAGAGAGAAAGAGACGCCTGCTATTGATGTGACGGTGTTATTTAACGCCTTCACTGCCAGTGCAGGCACCCTGTGTCTCTGAAATCTTTGTTAGTTCAACACCGATGAGCCCCAGCCGTCCAAGGTGCGTGGATACAAAGTGGTGTCGGCAAGAGGCACAGATCCACATGAGCCCCCGCAGCCGCGGGGGCTCATGTGGATCTATGCCTCTTGTGCTTGTTGTGTCCCGCCTGCGAAGGGGTTACGCTGTCTTTACGTGGGCTGCTTCGTCACGCATGTGTGTATGTGTGCGTGTGTGTGTGTGTCTGTGCGTGTGTGTGTGTGTGTGCGTGCGTGTGTGTGTGTGTGTGTGTGTGTGTATAAAAAGGCTTAATTACCCGTGGTCAAAGGCGTCTATATTCAGAACATTGTGTGTGTGTGTGTGCTTGAGTGCGTGCGTGTGTGTGTGTGTGTGTGTGTGTGTGTGTGTGTGTGTGTGTGTGTGTGTGTGTGTGTATGAAAAGGCCTAATTACCAGTAGTGAAAGGCGTCTATATTCAGAACATTGTGTGTGTGTGTGTGTGTGTGTGTGTATATATGTGTGTGTGTGTGTGTGTGTGTATGTGTGTGTGTGTGTGCGTGTGTGTGTGTGTATAAAAAGGCTTAATTAATTACTCGTGGTGAAAGGCGTCTATATTCAGAACATTGTGTGTGTGTGTGTGTGTGTGTGTGTGTGTGTGTGTGTGTGTGTGTGTGTGTGTGTGTGTGTGTGTGTGTACACACAAAACCCCTAAAATGGGTAACTTTCTTTAACATCCTTATGGAAAATGGGTGTGTGTAAAATTCTGGGTGACCAAGTCAGGCACCCATTTTTTCTGAGGGTTGTTTCTGCATTATCTTTCATTCAAAAGTCAGAAAAAAATATCAAAATAAGATGTCCCCATTTTACGAACTTTACTTCATGTTGTGTTTCTGCGACGCACTGGGCCTGTGTGTTTACACAGAAGCGAGTGTCTAGAGATCAACTTGATGATCGCTGATTGGTCAGCTGCGCAGTGACACTGATGAACTGAGTTGTTTCCCTTTTCCTTTCTAGCGTCTTTCGTCCCCGCCGGCCATTTTTTTTCCGTTTGAATAGGTACAGTTTTTATGCAATATTTCTTAGTTAAGAGCACACCCAAATGTACTTGTTCATTGAAGTTATTTAACTGAGAGATGCTCCCAATCCGATACAATTGCACAGTCAGCCAATACTGACCCGTTTGGCCCATAAAACTGAGGTGTCTGCTACCGCCGTGGGTCGGTCGGCGTCTTCTGCTCAGTCTTGTAGTAAAGGATAATAGAACCCCACGATTTTATCAAAAGCTTTTTCTTCTTCATTAAAAGGAATTCGTTCAATAACACCATTACAAGGTCAATCTGTCACGCGATTTTGTTGCTTTTTTTTCTGACATGTGTGATTGTGATTGCAAAGTAACTTGACACATGCATGCACTATGACTTAAAACAATGGCGCCAAATTTCCATCCTTGTACGCAAAACTGCCTCACGATTCGTAGAACAGACTTCCACGAACAGGTTTTTCAGATTGTGCAACTGAAGTGTCGCTTTTTACTGTATTACCAGTTATTGTTCGTATGGGGCTGGGGGTACTGCAGTAATTATGTATATATCTGTTTCAAAATGTCAATGGTTTACATGATTGCATTTGACATGTTTGCAGCAACACCGTTTTGGTCACACTCAGCACTTCCTGCACACACCCAGCGCCGGATGGCAGCAGGATGTCCAAACCCATCGGGATCTATGGAAGTGGACAAGCACGCCCCTTCCTGGCACATGACCAAGGCCCATGGCAAAATTAGTCAGCTGCATCATCATGGCGCAACCTCTGCCACAGAGTGTGCGTCTGGTAGGAGGGTGCATAGACGGCAGCGGAATGCCCCCAATTACAAACTGGTAAGTGATTCTATGATCATCTTCATTTTATTGGCGAAGCAAAAGTGAGTTTATGTTCTGGGCTACTGGTCGTCCGTCCGCGTCCATGGTAAACTTTAACTTATTCTACCCCAACACCAAAATCCTTAAATTTTGCCCCTATCCTCTCAAGACTGCATTGCAGTGCAGGACACAGATCGACCATGATAGTTCAATTGATTGATTGATTGTACATTGCTTAACGTCCCGACAGCAACAAGGCTTTCTCAGGACGTGCCTGCACTGCTTGTGAAAAAAAAAAAAAAAACAACAGAAAATTGAATGTATGTCGCCAGCCGGTCAAATACGTTACATAAACCTACAACATGGGGCCTAAATAAAGCTAAGACCATTTAGCAGCACACATCCAATATCAAGAGCTACAGGCAGTGCAGACAGTAGGGAGAGTTTTAAAAAGGCAAATACAGGTGAATGGACAAAGGGTAGACAGAAACACATGCCCCAGAATAGAGAGAAAAACCCACCCTGTGGGGCTGACCAGGGTGACCCTGGGAACTAAAAAATACCTAACCCCACCCAAGTCCCCCAAGGCAGACCCGGGTGGGGTCATGATAGTTCAAGGGTGATGCCAGAATAGCTTGGAGCCCATAGGCGCCAAGCTATTCTGGCATCACCCTTGAATTATCATGGTGGATCCTTATCCTGCTGTGGTGTGTCTGGGGTAGAATGACTTAACGGTGGCATTTTCTCGGAGACTATTCAAGCCACATTCTTCAAGCTTGGCCCAAGGATACTTTGTGGCAAGACCTTTTTAAACATACCAATTTGAGTGACCTCTCTCAAAGTGTCACGCGGGGTTGACAGATGTGTGAAAACTGCTTACATTTTCAGAAAACGTGGATTTTGCTGCTGCAGAAGCTAGCCTTCGTCACCGAGGTCACACATATGTAAATCGGTCATACACGGGATTACTCTTTTTATTCTTGTGCAAGACCCCTTAAACCAAAATTGGGCTGTTTCTGTCCAAATGCAGCTTTTTTTCTTTCTTTCTTTCTTTCTTTCTCCAGTTGGCAAATGGAGCCTGGGATGGACCTGAGACTGAGAGTGCAAGCGCATTGCAATACAAGGACAGTGATGACGAGGAGTTTGTTTCTGGCTCGAGCTCACCGGATTCAGATGGTGTGTCGGCATCAATCGCTGGGATCTCTGACACAGACAGTATTGTATTGACTGTTAGATTTCATCAACGTGGCAGGTTCAGGGTGGGCAGGTGTCAGTGAAGCAAGGTGCAGTGTGCGTTAGGGGGTGAATTAGGGGGTGGCAATGAGAATGTGGATAGGCAGAAGGAACATGATGTTGGGGGTGGGGAAAGAGCACTTGCAGAAGAAACAGGTGTGCACGTGTCGCAGAGAGCGAAAGGAAAGTACAAATGGCACAAGAAACATGCATGCAAATTGTGTAGTTGTCTTGAAAATGAGCACGCACTTACAAGATGTCCATGCAGATGAGGCAGACGTTGCTAAAATTTTGGTGATGAAAAAAGGGACAAAGCAGAGACATCAAGCATGGATCAGACTACAAGATGAGGGTGATTACATGCATAACGTTGCTGTTCTTGAAAACAAATCAGGATGTTTGATTCCTAAGTATCGCACCAAAACTAGTAAGGTAGACGACCTTCTCGCCTGTAGCCATTGCAAAGGGCTCTATCAAAAAAAGCTGATCTCTGTACACTCAAAACGTTGCTGTCAGAAACCAGGAGGGTTTCAGATCGCTAAGAGAGGTGAGGCGGCACGCTGTGGTCGGCTAATGCTTCCAATACCCTTAGACGTTGAATTTTCCTTCTATCATAAGGTATTAGCCAGGCAGAGAGATGATGAGATAAGCCATCTCATCAGAACTGAGCCCTTGCTTCTTGAGTATGGAAAGAGATTATTTGACTGCAGGGACATTGAAGAACACACTGCTGGACAAATCAGCTCCAGGATGCGGGAGTTAGGAAGACTATTAAAGATTATCAGAGTGAAGTCAGAAATGAAAATCGCAAGTTTAAATGCTGTGATCAATTCAGCTAGCTTTGATCATGTTGTACTGGCTGTAAAAGAGCTAGCAGATTTTGATGAGAACACACATCAGTTCAAAAAAGGCAATCTCGCAATGCGCATAGGCCATGCTTTGAAATATTTTTCACAGATCAAACAGTCACAGGCATCCACACAGCTTGGGCAGGGTTCAGATGACAGGTGGCGACAGGAGCTCTCTGAGGCGCAGCGGTTTGACTCTGTCTTCAATGGGGACTGGTATGATTGTGTGTCCGCTACAGCAGCCCAGTCAGTCGGGAAAATGACCATGAACAAACCCAAGCTGATCCCATCATGTGAAGATGTGAGGAAGGTCCAACAGCTTCTTGAGACAAGGATGGTTTTGGAAGATTATCCGACAGTGGTTAAAGCAACTCTTTGTGCTGTATCACTTTTCAACCAAAAACGAGGGGGAGAAGTTCAGAGAATGAAGGTGTCAGACTTCCAGAATGCTAAGATTGGATCGATCACCAATCAAGATATCTTGAAAGGTCTCACAGAGGTTGAGAAGAAAATGGTGAATCATTTTCAGCGAGTGGAAATCGGAGGCAAGTTTAATAGGAGTGTTTCCGTTTTGTTGACGAAGAAGATGATGACAACTGTGGACAGAATCCTTCAAATGAGGCAATCAGTGCCAGCTCTCGCTGGTTCCCAGTACATCTTTGCCACACCTTCCGGTCAGAGGCCTTACAGAGGCCATGATGTTCTGAAGGCCCATGAGCTAGAAGCACGGGTGTCATACCCAGCCATGTTCACATTTACTCAGTTACGGAAGCAGATTGCAACTTTGGCTCAGTCAATGGCCATCTCGGAGTTAGACCAGGATCAGCTGGCAGACTTCCTTGGTCATGATATCCAGATACATTGCCATATCTACCGCCAACCTCAAGACGTCCTTCAAAAGGCAAAAGTGGCAAAGATTCTTCTGTCAGTTAACAATGGGATGACAGATTTTGAGAGTTGCATTAGAGCTGAGCTGGGCGATGATGAAGAGATTGACTTTGACAATGAAGACACATCAGAAACTGGCAGAGAGGTCTCGGGGGAAACAGCACCTGTGAGTGAAGCAAGTAGCAAGTCAACAACACAGGAATCAATGAGCATGACAGAGAAAAGATGTCCAGAGCCTGATGACAATCTAGATAGTTTTGATGATGACAGTACTGCGTCAGCTCCTGTTCGAAAGAAAGCTAGATTTACAAGGAAACCATGGGGGAAAGCTGAAGAGAAAGCTGTTCAAACTCGTTTCAAGACACACCTCGTCATGAACAAACTTCCTGGAAAGGCCGAGATACAGCAGGCAATCGCAGAAGAGCCCGCACTTAGACATAGGCGCTGGACAAACATTAAGGATTACATCTGCAACAGACTGAAAAAGTTACAAAAGTTACAAAAGAAATGAATTGAGATTTCCCGCCACTCGCGGCATTTTTGTTTTCATACAGATTTATTACAAGAGTGTTATTATTGGGGTGCTTTCAGCATGTATAGCCTGCTTTTTTTAATCTGATGGACGCCTGGATCATTTTGTATACTGTATAACCTTTGAATTTGCAAAACGAAACAGCCGGCTGGGGACAAAAGACAATAATAAGATAAGAAAACCATTGACAACGTAAAGATTTATTACAAGAGTGTTATTATGGGGTTGGTCTGCCTGGATCATTTTGTATAGGGCATAACATTTAAAACTCTGCAAATGGAAGAATGGTTGGGGACAAAAGACAATAATAAGAGGTAAGAAAACCATTGTCAACATAAAGATTTATTACAAGAGTGCTACTATGGGGGCTGGTCTGCCTGGATCATTTTGTATACTGCATAACATTTAAAACTCTGCAAATGGAAGAATGTTTGGGGACGAAAGACAATAATAAGGGGTAAGAAAACCATTGTCAACATAAAGATTTATTACAAGAGTGCTACTATGGGAGCTGATCCGCCTGGATCATTTTGTATAATGCATAACATTTAAAACTCTGCAAATGGAAGAATGGTTGGGGATGAAAGACAATAATAAGGGGTTAGAAAACCATTGTCAACATAAATATTTATTACAAGAGTGCTACTATGGGGGCTGGTCTGCCTGGATCATTTTGTATACTGCATAACATTTAAAACTCTGCAAATGGAAGAATGGTTGGGGACAAAAGACAATAATAAGGGGTAAGAAAACCATTGTCAACATAAAGGTTTATTACAAGAGTGCTACTATGGGGGCTGGTCCGCCTGCATCATTTTGTATGCTGCATAACATTTAAAACTCTGCAAACGGAAGAATGGTTGGGGACGAAAGACAATAATAAGGGGTAAGAAAACCATTGTCAATGTAAAGGTTTATTACAAGAGTGCTACTATGGGGGCTGGTCTGCCTGGATCATTTTGTATACTGCATAACATTTAAAACTCTGCAAATGGAAGAATGGTTGGGGATGAAAGACAATAATAAGGGGTAAGAAAACCATTGTCAACATAAAGATTTATTACAAGAGCGTTATTATTCGGTTGTTTTCAGCGTGTATAGCTCTGTTTTTATCTGATGTACACAGGGATCATTTTGCATACTGTGTAACATTAACCTTACTTTGCAACTAAACAGTGGCCCCCACCCGGGTCTTCCCTGGGGGACTTGGGTGGGGGTAACTACTTTTTAGTTCCTGGGGCCACCCTGGTCAGCCCCACTGGGTGGGTTTTCCTCTCAATTCTGGGGCATGCGTTTCTGTCTACCCTTGGTCCATTTACTTGTATTTTCTTTTTTAATCTCTCCCTACTGTCTGCGCTGCCTGTATCTCTTGAAAAGAAGTGCCCAATGGAGAAATAAACATGCTTAGAAAAGACGGTTACAACACAATTTATTAATATTTCAGGTAAATCCGCTTTGTCAAAGCAGACAAACAAACAGAGAGAAGGAATGTGGCACGATCTCTCTGTTTGTTTGTCTGCTTTGACAAAGCGGATTTACCCGAAATATTAATAAATTGTGTTGTAACCATCTTTTCTAAGCGTGTTTATTTCTCCGTTGGGTACTTCTTTGCATTTTTACATGATTGGCAGTCACCTTTTTGGTCTGGATATTTTTTTTGTATCTCTCTTGATTTTGGATGTGTGTTGCTAAATGGTCTTAGGTTTATTTAGCGTATTAGACTGGCTGCTGGCGACATACATTCAATATTCTGTTCATTTTTTTTTTCACAAGCAGTGCTGGCACGTCCTGAAAAAGTCGGACGTTTAGCAATGTACAACCAATCGGGATGAAAGACAATAATAAGATAAGAAAACCATTGTCAACCTAAAGATTTATTACAAGAGTGTTATTATTTCAGTGTGTATAGCTTGCTTTTATCTGATGTACGCCTGGATCACTTTGGAAATGTCTCTAACTTTTTTGTTACTATAAAGTACACTTTGCCTGCTGTGAATTGTTTCAAAAGTCACAGAAAGTGTAAACCTTAGCTGAGTTGGTATACCTCGCCCTCTACCTAGGTTAAACGCACCAGCGGCACAGTTGTTGCTATTTTCGCACCAGACCGGTCGCTCGGACTGGTCATGTGCACCAGAACTGCGCGCGCAGGTTGGCTTCTGTACTTGTAGTGTGGTCTCGTACGTTCACGTGGAAGATTGTGATGGCAGTCGAAAAAAAGGTTCGTTCGCGGTGTTAAGTTTTAGCCGCGCCTTTTACCTCAACACGCCAGTT